>JAWQUT010000154.1:509052-571865 GCA_033807755.1 Ellobium chinense
TACATTATTTAAGACTTAAATTTCGCCTTTCACATAAAAATATGCTTTGTATCTGGTCTGTTTTGCCACAACCCCCGAATGGTGTATAATGGGTTTTGCCATGAAGCCCTTCATTTGTACTTTCAAGATTTGTGACTTGTGCATAACTTAGTGCTTACCTGACCGGCTGACACTTACCTGAAAATGAAGGCAGTGAAAGGTCTGCAGATGAATTAAATTAACGTCAAAGCTCATACTACATTCGCACCTTTTTTTCTTTCCATTATTATTGGGTTGTTTTTTTACCTTTCTGATGATGACTATTCTTAATGTTGCCTCGATTTTACCTCAGAATGTGTGCATTGTTATGTACAGTGGTTGAAGTTAAGGAACGCCAGCAAGGAATAAGTGAAGGTTGCAAATTTAAATTCCTCCCGAGGAAGGAAAACATGGAAAGTCATTTGAAGGTCACTTGGGAGTCATGACTCAAGTATGACCCAGCCTCTCTAAAGTATCATGAAGTCAAGGAGCCGAAATATTTATGATAGCTAGGGAATCTTCCTCTGAGGATCGTCTGTTGCCTGCACCATCGAGTGAGAGAATTTCTTATTTAAGTAAAGGATGGTATCTGGCACTCAAAAATAGTTTGCTGAGATTAAAAAAATAATATATTTACCAAATAATGATCACTCGGACAGGTAGTAGAGATACTCAAAACTCCCACCTAAGAACAAACATGCCCCATTCAGGGCTGTTGTCTCACTGCAATGGCGTTATTACAGAAACCAGCTTGTCGTCATCGCAATTCCCGTAGTCTCAACTTCCTTTAAATCGCAACAGTTTTTAATCAGACATCTGATTAGCATGAGCAGGGTCAGTTTCAGTAAAGTAGTATTGGGGGTAGGGGTGCGGTGGGGAGGGGGGTGCTAAATGAAATCAAACAGCTGAGGTAGGGGAAGAAGTTTGCAGTAAAACTCTAGAAGGCTTTCATGAGGGAGTAAAAGATTGCTGTTTCTCTTAGTGTTGGACTTTGGGTTTTACGGTGAAAGAAAAAACAAAATCAATACTACATGTATTTACTGACTATCTTGATTTTTATGACTATTGTGGTCTACCTATTTTTAATCAATTTTAATTTCTTTAGTAGGCATTTTGCCGATCCACTGGGGCTCAAATAATGTTTTATTACCCGTCCTTTGTTTGATTGTGTAAATTAATATCTTTTTAATGTCAAACTCTGTGACTGAATTGATTTGTTTCTTCGTTTGTAGTATATAAATTTACATAGTTTCAAGAACACCTCTCAAATTTTGCAAGAAATTAAAATAGTGCCAAGATGATATTGTTAGAGACATATCGCTGGTTCCAATTAAGCCATTGGGGTCCCAGGAGATTTGAAGGGGGATTTATGTGTCTTGATGTGGAGAATGGGGTTATCAGAATCACTCTTTCATCCAAAATTCTTCTGCTCAAGAAGTGCACTGCAATAAGCGCTTCGTGATGTGATGTGGCACATGCAAGGAGAGTAATGTGCAAGCGGCACGGAGGCATTGTGCTCAGCTGCAATGCATTGCATCGCTCGCTATGTTAAGTTTTGTAGTTTGTGCACGTCTAACAGTGTAAGAGCCACCGAATTAAATAGGACAATAAAAAATGGTAGGAATACTTATAAAATTTCATCTTTTACACTGACAAGAATTTTTTGTCTTTTTTGCTCACTCTCTTTCTTTTTTCTTTTAATTCCCATAAATTGCACGAAAACTGTTTATCAGGAGTGTAGTCAACTCCCCCTCCCCCTCCTTCCCCCTCCCTCCCCTGGGTCACGCTGATACATCCCAACTAGTGTTAAATGTTTCTCATCCTTTCTTCACTGATGAGTCCTTATGTCGTCCCTTTTCGCAGTATGTGCGCACTCACCAGCAGTCATTCTTCATTTTTAATCCAAAATGGCAGGAATCATTGAATGCTGTTTTCTTTTCGTGACGATTTGAGTGAAACAATGCTTTTAATATAATGATTAGAAAGAGGCCCATTCATCCTACCCACGGGCCATAACTCTACCTTGTTGCACTACCGGAAGGAAGTAGGAGGAGGGGTTATAGGTAGGATAATGTTTCCATGGGCACATGGAACAGTAGAAATAAAAACTTGAGCTTGACAGGTGTAATGGCATAGAAGGAGCAGCCAGCATAGAACGTTTTTTTTTTTTTTTAAAATACAAAGCACTACAAGAGATGGGGATAAAATCTCTTGATATTGAGACTCATTAGTTTGAGACTGTACAGTGCAAAGAGAGAAGTGGAGGATTATCGATTCAATGGAAAGGTAATACATTTTCTTTAGCCCCTGCAATGACATTTCAATACAAAGCAAACATTTCACATTAGTCCTATTATATATCTATATATATCGCTACTTCATACTAGACACCCTTCGTGTAGCGGATATAATACAAACAGATTTTTGTCTTGATCCGCTTTCAAGCGTGTCTGCTGAAAATATTTAAAAGTAATTCAGGCCTTTACAGCTACTTCTTCTACTGATGTCATGTTTGTTGCCATAGAGTGATGAACGATAATAAGGTTTTCAGTTTCTGAGAACAAAGACATTTTCTTTAAAATCAGAATGGCAAAAGCGTCGGCTCAGTGCGGTTATTTCACTGGAAGTTGAATAATAATGGGTCGGTTAATGAGGACCTTTAAGTGAGCACATTAAAATGACGTTAAAGATCACTCTAGAAAAAGCCAAACTGCAAACTTTGTTTTCAGCAGTGAGTGCATAATTATTAGGGCTGGCCAAAACAAAAGAGTATGAACAATGAAAGTGAGAAGAGTGGAAGAGAGAATAACGAAAAATTGGTTATAAAACAAGCAGATGAAATGGTATTCTGGAAAACAGGAGAGAGCTGTGAATCACAAGTGGCAACTCAGCCGCATTTTGTGCTGATCAGTGCTAGCTCTAACGAGCATGTGAACATCATTTACAGTGTGCTATTTTTATTCCTACAGCAGCGGCGTAGCGCGGGGGACGAAACCAAGTAGGCAAATATGCACACTAGCCACGCGAATCATAGCACTGCTGCCTTTTCGTCACCTTACATTTGCATTAGGTGAAAGCACGGAAGACAAACGAGGTATTATAAGACTAATATTTGCTGTACCATCTATACCAAAAGCGCATGATAACATCAGTGAAGTATCGTGACAACAACCACAACAAAGACAACAACAAGCAACTCAACAATAACAGCACAGTAATAATTGTATTCACTTAAGGTTTACTCATTGTAGATAAAATTGACACGCCTTTTATGTAGGTAAAATTATTATGGCGGTGTCGTTGAAGGTTTAGTTTTAATGATCAGCTGTACTTCCATCGCTAGGAAAATCGTATTTCATGTCCGTGTCTGGTTCATAGTTAAACTTGTCTAGTCTATTTTTCTTCATGAGATTCTGAAAGAGAGCTTGCAGGCAACATTGGCTGCTTTCAAAACAACAGCCACGTTTGTTAGAAGGTTCACTGTGTTCATCTTGCCAAAACACACGGTCTCAAATTATCTAGGGTCTAGCTCTAGACTAAGACCTAGTCTAGACCTATGTTAGACGCACCAAACAAGGTTGTTAGACTAAATCGCATATGCAAACGCGCCAAAAATGAGCCAAACCATGTCTGGAATGGGCCTACTTGAGTCAGGATTGACTTTAAAGAATTTTTCTACAAACTGCATATATGTATTGGATATACGTGGATATTATAGTTATCATAAATATTTCTACATACACCAGAGCGACATCATAGGAAACGAGCGTTAAATGGGATCATTTTTTTTATCCGTGTTCATCGGGCAATTATGACAGAATGCTGATCATACGAGATACCATTTTGAGAGAAGTAGAAGTATTTTTTATATGGAAAATAAGTCAATTTTAACCTCATTGTTGGAGCCAAAAAGATAGCTAAAGAGCATATCAGTTATTTGAGACCCAAAAAGACAAATATCTGGCCACATTTAATACAGAGAACCTGCCCACGAGTGACCCTGTGTAGTCAAATTTCCGAAGTGACCACAGGGCTAGCCAAGCTAAACTGCGTTCGTGGTTCATTCAGGATGCAGTCACCTATCTTTTGATATGGTACTAGTACGGTAGAAAAGGCGCAGCTTTAGGGGTTGCCTTTTATAGTCAAAACTGTGAAATGACTAGCACAGTGCTAATTTATTTTGTTCAGTCTACTAAGCTGCGAATTCATAAAGGCTGGTGACCACTGACCTTTATTATTTCAATTATTCTCTGCTATCTGTGTTTTTCCTTTTTAACATCTTGTGAGGCCTTCATTTTTGAAGTGGTAGTCAGTGACTATCTTACTACCATTACGCTACGTCCCTGTACTACAACTACAACTTGCTTATTTCTTCGGTGGTCTTTCTTCTTCAGTCTTCACTGGCAATAAGGATATATGTGAAGATATTCTGTTATTTAATAAACAATAGATGTGCGTAGATACAGTGCCACGGGACATATTTTTCTATTTCAATTGAACAATAATGTCTAAAGTTAGTGTAGCCATCTTATTGACAGTAGCGGTACTGACATTAAGGCTAACTGACGGTGTAGAAGAAGTGGAAACATTCCCGTTTAACTTCGCTCTCAAAATTCATCCATGTTTACCCGACATTCTTGACAATCGGACCATTTTGTCACCACCTCGAGCAAGTCGTAGCCGTGTCGACTGTGCAAGAAGATGTACTCGAGATAAAGCCTGTGGTCTAGCCGTGCATCAGATATATGCTGATGGCTCAGCAACTTGTACTAAACTGTCCAGAGTCCAAGGTTCGCAGAGTCAAGATTCCGTCGACGTGACCAGTTCTGAGAAATGTTTCACAGTTGTTGTTCAGAGCCGATGCCAGAATGGCGGATTCTCTGAGAACGGGATTTGTGTGTGTTCCACAAATTTCACAGGTATAGTCATCATTACTTACAAAACATTTATCCACCCTGGACATATATATATTAGTCAACTTGGAAACTATCAGAAGTTAACAAATTTAATACATGATTTTTGGACTACTGTCCTTCTTCAGATGCACATGAACTAAGAATGAAAATACAAAACAAATGAACCAAGAATGAAAAGGCAAGGTAATGATTTTTTTTAAAAAATAGGATATGCGAAAATCTTCAGGGAAAAAAATAGCTTGAATATGCATAATAGATAAATATATAGTTACCATAATATTAAATCTTTTTGATAAAGTAAAATGTGATTTTTTGAACAATATATATACATTTGTGTAACGTTTGCATGCTTTAGGTTTCCCCCTCGCCGCCCAACCTAGATTTAAAGAATGGCTGTAATTCCTTAGAGAACTAGAGTTATTGTAAATATCAATTATTTACAAATTACTCCAGAGTGGCTCTTAAAATGTCCAGAGTCCAAGGATGTGATCAGTTCTGAGAAATGTCTAACAGTTGTCGTTCAGAGCCGATGCCAGAATGGCGGGTTCTCTGAGACCGGGATTTGTGTGTGTTCCAAGAATTCCATAGATGTAGTCATCATTACTTACAAAACAGTAATCCGCACTGGATATAAATAATAATATGTAAATTTTGACTAGCGTCCTTCTTCACATGCAGAAAACAAATTAACCAAGAATCAAAATACAAAAGTAATCAGATTAGAAAAAAAAAGGATGAGCAAAATCACGAGGGGAAAAAACAGTTTGCACAGTAAAATCGGCAAGGCATATATAGAATTTTTCTTAAGGGGAAGGAGTATGAGTCCAGTTTGATTACTTTGTGTTCAGCTGATCTTACACATTATCTATGGGAGTGTGTCACCAGTGTTACAAACTAGGGTTTTGTTTAGTGGTTACTTCAACGAACAGACGATGGAACAAGAGGACAATCAAAACAACAGAATACCATCGTCCAATAATTTCATCAATTTAATTAATTCAAGCCCGACAGGCTACTGTATATTTCTGAAAAAATTCAAGGCACATCATATATTCTTTAGTAATCAAAAACGTTAAGATCCGAACTCTACCTTTCACGGCAGATCCAACAGGGATACATATTTAGAATTCCATAAGGGTGTTAACTTATTACACAGCAATTCTTACGACGATCTTCCAAGTATCTATAACACCATTCTCACAATACTTCTGACTTACGAAAGCCTTCCCTTTCCTATTGACAATGTATGAGAGGGTCAAACTACCTGCAAATGGAATAGTACATTTACGTATAATTCAGATATCAAGCAGATAATAGTGCTTCAGTGATGGGGGTCGCACCTGGACTATTAATTATCGGGAGTCCACCGGGCTTTCTATATACATATATGGTCATAAGCACCTTCACAACATCTACAGTACCTTTTATGAACTTAATAATACACTTACGAGAAGCCTGATAAACTTCACAATCAAGTATTCAGTCACCACGGTGCTACACTTGCACTTAAATCCACACAACCTGTGAAGTGGCAATGTCAGCTTCTGAGGAGCTGGTGACTCTACCCTCGCCTTGCTCTTATATACAGTCTCCCTACCACTCGCTCACCCTCCAGTTGTCCCGTGCATTCCACGGACCCAGTGAATCTATGTTGTGACAGATTGGCTCATCAAAAAAATATTACTTGCGCACTCTTACTTGACCCCGCGTCGCCTCGTGACAACCAGGGATTTTACCAAATACTGTACCTGCGAAGGATCGATTCTGAGAAGATAGACCGAAAAAAGGTAATGCTAGAAAATGTCATGCCTCGACCGGGAATCGAACCCCTGAATGTACTATTATTACATCACAGGGACGCTAACTTCATAGCAATTTAATTCTTAAGTACCTACCGCTAGAATATGCTCCTAACTTCCACGTTCGAGACTAGCGTTCAACTGTGACGCTGACGACAGACTTCCCGATTGCTCACAACAGACACAGACAGCTGGGATAGTCGCCATAATATTGAACCTTTTTCATAAAGTAAAATATTAGTTGTTTTTAGTTGTTTTTTTAACAGTATTATAAATTTGTTTACAATGAATGTCTTATGAGAATATTTTTAAAAATATATTAATTTGTATTTAGCGTATAAAGGATAGAGTCTCGGCGTGTTGGTTTACTTTCTCATTTTCTTGACACCTGAAAAATTGAAATTATGATGAATGTATGCACAATATAGATTTTAGAATGTGCTCACTTTAAAATCTAATGCCACTTACTTTGGCTTCAGAACTCCGAACTAGATCTGAAGTGAATGGATCAAATTATTTTGTTAGAGAAATTGGAATTATTTTTAAATAGCTAGACTATTAAATTCGCCAAACACCCAAAAGGCACAACTACAAATAACAACACGTCATTTGTGAATTTCTGACCGTATTTAAAGTTGTTTCGCGCCAGTCTCGATGTAATAAATTTGAGCTTATATTTTTTTTCATATATAGTAGAAGTTTATGTGTAAATTATTCCAGAGTGGTTCTTATATGATCGCACTTACAGTTTCGCAGTCTCTTTGCTTGTCTTCGTTCCCAGGAGAATTCTGTCAATTCGTCAGACCAGCACATACCAGTACCCAGTGGATAAAAATTGCTGACGTGAGGAGAACAGGGACATCTATAATGGATCAGGCCAGCGTTAACGAGATGATGTTTCGAGAAGCCAAAGTTCGTTTCCGGGACAACACACTCGGACCAGGTGTCAGTGTCGTGATGCGTGGTGCGTATGATATGGACTGTCAGGTTGGAATAGAGATGACCACATTTCCGTCTCTTCAAAAGTCGTCTTGGAACAAACTGGCTGAATGGACAGTTCGCAGAATCTGGCGTTTCTGGCAGGAGGGTTCGGAGCTTTTGATGGTCAACAGTACGGTAAATGACTTTACTGTCACAAGTCAACAAATCGAGTATGAATTTCTGGCCATGGACATGACATACCATTCTGTGATTGTACCAGAAAACACCAGTAGCTGGTCACTAATGAAAGCCAATATAGAGCGGGGGCATGAAGCGTTTGGAATAAATGTCATTACTATGTATAGTGATCCCCTTCTTGTTATGCAGCTTACAAGTCAAAGAACCGCATTAATGAGCGGTTCTATTTACCAGCCCCCTTGTTATGCCGACTATAAAGGTGTCTTGGGCGTTAGAGGTGAATTGCTTTCGAGTTTAATGGGACAAGGAAAATTCTATTATCTGAGTAAACGTCTACCACATAAAGAAATCAGGTTTAACCCGCGCTGGATGAGCATTGAAAACGAGTTCCTTAGCCAGCGTGAGTCTACAGAGAAACTGCGAGCTTATCTTGAAAGAGGCCACGACGTGCGCGTGTATGCTGAAAACACGTACTATGAAGTTCGTGATGTGAGCCAGCTTGAGAAGATATACGCCTTCATGGTAGCACACACAACAAACAACCCTAGCCCAAATTATTCCAGTCCCAACACACTCGGGGTTAAACGTTTGGTAACAAGTTCGGGAGAGATTATAGAATGTCATCATGTTATGGAAGGTGAGGGCGTGAACAAGACAGTCTATAAGGACGGGGTGAACGTACGGTGGTTTGTGGACACCAGAATGTGGCGCAAAGTGTATGCAGTGTTCTCAAACAGTAGGTAAGTTGTCTTCTTCCTTTAGTACCAGTGCATCATCCTCGTTCAGTTAACAGGTTGAAGATATTTATTTGCAGAAATAGGTAGAACTCTGAATGTTGGTAAAAGAAACATCGTCACGCTCATCCCAAGTTTCTCATTGTTTTGAAGATATGAGCTTTTTATGATTATGTGATCTTCCATTTATTTTCTTGTTTCTAATAAAACAATTCTAGAGTTTTGGTTGCTTATTATATCCCAGATTTACAGCTAAATCAATGTTTTGCTTTGAGAAGCAAATTTAGAGCGGTAAATTTCTCAAAACCTCAACAAAAAAAAAATGACTTAGGCCAATGTGAAATGAGCAAGACGACATACAAGGTGTAATGAGAATAGGCCTCTTATTTGGTCGTGGCGTCTGTAATCTGAAATTTCGCAGATATTTTTTTTTTGTTCTTTGTTTAACTCGTTGGCTTTGTTTATCGTGCGCTATAGAGGTCGTTTTCTTCGAACACATTCTTTTTCACACTGAGAAAATCTTCTCCACACTTAATGTCCACGCACACTGCGTAAGGCCAACCAATGACAGTGGACGGGTATTCAGAATGGCAGGTGAAATAGTATGTGGCAGTCTAGTCCGACCAATAGTGAGTGATCATTACTCAATTTTGTTGTTGTTTTTTTCACGTTTTCACGTATGATCCAGTCATTCGTCAAATATTCATAAGGCACGCTTCTAAATGAGAAGAATCTTTTGTCAAGCTGTGAATGAATTTTGTTGCCCCTTCATGATGTCCGTGATGTCACAAATTGGAGCTGATAATATTTTTATATTATTATATAGACAGCTGGTGATATAGCAGGCTAGTGATTGAAGCCAGAGATTGCGATTCAACTTAAGCTGTAAGATCTTTTCTTGGGTAGCCTACAAATTACTTTGTATGTAACTTGAATAGGTGATCGTTTGGTTGTTTTTTGTGTTGTTGTTTTTTTCGTTCAGATCTGTTTCAAGACCATTCTGAAATAGATAGGTATATGGATATAACATTTCCTGCTGTCGTGATCACATTTACTGCACGTCATAAACTAGTTGTGAAATTCATATCCGATTTTAGTTTGCATTGTACAATATGATTATATCACCAGGAAATGCCATTTGTGCAAACATACCTTTACAATAACGGTGTGTAAGAGATCGAAAGCTGAAATTAAAATATATGTATTACTGACGTGGTTTAGTGATAATCTTTCAGTAGGTGATTGGGCACTTTCCCATTTTCACTGCTGCAGCCATCACCTTTAATGAGGCTTTGTATTCGACCTGGACATATCGATGTTGTTCAAGTGGTTCCATGATCCGATTTGGAACCGCGTGTAGAGCCAATAAATTATTTTCCATATAGGCACTTACAAGAACATTCGTAATTATTGAGTCCTCTTGTCATGTTTTCAGCTGTACCTGAAAAATGTATAGAAAATGCTTTTGAGAATCATACTCTTTAAAGCTAATACAAGCTGACAGGAAAAGCTTTTAAGAATGGTAGTGCCCCCCCCCCACCCCCATGTACGCTTGTTCTGTCCCTAAGATTACACTCGTACCGCATTCGCTAAAATTTAATATTCATTTACAGAATTTTAAAAAAAAATCGTGCACGAAAATCTGCTATCCTAGCCATATATTACAAACCTGTCCTATTTTTTTTCAGTGTAGGGCTGTTGATCCGGATAAAAAGTCCTGTTAGAGATGTGGAACCTAATAATATTTTTTTGGTATCTATATCCACCAGTATTGCCTATGGAACCTTAAGTGACTTGGCGTCTCATGTCAAAGAAGGGTTTGATGTTCGGGTGTGGATAAAGTGGCTGAACGTGGATAAGTCTCGGTTCTTGGACACCCACACGAGTTCTGTCACTCTAGACTACCAAGTAAGTTATCTTCACGTCCCTTCGAAAATCTAAGACTTTGAACTCTGACTCAATCAGCACTAACAATCAACTAATCCCTCATTTTCTATAACACCCTGCAAGCACTTCATAGAAAACCACTGGAATGATATTTGAGGACTTGCCCATTAGGAATGAGGATGTCTCACTATCGCAAGAATTACAAAATACCGGGCATGTTGAATACTACTAAGAGTGCATTCAGCACTGGTACGCTAATGTAATTCTTACAACTGTAAGAGGTTACAGGTCTTTGACACCTATTGTTTTTTCTTCTTTTGGCCCTATTAATATTTTGTGTTATTCTAAATATACCACTGTGATTTGGGGAAATTTCTTCCATGGAGGTTAAAGTACTTCTTTTGCCCGATCTTTTAACGGGAAGAAAAAGGGGGGTCAACGCCCAAAATTTTTCACAAATGTCTTTTGAAAAAGATCACCTCAAATTCTGATTTGGTCCCCAAATTTTCATTTGGCTGGTTTTGACCGCGTGCGAATACATAGGTCTACACATTTTATTTTTTTATCTAGAAGGCTCAAATTGTACCTGAAACTTTAAAATTGGATGCTTTATTTAGATCACAGGTCATTTTACACATTTCTACATCTTAACACTGGCTGGCAGGGCCCAAAAAAAAGGGGGATTTTATATATTAGCGGATTAATTGGGTTAATTGGGTTGTACACTATGAGTGATTTGCCCTTCTAATAGGTGTCACAAACCTACATCGTTAATACATAGGCGCTCATTTGTTACGAATAGCCCATCGTCTGTCAAGTTGGGCGTCATTCTTTTCTTGTGTCTAATAAACTGTGTCTCCAGTGGCACTACATTTTAACAGGATCGCATCACTGTCATGAAGGGAGATTGCCCACACTGTATACAAGAATGTTCATAAGCATTACAGCTTATTGCCAGTGTTTGAATATTGGAAGAACTGATAAAATTTATAAACTAGAAGTGATTCAAAACACATCCAGTGCTTTATATTATATACGCTGATATGATGCGGAGCCTTGCAGTGAGTGCTTCGGTCTGAAACTGGGCTGGACCAGTTTATTAAATAGAAACACTGACAAGGATTTCCCATTTCGTTGTGTGGTTATTGATAACAACGATCGAACTTCAGAATTTACATAAAATGAAAAATGTTGAGACTTTTGTTTTGCCTAGTTTATAGTTTCTTTGGCAAGATCCGCATTCATGTATGGGCTGTACAACTTGAGATGAAATAGGTGATTGAAAACATCCTAACGTAGACTTTAGCCATTTTTAAAGAAAACTGCCAGATTGTTTATGAGTGAAAATCTATGTTCGCACATATTAAAAAGAAAACAAACATGCGTCATTATTTTCCACCAAGCGATACACGTGACTGGTTGTTTTTTGGGGGTTTTTTTGTTGCTTTGCCTTAAAAATGCTTCCCCCATTTTTTTCGGAAGTGTGAAAAAGAATTAAGCCATTTTCAAAACAGACTGAATATGGAAAGCTTGCTAGAGGTGCCTTTCGTGTCAAACCATTACTTTTTTGGGAGAATACACTAAGATGGACAGTATGATGTATAATGACATAGTCTAATCAATATACAGAATGTATTGCTTAGTTCTCGATCAAATCTTTGATTTGGCTTTTTTGTCTTCTTCCTTTTCTTATTAATATTCAGCGACCCCTGGTATGCTAGCTGAACGCCACGGGCAATAAACTAGGTGGTCATTGTCTGTGCAATTCTCCCATAGCTTCGTCTCATAGTCAGACAGCAATGGCCACAACCGTTCTTTTATTTCTGCCAGGAGAGGACAGTCACGCAAAAACATATTGTGTGGTTCTTTGCACTGGCAGAGAACTGAATCGCTTTTGCTTAGGGATTAGGCTTATAATTTGTTTAATTTATTGTCTGATATCTCTTTACAGGTCAGCACGGAGTCATATCTTACATGGGCCCTTCAGTCACCGATGACATCTGTCGAATTGTTAAGCCCCAAATGTGACTATGAGTACACCCTCGTGACGTCAGATGGGTACGTCGAAGTCGTCCGGTTCAACATTTGGACATCTGGTACGCCAGAAGTGCAAAATGACGTCATGGTCACCTGGTTCGTCGTGTGAGACTACAGTTACATATAATCTATCCTTAAAAGACATGATGCTTTCTTAAAGTTCAGATGACTCAAAGGCGCCTCCTCTCTGCAGAAAAGTGTGGATGTCGTTTTTAAACAAACAATGTGTTTAGGATGTTTAGGTTATTATTTGCCTTTTGTGTTCAGAATAGAAGTAAATGTTACAGTCCAAGTACCCTTACAGGTAGGAGCAAAGAAACGCAAAAAATAGCAAGGAAAACAATGGTAAACTTCATGGTGCGTGTTGTTTGACAGCTGATGTTAAATGAACATGTCTTCCCGCAACTGCTGGGACGCGTTTGAGTAGGTGTAGTGTTAGACACTGGGAAAACATGGCTTATCCTTCGTCTGTTATCGGTGTGACACTATTGTCTACTGATAATGTGTAAGACATGGAAATAATTTTGCAAACATTCTGTTGAGAAACTAAAGACACGTATGTGTGGGTATTTATAGAACTGCGTGATTAATGCACATTTAGCCCTGTACAACACTGAGATTTGTTATTAGACTACCTAATAAAACACACACACACACACACACGCACACACACACACACACACACACACACACACACACACACACATACACACGCACATACACACACACACCAGCTGACTTCGAAAACAAATAAAATAAAATAATCTGTTTAGTAAAGTTGTGATTTGTCTAAAATTCACTGGTACTACCTCTTAAGACACCTTATGTAACCATCTACAAGCCAAGGCCTACAATTATATGCACCAAGATTCACGATAGCATGTTAGCAAGATAGCTTCCAAAAATCTTAACCAGCAATATACCAGGAATGTATCCATTTGTCTACCCATTGCTTTTTTTCCTTCTTTTGGTCCAATAAACATTTTGCGTTGTTCTACAAATACGACTGTGATTTCGCGGAATTTCTTCCAGGAAGATTACAGACTTCTTTTTCCCGATCGTTTAACTGTCTCTTTTAATGGAAGAATATTTAATACTTCAGATTTTTAAAAAGCTTGATATGTACCTTACAAAATGCCTCGTCGTAGAGTGTTTGACTGATGCTTAATGTTGCTGTCATCACTACTAAATGATAACTTTATTATTTTACATTGGCATTTTCCAGTATTATTAGTGACGTAAAAATGCCGGTCTTGACAGAATCATGGCGATTTTTTTCAACATGTGCATAAGCCATGATGGATAGTCTAGATTCAGATAGTCAGCAGTCGATGTATATGTTCTAATAGCGGAAAAATTCTAAAATGAAACATCTCCCCACTGTGCCGTCTTCCCACCTACCCCCACAAAAGAAAAAAAAATGCCAGATTACAAAAAAAAAAAATCACCCTCGCTACGCCCCTGGTTCCACGCCCCGCACATTATCAGTAGACAATGGTGTCACACTGATTACAAATCACGAATAAGCCTTGTTTCCTCAGTGTCTAACACGATACATGTTCAGACACGTCCCAGCAATTGCGGGAAGACATTTTCTTCTAACGTCAGCTGTCAAACAACACGCACCATGTGGTTTGCCACTGTCTTCTTTGCTGTTTTCTTGAGCTGCTTTGCTGCAACGCATGGAGGTACGTGCAGTGTCCAGATTTTGCATGTAGATCAAGACTGTAACTTTTAACTCTATTCTAAAAGTATTGAGCAAATGGCAATTTTGTTTACTTCCATTAGGTCACACACGTCTATTAGAACTACTTCTTTATTCTAATGAATAATTTTCTCTACAGCTATCCTACAGACATTCCACATGGGCCAGAACTTATGTTTTAATTTTCAGTACTCAGTGTACTCAAATAAAATGTGGTCTAGCATTGAACTTCTGAGATAATCCAGATTGAGTGAAAAGGGGCTGAAGAAACTCTGTCCTTGTCGATGGCAACAGGCCCGCACTTCTGGTGAACACAAACCCCATTGGAAAATTCCTAAAGAGTTTGATAAATTTGGGCAAGATAAAGACTCGGTTTCCCACATATCATAGGTGAAGGCATCACTCTGCGTGGAATTGTAGGCAATCTGTCCAAAAGAGATATTGTCATCCAGTGTTGACAGTTGGTAATGACATGCTGGCTCCTAGGTGTCATTTTTTGTTCGATGATATTGTATCCAATGGATGAAAATAAAGCTGTTATTTGAATTCTCTATCACTTTTCTTTTCGTCAACTACTTATTTTTTGTCATGATATAATTCGTACCGACTAACCAAAATATTTACATTCGATCGTCTTGAAGTGCAGTACAGTGCATACTGAAGAACCGTGCGAAATATGTGCCCCAGGCCCGTGGAAAGAAAAAATAAATTAATTATACTTATTGTTGTAAGGTACTTAATATCGAGGTTTAATCTACCTGAATAACGAAATGATAGATTAAGCCTGAAAAAAAAAACTAATGAAGAGTTCATACAATAACAACCTACTGATTACATGAGTACCTAATATCGAGGCTTCAATATATTCATTCAGCTAAATAGGTGTCCTACTCATAGTTTCATGGTCCTTGTTCGCACAGCAAATGACGGACGGAAATAGGCTTAAAAGTAGAAAGTACTGGGACGATTTTTGACATATCCAGGTCCAGCAGCTAAAAATAGCGTTTAATATTATTGTTCAAAGAAAACCTCCTCGACCCACAAATAGGGCTGAGTTTGGATGTTCCCTGAGGCGTCGGAAAGAGGTCTTCGTATTCTGTGAGCAGTCCATAACAAATGAAGAATCAGCTCTACGTTCTTTTTTATTGGTGCGCGTCAGTCAGTGAAGAAGGGTGTACATCTGTTAGAGATTTGTTAGAAATGTGACGTCTTATGTGATCACGGAAAGAGAAAGCTTAGCAACATAACGGCGACCATCTACGTTTTCAAATTTCTGGTGTTGGCCCTATGTCGGAGGAGGACATGGCAAGAAACACGGATGCAAATGAATGAAAAAAAGAGCTGATTATGGTTTGTGAGTGCATTATTTTCTTGGTCTTCCGCATTGGACGCAGTCATCTTGGCTTGTCTATAGACTAATACTGTACTTCTTTTGCTAACGACGGCCCTTTCGCGCGGTCGCAGTGACCTAACAAAGACAGTCCTGAACGCATTTTCCATTGTCATCAAGGTGAAGGATTTCTGGGGCGTAAAGTAAAGAATGTGCAGAGCCTAACAGTTCATAATTTTCATTTGCCCACTCTATTTTTGTAGTGTGGTTTCATCAGACAACACCCTGCATTGCAGGGTTCCAGAGTAAGTTTGTGTCGTCAAAGAACTTTGTAAAATATATTTAACAGCTAGTACTGTGGACGAAGTCCTTCAAAATATGCAGACAGACACTTGTATCGAGAACTGTGGGTCCGATCCATGTGAGGGTCTCATCTGCCCTGCTCCAAGTGGAATTGTAATGTCCTACGCTTGTCAAAGGTAAAGGTTGAAGTTATAGTAGTAAAGGGTGCAAATGCCTGCTTATGCGAAGAGTATTATTACCCTCTCAGCAGATCAGATCTCTTAAAGACATTCTCAACTCCGCTAGGCGCATTCATTGTTGCTGTCACGCAGGGGCTGATATTCGCGTTCTCACAATATCTTTCACAGTCTGTAACCAGATATCCATTCTCGCAAATAGGTGGACTGGAGATACATGGAATACTTTCTCAATCCACGTACTATAGAACACGACAAGCTTCCAATTCCTTAAGAACCTATGAGAAAAGACGGAATGCAATGAGTAAATCATAAGAACATCTAAATCCTAGCTTAAAGCGTATTTAGGTTCTTTGACAAGTGTTTAACTTCCTTCTTGAACAATGTACTAGGACACCTGCCCCGACAGCTTCGTTTAGGGTTCAGGGCAGGATTGGGGATTTTAAAAACAAGCATGAATGAGAGAGGTAATAATGATAATGCTAGAGACTGTCCCGATTTTGCTATTTCTATTTGAAAACTATTTCTCATCCTAAACACAAGATGAAGGCAGAGGTGTCCTGGAATACTGGCCACGAAATTTGCCGAAGTTCTGGATTCTGTGAGAATTCAATAAAGTTATATATGTGTAGAAACGTAATCCTCTGTTACTAGCATACGTTGATGATCTTTATGTTGCTTCTTCTCGTAACGTAACTGTTTTGTCAGTGCTAATTCTGTCATTGTTTTATATTTGTATTTTCAGGGTCTGTGACATGTGCATAGGTGCGTGCCTACCTTTGCTAGCGTTATTTTTCTGAACTGATGCATAACGCCAGCGAAAATTCTGCAGATGAATTAAATTAACATCAAAGCTCATACTGCAATTTGCCCTCGTGTTTCTTCTTTTCGTTATTGATGTTTGTACTTTCTGATGAGGACTCTTCTTACTGTTGTTGTGGTCTGTCTCAAAATGTGAGTGTTTTTTATGTGTATTGCTTAAGTTAAAAATAAGGACTTAAAAATGGAAATTTAGGGTTCAAATCCTCACGAGGCAGGATAGAGTAAAAATCATTTGAAGAAAACTTGAGAGTCATGAACCAAGAGTGACCCAATCTCTCTAGGGTGTCAGGAAGTCAAAGGACCGAAACACATATTGCTAGACGGGGATATCATCCTCTGAAGATCTCCTTTTGCTTATCTTCCTGTGAGAGAATTTACTATCCTTTTCTGAAGCTCATTTTTAATTACTGGTAATCACGTCAGTCCTGTGCCACAGTTTTACACTAGTGATTGTCCTCTCTCTCTTTTTTTTTAACTCCTTGTTTTTAAAATTCTATCTTTAAACACGGTTATTGAATAGTGTTTGTGTGCCTGTGAGCATGCGAGAAGCTTGTTTCGGGAATCATGCTTTGTCTTTCTTTAGATATTTCATTGTGAATAAGATGGTCCTGAGCAAGCACAAATGAGCCAGCATTTGAATACATCAGATCAACCAGCTTATATTTTGTATTACTTTACCAATATAACAGTATATTTTCGTTCTCTAGCTTAGCGATTTTACGCTCCCTTTTGACCAGTGGTATTTTGCTCTTGTGTGCACATTTGCGTGGGGGTATACATAATAATAATTAATATGAGTGCTTGTCTGGTGTGTACAGTATGTTTGTGCTAACGTATGTAAGCGCGTGTGTGCTTTTCTTTTGGATGTCATTTTCCTCTGCAAAGCGCCGTTGAGCACTATTTTGGTGGATTTGGACGATATAGAGATAAATTATTTTTATTATTAAGATTTAAGTAAGGTGGGATAAAAATTAACTGTATTATCCATTTTGTAAGAGTGTAAATTCATCTCGTTTTTTTTTTTCAACGGCTTTATCTCTGTCAAAAGGGTTTGAATTTCACCCTCATGACTTGGTTGTTTGTGGTGTTCGTTTGCTCTTCTGTTATTTGTCAGATGTGTTTGTTTGTTTGTTTGTTTGTTTGTGACCAAGATAGCTTAAAAAGCATGGAACTTTCTGGTTTGACCGGGTAGCAGTCCTGCAGTTTTTAATAAAAACAAACAGTTGTGATTCAAGGGGCAGTACTCAGAAGCGTACGTAGATGCTGGTAACAAGAGAAGAGTTACTGGCCTCCTATTAGAGAGAGGTCTTTGAAACTTATTGTTTTTTTCTTAGTTTGGTCCTGTTAACATTTTGTGTTATTCTACAAAACCATGCTGATTTCGGGAAATTTCTTCCATGGAGGTTAAAGTACTTCTTTTGCCCGATCTCTCAACAGGAAGAAAAAGGGGGTGGGGGTGGGAGGGGGGTAAACACCCAAAATTTTTCACAAATCTGTTTCGAAAAAAGTCACCTGCAATTCAGATTCCCCAATTTTTAATTTGGCTGGTTTTGACCGCGTGCAAATACATAGACCTACACACTTTTTTTTTAATCTAGAAGGCTCACATATACCTGCAACTTTAAAATTTGATGTTTTATTTACATCACCCGCATTTTACAAAGTTAACACCCTGACACTGGTGCATTCTTATTTGCACGTTTTGGTCGGCTTACACGTGGGAGTTATGAATTCCTAACTCTCAAGTGATATTTCACGTCGGTTTAAAGACTTAACGACCCAATATTATTTTATTTCCAACGGAATAAACACACTGAGCCAAACCGATTTTAAAGAAAATGCCTTTGTTCTGAGAAATTGAAAACTTCATTATCGTTTACCATACTGCAGCAATAAACATGACATGAACTAGAATAATTACCAAAAACGGTTTTAATTATCATTCAACATTCTCATCAGACACTCCTTCAGTCATGCCTGAAAGGGATTAAGACAAAAATGTTACTGTATTATCTTCGTTAAATGAAAAATGTTCAGCATGAAGCAACGATATAGTTTGATATTTCAACTCGCCTGAAATGGTTCTATTGTATTTAAAATGTTATTCCAGAGACAAAAGAAAATTAATCCGTAAGCCTTCCTTTGCGTCGATAATACTCAACATATAAACGCTCTACTTCCCTCTTCGCACTATTACGTCTCAAACTGTTGAGTTTTAATACTTCCGGTTTTTCTTTTCTCTCTCGCTGTAGTGCTTTGCATTCTGAAAACATTTTCTAAGCTGGCTGTTTGTTATAAATCAGAAACATTAAAAAAAAACCCCAGACTTCCTGCAGTGCAGTGTTTGAACAGAAAGCTTTCAGGTGATTGAGTGGTTCTGATAACTTCGTTCTCCACATCAGGACACAGATAAACCCTTCCCAGACAAACGAAGAAACAAATCAAGTCAGCCACAGATTGTGCCCCTTCACTGCGCTTTTGATATAATTATGCTATACGTCATGAAATCAGTAGCGGTCCAGTGCGATGTTGACGTACGCCGTACGTCATGCTAAATCACTGTTTTGTTTCGCCTACATATGGACACAGTCACACTTTTGGACAATGAGATTTAGTTCCTCTGAAAGCCAGTCTCAGAAAGCGCTGCAAACTGGCCTATGTCATCCACGCGAGAAGTTGGCTGGAGACCTCTGGTTTTAAAAATGGGGCTTGGAGCAATTGATCTTCCTTTTAAAACATATTTGGCAGCTGCACCCTTCTAGGCGGTGATCTTTTTTAAATTGAGGTGTGTTTTACATAATGTCAATCCTGCCAACAATGTTAATTGGCCAGTTTAAATGCACTTTCTAACAATACAACTGTTTTGAGAAATGGGGATGGCATGGATGAATCTTTTAATGAAAGAATTTCCCTCAGCCTTCACACAGGGTTGCTTATTTAACATGGATTTAGGCTATATGGCATTATGAAGGTATTGGCTCCTATCATTCTTTTTCTTCTTTCGGCTCTATAAATGAAATGTGTTATTCTGCCACTTCTGCTGTGATTTTGGATCTCTTTAAAATATAGTCACCTGTCCTGATGACTTTGTCGCCAGTTTGCATTAGGCTGGTTTTGACAGCACGCTATTACATAGCCTAACACTTTTTTCTTTTTTTTTACTTATTCGGCTCAGATTGTACCTGAAACTTTAAAATTGGATACTTTATCTAGATCTAAGGTCTTCTACATATTATTTTAGTGATTGACAGGAAACGCAAAAAGAATGATTTTATATAGTATATTAGAAGATTAATAGGATTGGCCTATTAATAGAAACCAGAAACCTTAAAATGTGTGACAGCGTGAGAAGACAGTGCACAAGTGCAGTTTTGTAGATATAGAGTATTTGATATCAATATCATTGGAAAGGAAATAATTCATTGCTGAGTACGAAGAAGTCAGTTTTAATGAAGTCACCCACAAAATCCAAATTTTGAGAAATCGGGTTGTAAAGTTGGCATTTCAACTTACTTAAAAGTACATTGTAGACCTTGTCGTATGCACCATTATCACTTGTGTTACAGCCAGAAAGCGCAGAGAATTAAAGTTACACTATTTGGTTGAAGGGAGATAGAAATTTCAACTTTTTTTTTAATCAGTATCATATCCACTGAATTATTTTCACGCACAGTACGAAATGGACCCAGGTTTCAGCATTGACAGATCTAATCTAGATTCTGTTGTTCATTAGCTAAAAAAATGAAAACATTGAATTTGCTTTCATAATGTCTTGTCACTATTATGTCAGATTGATTCCTATAATCTTCTAACATTCACAGCTGTGAAAATGCACGATTTCCCACCACAGATTTAAGAATATCCATGGAATCTGAAAAAAAGAGGTTGATGCGAGAAACTGACACTTCCTGCTGATAGTGATCGAAGTACCTGGGAAGTCACTATTCATTGCATGTCCAGTTGTGAAAACTGATACATGTGCACTTAATTGCGTTACAAAGATGCTGAAAGTAGTGTTCCAATTATAATATATAACTTGGCAGTATTGTTCTTGATGCACATTTCATGATAGTGATAGGCTGACAAAAGTAGCCCCTGTTAAAATGCATTTTAATCAGTTCACACAGTCTAGTGGGTGTGAAAATGATGGACCAGGGAATCAGATTCATTTCACTATATATATATGAAAAACTCTAAAGTTGCTGGAAAGTTTACCTATGATCCAAAATGTGCCTATATGCTGTTTGCGTCTTTCATCTGGTTTTCCCAAGTCACCATACAAATGTGTATAGGTTACAGGCCTGTAATTGTACTTTCACTTTGTGGTCGTACAACTTAGGGGGTATATTTCATCTCCCATTTTCCCTCTTTTGGCATGCCCTGCTTCCAGTAATAAGGGCTCCAGGGGGGAATTTTTGATATCATGGGAATCTGTGTCCATTTTACTCTATTTTACCAGGCACTATTTAGCCCTGGGCTGGAACTGCCAGGTCAAGGGTATGCTCAGGCGGAAGAGGACGGGTTTGGCATTGACCAGTGAAAAATGTAGGGTCTGTTTACAAATAGCAACCAAGCTCAAAATTTCAATGGGCTTGCTAGGGTTGGGTAAGTCTTAAAATTTGGGCCNATATATATATATATATATATATGAAAAACTCTAAAATTGCAGGAAAGTTTATCTATGATCCAAAATGTGCCTATGTGCTGTTTGCGCCTTTCATCTGGTTTTCCCAAGTCCCCATACATTTAATGTGTATAGGGGATTCTACACAGCGAGTTATCTTGACATGGAATCGGAACTCATTTTGTGCCCTTTTAAGATTCCAAAAGACCACCGGTTAGTTCCCTTTTGTCAATAGGCACTTACCTATTAAACTCAGTATAGTAATAGGTCTGCACTGAGTTGATCCATTCAACCAATGAGGGAAAATAGAGCGTAAAGAAGAAAATCCTGATAGCCACAGGCACAATTAATACAGCTACTTAAAGGGACAGGGATAGCTATCTGTTTCATAGTCTAAAACATGCACAGTAGTTTTTCATAAATTTTTAACCCCTTCCACGTTTCTTCGCCCGAGCGCTTCCGATAAAATGCAGCTTGAAAGTCAGGATTTTTACACCCTGCGGGCCACCATTACTGGTCGTCCGGTCAGCGCGGAAATGAGGCTTGACGTCAGAAAGCGAGAGGCAAGCTAGTAGTTGTTACGCAAAGAGAATTACCCACATGCAATAACTTTCGTTGGCTCTAAATGTTATGTCTTTTGTTTTTTCATTTATTGTCGAGAAAAGTCTTTTGTTAAATTGTGTGAACAACTGCTCAAAAGGTTGATAAAGCTAACATTTTTTGTAAACCTAAAAATATTAACTCTAGTCTTGCCAGAATTGTCATTAGCGGAGTTATGAACTGAGATTGCTAAGTATGGGTTCTAGTGATCTTCGTAGGATTGGAATATTGATCACAATCTAGGGATACTCAGACTTGTCTTTTTCGTCTTCTCCTCCTCCTCCTCCTTCTTCTTTTTCTTCCTCTTCTTCTTCTTCCTTCTTCTTCTCCTTTCTTCTTTCTCTTTTCTTCTTCCTCTTCTTCTTCTTTGTCGTCTTCCTCTTCAGCATTATCTGGTCGTGATAGCAGAGCGCTCTGGGCCTCGTAAGTATCATGTAGTCAGCTGCAGGGCTGTGCAATTCTCCCATAGTTTCGTCTCAGTCAGCTGGCAATGGCCACAACCGATTAAAATTTCTTAGTTCTGCCAAAAGAGGACATCTTGCAAAACATATTTTGGTGTTCTCTGCAATGCCAGAAAGCTGAGCCAGGTTTGCATTTCTTATGTAGGGATTTGGCTTATAATTTGCTTAATTTACTGTCTGATACTCCCCCTACAGGTCAGCACGGAGCCACATCTTACCTGGGCCCTTCAATCACCGATGACATCTGTCAACTTGTTAAGCCCCAAATGTGACTATGAGTACACCCTCGTGACGTCAGAAGGTTACGTCGAAGTCGTTCGGTTCAACATTTGGACATCTGGTACACCGGAAGAGCAAAATGACGTCATGGTCACGTGGTTCGTCGTGTGAGACCACAGTTACAGAGAATCAAATCAATCCTTTAATGCGAAATGAACGTTCTGCTTCTTAAGGCTAGATACTGTGTCTCTATTTCTTTGAAAACTTATTGATATTTGTTCTCTCTCTCTCTCCCTCTCTCCCTCTCCCTCCCTCCCTGACATATACAAACACACACATACACATGATCCGTCACAGCTTTAAACCCAAACCTCCACCCGAAAAAAAAAAAATCTTTCCAGATCCCAATCTTGTCCCCATAACATCCAGCAACACATCCACATCCACAAATGAACAAAAATAGCAAAAGAAACCAACTGGTATTTCCTGTGTACACAACTCAAGAACACTTGATTTTTTTTATTCATTCACTTTTAAGTTTATCAACAGCAACTTTGTTAAACACAAAATAATGTCTAAACAAAACCTAGTCTACCTCTTAAGGTACAATAATAATATTATGTTATTATAATACAGCTGGAAATACAGACATTTCCACCACAAAAACAGCACAAATTTGCCTAAATCAGGTTCTGGGCAATTCCACATTAACTACCAAGACAATCACATCTGCGACATCACGGGTATAAGTCTGGGACTAGGACTAGGGATGAGTTAAAAGATGTGTCAGGGCATTTTAAAGGTTTTGCATCTTGAACTGCATACAAGAGTTAAATTCCCCTGACTACTCACTAGAATTTAGACATATACAAGGGAGTTTAATCATTTTCTAACTTTCTGACCTACTCCAATCTGCCTACCTCTATAAACGGAAGGTCATAGTGCATATGCCTTCTCACTGAATTCTGTCTCTTTCATGGCCCCAGTCCCTGCATGCTTAGGCTACCGCAGTTTAAGAAGCATGCAAGGAGAGTGAGTTGTTGTTTTTTTTTTTGTCAAAGACAGTTTTTCTAAGATGCACTTGGCCAGTTGTGACAGATATTTGCCTGATGTCAACATATTAAACGAGATGCCAGTTTAGAGGATGAGACACTAATTTACTGTGCAGGCTTTACCAGTAAAGACATGGTGTGTGTAATCAGTAACATTTGTAATAATGAATAGGTATACCATTTTACATTTGTAATGATGAATAGGTGTACCATAAAACATTTGTAATGATGAATAGGCGTGCTATTTTACATTTGTAATGATGAATAGGTGTAGCATTTTTAACATTTGTAATCATGAATAGGTGTACCTTTTAACATTTGTAATTTTGAGTGGGTGTACCATTTCCTGTTTTGGGGACTGGGATAAGATTTCTTAAAATTTTGGTTTAGTGCCCCTACTCCTCACAACAATGAAATTGAGTGGCTGTTGTGCTATTTCACACTTGGATGAGCACCACAGAAAGGAGGTCCCATTACACAACTGATAGAAAGAAGCAGAGACTCATTATACAACTGGATAAACATGACTGAAATGGGTGAGACTTGAATGAGGTGCTTAAAGAAGACAGACTTTTCAAACTAAAAAAAAAAAAAAAATTAAGGAAAGGAGGCTATGATAAAACAATATTTAAATTTGTGGCACCTCGAATTTTGCTTGGAGCTCTCTCTCTTCTTCTTCTTCTTCTCTCTCTCTCTCTCTCTCTCCTTTTCTCTCTCTCTATCTATCTTTCATAGGTTATATCATAAGCTGTCACTGTAATCTGCCATCATCTCCTCCCGAAGCACTTCATAATTCATAGATGATAATCGGAAAGGATGCCCTGCACATGCGCTTTTGCTCTTTGCCAGCTGAATGAGCCTTGCAGACTAACAGTATTTGCAATGTCACAGTGATGACTGCTGATGTGGAATGGACCATCTCCTACAAACAACAGTTTATTATGCCATTTCAGGGCAAGTGGAGTCTCAGTCATCTTAAGAAGGACTATTCTTTCAGAAGTGACACACAGAAATATAAAATCATGGGTAACCGAGTCTCTTATTTAGACAGCATACTGCAGAATAATAAGTGAAAAAAAATCTTTAAGAAAAAAATAAAAGGACCAATTTTAGGGATTCTAGGTGCTGCAACATTCTGTATAAACAATAGACTGAATAGACAGACATAACATTATGAGGACAGACATTTTAATATATCTGGTCGCTACACTGGCAGACATTAATTTTGTAACAGACTGTGGCATCAAAAGACAGACTTTAAACTACACTTGAAAAATCACATATACACAGATAGAGTCATAACAAAACAGACATGGAAACAGCTTCACAGATGACCTGGAGCAAACAACAGCCTATAAAATCCTGTCCATGGAAATCACTATGACCAGATTTGAAAAAAGCACAACTTTTGTATGACCAATGACCAGTAACAAACTTTCACTGTACCTAAATATATCATGCGTGAGCCTGATTTCACATCTTTCCTTTGTAAAATATTTAGGGCTAGCAAAATTCTGCTTCTTCACATACCAAGTGACAGCCTTTCAATACAACTATATAAATGACACATTGTACAACATGGTAGGGACAGGAACTTTTGTGTCTACAGAATCTATAACTACGGACTATACAGTATCATGGCTAAAATATATAATACACTACAAGTTTCAGGATGTCTCATCATCCAGTCCAAATATGAAATGGAAAAAAAAAAACAACTGTAACAGTCCTAACAGATACTTTGTCCTTTCATTCCTTAACAACAACATCAACAACAACAACAACAAAAATCCCATCAACAACTGCAATATGTGCAAACAACTTTCCAGAGGTCACATAATGCAAAGAAAACATATTATATTCTAAACTCATAATGTTGTTTCATAAGATCACAAAACTGACAGGTTGTATTATAATGATTATACATTGTATGGCCAACATGCACTGTGATTTCCAGAGATCAGATTATGATTTACAGAAATTTTTACAGATCACCTGATCCCATGTGGTTTAATTCCCAGAACTGTTGTCTTAAGACTAGAACCACCGTCTAAAGACCGCAACTGTCATCTTAAGAAAAAATATCATATGCACCAAAATCACAAGATTACAGGAGATGCAAAAAGCATCCATCAATTAATCAACGGCATAAACAGTTGGCTATCTAGGTAGCTATAAAAGCTATGAAAGAATTATCTAGATGAATAGACAGAGAAAATTATGCACTATGTGTTGTGTGTGCTTGGTGACTCTTCTCTTTGGAATCCATGCTCCCTTGTAATCTGTAGACTCCTGCTGTTTGTATGCACACAAGTATCAGCATATATGTGTGTGTGTGGATGTGTGTAATGTCTGTGCTTATGTGGGTAAGCATGTATGTGCCTGTGTGTGCACTCTTTGTAAGGTGTCCTTTTTCGCTGCATTGCTCCCTTGAGCACTGTTTATGTGGATGTTTGGGTGCTATAGAAATAAATTATTATTATTATTAACACAAAAAGTGCCAAAAGATGAATCTATAGTACACACAGTCATTTCCTGTAAAACAACAAAGAGAAGACAACACCAACATAAATCGTGTGACCTCTCATCCCTATGCCCCCAGGACCCCTCCCTGCTTCCTGCTTATGTCAGCACAATAGATCTCAGATGGACCCACTAACACAAAGCCAAAAGACCTTCAATTAGGTAAAAGTACTAACGTGTGCAATGACCATCTTCACTGCTTTCATATTCAACGACCCAAGAACAGGTCCAAGAACACAATACTTTAGCACCAGTCTTGCCATTACCTCATATGTCTTGCAGCCTGTAATTATGAGGCTTAAGTCATTTTTTGGCTGAATCAACCTATTAGTATGACATGACAGCTTAATGTGTTACTTTCATGAAGTGAAAGAAGTTTTTACCCAGCATTTTCTGACCCAAACTACGAGTTATTTGAAGTAGCATGTGGTCAACCCCACGCAACGAAAAAATTCTAAGACAATAATGATTGAGGAACAATTTTTCACAATGAAAGTCATCTGATTCATCTCACAGAACGTCAGTTACACTGTCACTGTGCTTCATACATGGCCTAGGTCACACTTAAGTCATTTGTTAATAATTGACTTAATAAGGGTGATTATGAGATCAAAACCCATTTTCACTTGTTTAAACAAATTAAAATGCACCAAATATTTTCCACCAAAACAGCAGTTGAAGAGATAGTCACCAACTCTCCTTTGTATTGCCATAAAAACGTTTCATTGGCATTCTTTCCGACTTGTGAAAATAAGATAAGCCAATTCCAAAGCACAAAGCTCAGAAAAATAATTACTAACCATTCATCTATAAAACTAACGATTTTGTGCACAGGAATGATTTTATCCTCCATTTCTAAAACAAACAAAAAGTTTATCTTGAATGACCCCCACCACCTTAAAGCCCGATATCTAATTCCTTGTCTTGTCTAATGAGATAAATCTTATTCTGACTGACAGCAAGACCTGTAGACTTTATTATAAGTTGCCTAGGATATATTTTAAGCACTTCTCTGTGTCCCAGCAGACAATGGCACAATACATTGTCTATCACACATTTTATATTATTTTCTACAACACTCCAAGAGTGACACATGTTTCATTTATGGCACACACACAGTGACACAGACTGTGCACCATATGACACCCATGAGAATAAAGGACATGAGACCCTGACAGTGGCATACACCTATGGCTAATACAATGACTGTTGTAATGTCACTGGAAAATATGGCAACTACAGGTTGTAACATTCATAACAATAACAGTCAACTCCACTATATCGCAGTCCACGTAACAGCTATTTCCTCCTGATCACAACAATTTTGAGAATACATATATTTTTTTTTATTTATCCACAAGCAAGTAGTGTTGTGCAAAAAAAATATATATATATAATATATGATATTAATTACTTATTCATCTTTGTTATTAGCATTATCTGTCACTGGTGTGTTTTGCGGGTGTTTCCCTGCAGCACACAGTGCAATGAAGGAACAGAGGGCACTCTCTGAAAAGGTAAACATCACTGGTATTTTGGAAGCAACCTGATAGGTCATAACAAAGGTCTTGAATGTTCACACTTTCCTGGAAATTTTACATGAAAGGAAAATAATTTCCCTCTCATCTGATTTTCATTGACTGCCAGATTTTTTTTTCTCCATTATCTACCCTTAATCTCTAATGTCACTCCTCTTCCCCTCCCATTCCCTTCTCCCCCAGTTTTTAGAAAACCTCTGCCATCGTGGAAGGATTAAACAACAAACTAAAAGCACAAAAACAGATAGGAAATAATAATAAACAAAACCTCATAGCCATCACACAAACAAAAGGCTCTGTGATTCCAACAACGAAGGAAAAAAGTAGTTACGTCTTTGCCACTCAAGGAGAGGCTAGTCGGGAACACAAAATGTACTGAAAGACTGAATACTCAAGTGTGGAGTGATAGAAGAAAGACTAAAAAGATAGGGAAATTCCAACAGAATGCCACATCAGTTTCATCAATTCTGAAAAGCTTTGACAATACAGCAACCAGCTCTGGCTTTCACCTTAAGAATAAATTAACCCTTGCTAGAAACAATAAAAAAATAATTGCTGTTAAGTCAAAGCATGTCAGAAATTTGTGTAACGGCCATCGCATTCTGCTGCAGTTGCCCAAAGGATGGAATTCCAAAAGGAAAGAACAGAACATAATGTGAGAAAGAAAGAGAGAGGATGGTATAAATGATAAAAAATGAGTAAAATGATACAAAATTGTATACAAATCTATGAGAAAAGAGTATTGACAACAAGTGTCATAGAAACAACCGCCTACATTCATCTTCTCGATATACAAACATGATGTGTAAAGTAAATGGTAAATATGTGAAAACATTCTGTACAAACTATTTATCACATAAATTATCAGAAGTCACTCTCCTTAGCACAATATATACATGTGATGACCTCCGACCTCTAACCCTAGATGTCGACAGGGGTTAACTTGCCATGGCACACACTGACAGGAGCTGTCTGGTAACAGAGTAACAACTTATGTACAGTACAGGAGTGATGAGAGCTGCCATGCTACGACAAAACACCATATAATCACATAACCAAGTAACATTATATGATATTTTGTCATTGCATGGCAGAGAGGAGTAGCTCTTGTCCTTCCATGCACATATTATAGTGAGTGCGGACAACGTTTGTCACCATTATTGTGTGAAAAGGCATTAAGCTGTATTTTCCCCCTCATGATCTCAATCTATGTTGAAGATGGCATATCAAGAAGTTCTGTGATCAATACGCAACAATTATAAAATGTAAATCAATAATCTTCCAGTGTTTGTTTACCCTAAGGAAATCTGGATTTTACGGAAACATGTCGCTTAAGAACATCAGCCTCATATCTTATAAATCAGTGCTGAAGATTTTCCAATGCTGTATTTTCATCACTTCACTTAATAAGGCTGTACTGATGGCATTCTTTTACAGTTTGGCATTAAGAATAGTGTGAATTTTGTATGGAAAACAACAAACTTTACTAGTAGTTGTGGATGGACTTCAACAGCTCTATGGCAATCAAATAAGCGGTTCCTTCATCTCTCTTCTATTCTGGACTAACTTCAATCTCATTTCATATCCACTTCTCCCTTTCTGCCTTTACTTCACATTTTCCTCTCAGAATTCCTTTCTTAATGGGTCATTTTCCTCAAATGTAGAAAAACGGTTAATCTCGAACCACATTCTGGATGAAAATGCCTTCCAGCTGTTCACTGCTGTTAGGATTTAAACATCTGAAAACCAGCGAGGAACATACTGTTAACAGTAGAGGTTTTGTACTTGCATATGAACATTCTCTGGGACATCATAAACAATTTTCTAGCTTTTTCAAAGTACTGCTAACTAAACTAAGCATCAGGAACATTATGAAATTAGCAAATATAAGTAACAAACTACCCCATACAAAAATTACTGTCGCCAGCCGGTGGTTGTAATTATTGCTATTTATGCAAATTGATTTCAAAAGACTGATTTTTACTTCTCTGCTAGTCGTGAGGTGCTGAATTTCACATGATAGGGCTAAGTACTTCAGAGACCCCTGTGTTAAATTTTATTATAATGTTTACAATGGGGACTGAGTGAAAACCATGAATTGTATCTGAACATCTCGAGCACCACTAGTGTGTTCAAGGGAGTTAATTTCAGGAAAATGACCCATTCAATATTTGCCAGCAATCTCAGAACTATATGACCAGTGTATCTGATTCTGTCATTTCAGCAAGCTTTAAGATGATCATGCTAAGATTTCTGACTTGTATATGTTATGATTTTATACGCCAATGTCATTAAATCACACGATGTTAGTTTCAAATCTTTTGGCACTTTCTAATGCCTATCATTTTTTGTTGGACATACCAACACAGAAGTGATGAGTATTACAATTGGTACAGAAACTACTGAGGCTGTGTGGTATTTGTTTTCTTGAGTGAAGCAATATATTACAGAATCCAAGAGTGAATGGATCTTTAACAAGTGATGGCACTGAAGCATCAATTCTGTTTCTATAACAACTGACTGTACATGTATTCATCTGGCCATTGTCTTCAGTCTGTACATGGTAAGATGAAAATTTGCCCTATTATGTAAGAAATATTCACAAAGTGGCATCATTTCGGGCTTATTTTACAACATGATAATTTATGTCATCTCTATAATCTAATGGACTGAATGAGTCCAATGGATGATAACTGACATCTGGCATTTGCCTTAGCTTCAGCAATGAGATAAACAAGACCTACTCCATAAATGTGTAATGCTCAAGTGTTGTCATTCACCCTTTAACATTTTTCAGTATGTTTTGCATCATGTGCTCCCCCCTCCCAATCCTTCAAAGCATAATACATGTTGCCAACCATCTGCAGCTTATGTAGACTAATTTTATGGGCAACTTAAAATGAAATTTTTAAAAAATTAATGTGAACCAGTTTCATGACATCATTTTTTTTTGGAAATAAATTTACAACAGTATATCAGCATAGGAACCTTGTCCAAGTAGAAGTAAAGCACATCCAAGCTGCGGCCATGGCTTAAAATATGCCAATGCCTCTGGCAGTATGACAGGCAAAATATTCTTGACACAAAAACAAAAATCTAGTTCAGGGATTATCCCAGCAACACAGAAACAGGCACTGCTGCAGAAGATGTGCAGTCCAATTTATCGTGTTCCAGTCAATTATTATTAACCTGTATCTGTTAGACTGCCAACAGAAGGTTCATGGCACACATAAGGCTAGAAAATAAATTGTTACAAAATGTATGGCACACGCTACAACATGGCAATAACAGTCCCAACAGTCAGAATTTCCTCCCTGTGCTTAAGGCAGCAGTAAATCCTTAATCTTCACCCACTGAAAACTGCAGCTCTCAAGAAAATGAGACCTTCTCTCCTGTCTGTCACAAACATTATGTAAAATGAAGAAAATGTTCGACAACATGTCCCAGAAGTCAATCTACAACTTCTGTAGGACGAAAATTGAGCTGAACTGTGTATACAGGTTGGAGAGTAAGTTCAAGGCTTGCCAGCAGTATGATGGCTACTCTGCGCCATATGTAAATGGGTAACCCTTTGCCTTTTGGCCCTTTCATATGGATGGCGAGTTGTTGTTAAGGTGGGAAGAGACTGGAATTAGTTCTGGGGATTTCCCTACTCCCTTCATGGGTGGTCCGAGGGTTGGTGGAGTTTTTGAGCTGTAAGGAGGGAGAGATGTGGCTCCCATATTATCTAGACAATGAGTCTTATTATACTGACTGACACAAGGGGTGGCGGACATCAAGTCTGCGCTGTGCGACAGGCTATGATAGCCTGATGAGGCATCACTGGCACAGCTAGGCGACTCGTCAACTGACACAGGTGATGTGTCACACACAATGGGCGATGCCAGTGACGTAGTGCTGGAGGACACAGAGATGCTGAGGGCGCCTGGTGTTCCGGCCCTCGTCGCTGCTGTCATGAGAGGGCCCGTGGAAGAAGAGTTATCAAAAGAACCATATGCCGGTGGCAGTGGGGGAGGGGGAGGGGTGCCTTTCAGGGGACCAGAAAAATCCATGTGCTGCTGTTGCTGCTGCGAGGGGTGACGCTGGGCTGTTGGATGTTGGGGGATGGGGTGGTGATGATAGTGGTGGTGGTGGTGGTGATGGTGGTGGAGACTGAATGGAGATGGCTGTGGGGGCTGGTGGTGGTGGTGAAGATTGTGGCTCTGTCCGGCATCCACTTCTAATGAAGAAGCTCCAGAAGTGACTGTGGCCTCCTGGGAGACACTGTATCTGGGACTGTGCTGAGTTGGCTGCCCTGACTTGTGTGAACTAGGAATGCCGGACTTGGCGCCTATGTCTGAGGGACAGACAGATGGACTGGCAGATTTACCTCCACCATCCACACAGTTCTGTTGCCTCCCTGCACAGGCCTCACTTAGTTTCATATCCTTTAGGCTATGCTGTGAGAGGTTTGGGCTAAAATCCCCCTCTGTTGGCTGGCGCTGGAGTGGGGGAACAATGGCCATGCGTCGTGTGTTTCCTGGGGCTGGATTTGTGAGTGGATGTCGTTGTTGTAAATCAAGTTGTTGCTGCTGTCGTTGTTGTTGAATGTGAGGCTGCTGCTGCTGTTGCTGCTGTTGTTGTTGTTGCTGTTGGTGTTGTTGTTGTTGTTGTTGTTGTTGATGACGAACCTGTTCTTCTAGTTTGGCTTGGATAACTCTGAGCTCCTCTTCTTGTTTGGCTTTGTTGGCCTATATCAAAACCAGAGAAAGAAAATATAGTCATGCTCATCACATTCTTCTACATACATATCCATACCTCACTCATCCATTGACTGAAGCCTGTGATATATAATAATACTATTTGTTCAATGATGGAACTTACCTATAGCGAAGTTATGTCAAGGCAGATGAAAGTTCACAAATACACTGACATATTTCTGCGAGATAAAGCACTTCACTTGGGAATGCCATCAGATCGTGGAAAAAAATCAGTCTTGAATTTAAAGGTGACTGGCAAATAACAGTTAACTATTATGTTTCAGGAAATGATGCTGATCCATCAGGGTGTGAAATGCCATCAAATACACTAAGAAGATGTTAGTCTAATTATTATGGATTTCTAACTAAATTTTTCAGGGCATCCACATGTGGACCCACTGCTGAAACACATGCAGTTGATAGTCCTTTCCTGACCCATATAGACCCATATACTAGTGGTAGGCCGATCCTTGATTTTGAAAAGTCGACAGCTCAATCTTTTGGTGGCCCGGATCGTAAGGATGATTAGAGCTCGATCTTTTAAACTCAAGCTTTTTCGGTATCGGAGGGAAAGAAAGTCCGCGGTAAAGGCTGGTAATGCAGCCATAAGATCGACTTAAGATGGAGCATAGCGGCTCGCAGTTGCACTAGCGATCTGTTTATACAGTGTCATTATAAATTATCTTTCTCGGGGATGGGTCTTTCTAGTTTCAACATTCTCACGTGCTCCTCTATTCTCCGTCACTGCCACTACCGCTACTGCCCCCCTTCCCTTATTTTCACAGTTCTTATTTTGCCCTCCTTCCTCTGACCCCCACCCCCCTCTAAAAAAAATAAAACTTTAATACGCGTACAAGTTGTGTCATTGTTTTCTTCGGGCCTCCTTTTGACTTCTGGGGGCCGTTTCATTTTATTCAATTTTCACATTCATATAAACACATACACAAACGTACACACACTCACACACACAAAGTATCTCACAAATCAGACCCCTTTGTTACCCAATTAACATCGACGGTACCAAACCAAACTTTTACGCTTAGTCATGATCCTTCTCCTTCCAACCCATTCCTGCTGTCATTGCTAACCCTTCCTTAACATAAACAATCTCAATTAGATTTAATTAGATTGTAGGAGGTGTGACACTGCTGCAGTAACTTTGCGCTGAGCGTGTGGCTCGATTAATGTTGAGTCGAGCCAGATTAAAGTGACTCAAAAAGATCGGAGCAAAACTCGATCTTTATGACTCGAGCTGAACCCGCTGACTTGATTAATCGAGCTGCAAGTAAAGATCGGCTCGGTTCGATTTTTTTAAATCGAGCTGCCCAGCCTTACCATATACAGGGTCTTTGTGTCTGCCACAACACACAAAGTGGCAGAAACCTTCAAAGCAAAAAATATTATTCATCTAAACTCAGCATAACACATATGTAAATCAGATTTCCAGGGAGCTTGTCTCATGTAGCTGATGCTGTCAGAACTAAACAATCTTACCTTAATAATATCCAGTCGAGCATTGAGCTGAGCATACAGGGAACCTGGACCAGAACTATTGAGTGCTTGCAGCATGTTGGATTCCAGCTGGCGCAGGTCGTTGTCCTGAGAGATCAGGCTCTGCTCAAGGGTCCGGTGTTTCTGTCGCAGCTGAGCTGAGAACATCTGCATCTCTGACATTGACTTGCGCTCACCTAAAATAATTATATAGCATGTTGAAAACAAATAATGCAAATACAACTTGTATGCAGTGGGATGAAGAAGGAACCATCTCATATTGAACAAAAAAAAGCAAGAAAAAAGACAAGTATTAGCACCGGAGACAAAATCATCAATTATCAGACACAGCAACAGTGTGGTCAAACAAATTGAAGAGACAAGAAAAAATGTAAATTCTGAAATGCAAAACAACAGGAATAAGATTAAGAAACAATTGATATCCTCTTCATTCTGCACTATTTCTAGACTAAAGTGTAACTTTCTTCCCACTGCCCAGTCTCAACATGATAGGGAGCCATCATGTTAGTTTGTCACTCGACAGAAAATTTCAAAATTCATTACAGAATTGAACAGAGACTGTCAACAGGCTAATAAACTCAATGAAAAAAAAATTACCAAAAAAACAATTAAGTTTTTAGGCCCATTTTTTTTTTTTGCAGGCTAACTCTACACAGCCTGAATCAAAACCCTACATAGGCTGAATCATTACTCTCCCCTTGTTCCAAGTTTTAAAACACCACTCTAGATAGGCTGAATCATTACTCTCACCTTGTTCCAAGTTTAAAATTACCACCCTACCTGGTCTAAATCATTACTTTTACCTTGTTCCAAATTTAAAATCACCACCCTACATTGGCTGAATCGTTACTCTCACCTTGTTCCAAGTTTAAATGATCTCCTTGCAATAGGGGATTGTGCTGGGGATTGGCACTGATGTCCCCCGACATGGGCAGATTGCCAGGGTTGGCACAGTACATGGGGCCACCAGACTGGACACAGCTGGACTCTTCCATTGGGGACAAAAGTTCTGGCTCATCTGGAGGTGGACAACAATTTTGTTTTTGTTTCACAGGTTGGAATGATATGTATGATTGTATTCCAGAAAGTAAGAAAATTAAAATTCTTTTTAGGGCAGAATCAGGATAGACTGATTCAGGCTCATGAACTTAAAGAAGCAACAATTTCATAAAGAATTAAGTATTTTTGCTAATAAAATAGTTGAATACAATCTTGCTTTCCTCCAAATCTCACTCTTTGGATTAATGACATCATATATCAACAGACCAAACAACTGCTATTCACTTCCTACATAAATAATGAAAGGAAAGTCATGGGACTATCCTTCTTTCCACACTTTTCAAATATCAAATGATGAATGTATGCTCTGAAATTTATAACAACAAGGCAATTAATGAACAGCAGTAACATTAATGAAACAAATCTACTTTTGTTTATCATGTATCACTATCAGAGTTCATTCAGAATATTCTAAAACAAAAAAATGAAAGATTTTTCTAAACACATTTTCCAATAACATTTTTGGGAAATATCAGGATTCAAAACCAGCAGTCAAGTTAACCTTGTTTAATTTTGACAATGACTTGACAAAGCTGGGTGTCAATGGTTGGCTAATATTCTTAAGATGTTCAGAGGTTCTAACAACTGAAACCACAATTTTTAAGGACTTCTTATGCCCTCAACACATGTCTACGAAGCTAAGACCTTTCAAGGACTTGGGTTAACCATGAATGGTCTGAAATGAACTCCTAAAATATGCGACAAGGCATAATTTGCTTACTGAAAGCTTTGGCCCAAATGCTAGAGATCAGCATCTGTTAAATGGCAGTAACACTGTCTGTTCCTTAGGAATCTGAGAAACTTACTGAGTGATCTGACTTGCTGAGGTGATAATGGTGTGAGGTTGAGGGTTATGCTAGGATAAAATACTTAAAAGCTTCATTATATTTACCCTTGATGACTGAGGGTGTTGCTCTGCTTGAGTCGGGGGTGAACACAGACACTGGCGATGCAGGATCTGATATCAACGAGTGTGCTGGTGACCTCCCACCAATAGATGGGGCGCCTGCAGGCGATCGACCACCCCGATCTGGACCCAAGGCATGAGCTGGAGACCTGCCACCCCTCTCTGGACCACTGGAATAGCCTGGTGACCGCCCAGTATTTGTCTGCATCATGGTGGACTGGGCAGGTGATTTACTACCCATTGATGAAGTTGATCCACCCCTCCCCTTGAGCAAGTTTCCCAGGATGGAATGTTCTGGGTCTGGGTCAGGGGTCATGTCCTGGTAGGACATGGACTTCTGGAAGCCTTCCAAACCCCTAATGGTTGTCGTGCTGCTGTTGTTGCCAGGAAATGAGTTGCTGCCGTCATGTCCAGCCCCACCTTGGTTATGAAAGGTTGAGCCGGTTGAACTTCGACCCTGAAAAGTCGAATCCTGGCCATATGGAGATGCATGCTGACCTCCTGACCGGACTCCTGTTTGAGCTGACAGGAGAAGGTCATCAACAGTCTGGGACCTCTGAAAATGCTGCTGCTTCTCGTGTGACCGGCTGCCACGTGGACGCCCCACGCGCTTCTCTGGCATAGTTGGGGTCCCAGATAGGGCCCTGTATGGGGGCACGGGGACATTCGGGGTCCGCTCTTGACCCACCCAGGATTTGGGTGACATCATCTCCAAGCTGGACTGTCGTTGTAAGCTGAAGTCTGAGCTGGGGTCCAGCATATCAATGCCATCTAGTGATGTCATGCGCTGGAACATCGCATTGTCCGCATGCATCCTCTGCACACCAGACATGCTCTCTGAATGCACTTGATGTGGACTGCTGCCTTCTGTGGATATTCTTTGGGTATCCATGCCCTGTCCACCTAAGAACACATAAGAAAAATGAGTAAGACAAATGAAGTTTTGGTCTATAGTGCAGACAGTCGTCCTATCACTCCAACAGCTTCGAAATGAACAAATAAACAAATGGTATGAAATAAAGCTGTGACTCCATTTTTACAACACTGATTGAAGCAGTTATATTGAGAAAGTCGGTCACAAGATGAAGAACTGGCAGTAAAATGAAATATCCAGCTGTAGTAGCGATACCTTACTAAAACCAAAAATTAGATCACTGAGCTGATATCAAAATGATATGTGCAATTTATCTGACTTCTCTCAGCAGCTAGAGAAAGGGAATCATGCATTTGAAAGAGCCATGTAAACTAAGTGCTCTTCATAAATTCCTTGCTTTTATGACAGAGTGGCAAAAAGGTTTATTTGGCGTTTATGTCTTTATACCAGGATGTCAAAATGATAGGTGAACTGTAAATTATGATATTCTCTCTTTATTTATATGAGTAATTCACTTCATTCTTATCTTGTGTGTAGAGGCATAACTGCACATTCTCATCTACATTCTGAGTTAACATGTAATCTGTAAGGGTTATGGGTATGATTAAGATTACCTGTGGTCATCTGTTGAGGCATCATACTTCCTCCACTGGATGCCGACCTCTGTACTCTCATGCCAGAATTTGGGCTAGCAAACATGTGCTCTCCCATACCTGCCATAGGGGACATAGATCCACGTGGAGACAAACTCCCATGACGGGACAAAGGGGACATCCCACCCCGCACCATCATGGCATCCGACTTGTGCACCGTCCCCATGGCTTCCTCAAACTGGGACAGAGTTGTGATGCTGCTGCCTCGCCCTCTACCTCGACTCCCTCGCCCTCTGCCTCCTCGTGGGCCCCTCACTCCTCTGACCATTCCTCGCCCTCCACGTCCACTGCCCCTGGGCCTTCCTCGGGTTCTGCCCCTGCCTCTGGCTCGACCAGTTGGATTGAGCAGAGGCTGATTCATCATGGCATCTGAACCAAACATGGCAGAGTTGTCTGAAGGCATGGAAGGAGATCCAGAGTTGTCAAACAGATAATCAACGAAGGATCCGGTGCTTGTGGCACTTACTGGGCTGTCTGCCCCACCAGCACCAGGCATAAAGCTATGGCACACTGCACTAGCAGAATCAGGCACAGACATCTGCTGCTGATACTGTGGACGATGAGGTGAGTATATCTGCTCCTGCTGGGAGAACTGTCGGTTATAAAGGAGCTGCTGTTGCTGCTGCTGTGGTATTTGGTGTCCTTGGTTGTCGTAACTGTAATTGCCCCGGTAGGCAGAGCCAGTGCCAGCAGAGAGCGGAGACGATGCAGATAAATGGCTCTGGGAGTGCTGGTACTGATGACTGCCTGTGGGTGAAGAATACTGATAGTTATGGGCTCTAGTCTGCGACAGGCACGACGACCCAGACGTTGCTGCAGTAGGTTCCTCTTTGGGAGCAAGAGGAGGGATGCGCAACTGACGGGAGAGACCAACAGTCAGCAGGTCACCCCCATCAGCCGCACAGCTATCTGTCAAGACACTCCTCTTCATCCCACCTCGAGACACCACCAGAGGAGAGTTACCTCCCTCCACCTCCAGTACCTTCACTGTGCGATCAATGTCACTCATACTGTACTTGATGGATGGGTCTGCTTTGTGCCACATCAGTTCCTGCTGGTGACGAGACACCTGTTCTTTGCCTTCACGCTCACTGGAAAATGAAATCAAGATGAGGAACTCATTCTTAGAATACATAGTTATATTTGTTATATACTTTCCTTAAGTGTTATAAGATGTCCTTTTTGAAGTCTCTGAGTATGAGTGAGTTGTGCATGCATACTGAGCACATTTCATTCATGTGTCTGTAACTAAAGGTAATGGAAAGGGTTTATCATACATCTGGGATGGATAAGGTGAGAAGTGCTCTCTATGCATAATGATATGTTCATCCTTTCTACCACATCTGTGCTTTCCATATTTCATGATAATGAAGGTAATTTTCTCATGTGGACACACAAAGTCATCCCTCTCTTTACTCTGCACTGCATCTTAAAGCAGAGTGATTATTAAAATCATTAGAATTTAAAGTTAAATCTATCACTGTCAGTTTTGTTTATCGGATTCATAATAAAAACAGTAGCACTTAGAATCAGCCAGCACAAACTGAGGTGATGCAATCTAGCAAGACATTCTGAAGATCTAAAGTTAGAATTCACAAGACATTGGTAGTAAGGCAGTGAGTAGCAAGAAGACATGAAGAGTGTTTTTTCCAAAACTCCCTTAGTAAAATCAGAATGCTGTTGAAATAAAAGGGAATTAATGAAAAGCTAATTCATCCTTGCAAATAAGTTATTATTTATTTTATAATGTATAATTCTTTTCTGAACTAGAACTTCACTCTCAGTTTTGCTTTGACTGGTTTAACAAAGACATGCATCTCTGAATACACTACAAACATGTTTCAGTAAATGTGGACCAGGGAGTTTGGGAAAAAAAAGACATTCCAGTGCCAGCAATGAAAAGAAAACGCAACTCACTCTACAAGGCGATGGAGACAGAACAAGAACTTTGGCTTGTTGCTGTGCTTGTCACGAGCTAGCTGCATGGTGGTGTTTACATACACCAGGTCCTGGCTACGCGTGTACATTCTGTATGTACAACTTGATCCCCCAACATTTATTAAAGCTGAGGGAAAGAGGTTTGTAAAAGTGAGTATATAACATTCTTCTAGGAACATGATAAAAAACAACAGCATGTAACAGGGGATGCCTGTGCATGATGGTATCACTATATATATATAATGTAGAGAGTTATGTCTTTGTGCAGGCACCCCTAGGTATGTACTGACATCAACCAGCAATAAAATTCTCCAACCATACTGGCTTACTGCACTAGTACAATAGCTTGTCACATGCCCTTCTGAATTTTTCCTAAAATGACAATACAATAAATATTTCAATAACTCATATCCTTAAATTCAGAATGGAATGTTAGCTTATCTATTCCTTATGGTCAAAGTAAATGTGTATAAAATTTTACTCCTGTAGCATTATTAGCTCCTTGTTATAAGCATCCTTTGTAATCAGTAGTTTTCTATGAAAAATATGAGTAACTAAAGTGTACATTTGAAATAATGCCTCTGAAGGCAGTGAAAAAGTGCTGCTTTTTCATTTGTGTGTTAGCTCATTGAAACAAAAACAATGGTATCAATGTGTGGCTACGAAGAAATTCCGAGAAGATATGATCAAAAATTCTGGATTTCATGCTCTGATGATATTTTAAGACTTTATAATATATCCATGACTGCCTGGAAGGGCTTAGGCACATGGAGAGTGGAAAATTGTTCCCTAAAAACCTCCACAAACTGTACGGTGCCCAGCATGTCTTACCTTGGTTGTGGCTAAAGGCAACATGCTCCTGGTCATCCTGATAGATAAACTGGTATGGAGAAAGGCCCACGATTTCATTGGGCAGATAACCGGTGACTTGGCTAGAGCTATGGAATAAGAAGAACAGGAAATATTCTGATGTGCTATTTATAGTAATGTAGTTTATTCAATGGGTCACTGAAGATTACTCTTGGACCACACTCTGAGCATTTGGCTTTGTAAATCTTGAAAGCCAATTATAAATATATCATTGACTGCAGAGGTTTGTGCTTTCCCATGAATATTTTCTGTCCTATCATATATAATTTTTTCTTTCAAAGTGTTTCAAAGTGGTGCTATTTAAAATATAACATCAGGAATGTCTTGAAATTAACAAAGAGAAAGAACAAAATACCCTGTACGGACTTTAACGCCACCAGCTGCTAGTCTCATTTACTGCTCTTTATGCCTGCTAATTTCAAAACATGATTTGTTCTTTAGCTGCCAGAAGCAGGGTGCCAAATTTCACATGACAGGGCTAAGAATCTCTGTAGAACCCTTGGGATTGAATTTCGTTGCATGAAATTATAATAGATATGCTATTAATATCTGAAGTTACAATGGGAATAGAATGAAAAATGTAAAGTCTACCTTATCATCTGGAGCACCCGCTAGAGGATTCAAGGTAATTAAATTCAAGAAAATGACCCATTCAACCAGACAATATATTAACATCATTACCTGTCTGTCCTGCTGGTTACCCATGCTAAGCTGACATGCTATAAATGCGATAAACAACAAATACAACTAATAGCAAGACCCTTCGTTAAACTTTGAATCAAGGAAAGGAATATATGGAGCTTCCCAGAGTGGAATGATACTGTTTCTATCGCACACTGTTTCCATCAACAAAAAACCACTACATTTTCCCAAGAGTGGTGAGCTCGTATGGTACCTGTTAGCATCCCATGTGGATCCTGGAGGGCAGCCCATTTGGTAGAAGGGCTATGAAATCATAATCTTGCATGTGCTTATCTCACACCTTACCTGGCATCCAAATACAGAATCTTTCCATCCAAGGCAGTCTGAGAGACCCACTCTGTGCAAAGGGTGCCACTGCCCTCCTTCTCCACCTGAGGGGACATCACTCTGCAGGCACACATCAGCCACCTCTCACGCTGGCCTGTCATTGAGGAAAAAATAGGTCTAAGTCAGGAAAGTATGAAACCCTCACCTCACAACTACACTCTGATAAAATCTTTCACTACCATAATCATGTCCCCATTTTACATTCTGATGGGGTGAGAAAATTGTGAATGAAATGCTAATCCACGGTACTTACAAGCAGGAATTGAACCCACAACTTCCGACACTGTAAACAAACCACATGAACCAAATCCTAAGAATATTACAAACAGGTTGAATGAGCCACAGGGAAGCAACAGGGAACTCTGGCACCAAACAAGATGGATCTATAAGGATATAATGTTACCTGGGCTTCCACCTGCGCTGGATGCTAGCACTACTTCCTGCAGATGTCCAACAGCATGGACTAGCTCAAACCTCTGGCACTGCGGCCCCGATCGCCTCACATTCAACATGCGGGTGTAGAAAGAACGCTGCAAGGTGGGACCTGGGCTGCCCGCTGGGGATAATACAACAGTGTGCTGTCACCATGTCACAAAAAACTGAAGACAAAGATCAGGTTTCAAGTACAGTCCTGACCACTGAGTTACAATATGCCTGATCTGTTGAAATGATAAAACAGGTCAATAAAGATGTTCGAAAAGAAAGGTTGAAATGCCATTTGAACTTAATGTTTGTTCATATTAGACAGATAGGACAAGATAATGGTTTTGGATACAATGCTTATTATTCCACAATGATTGTTCTTCCTTCATTTGCATATAATGGTGAAACACGATTATTCAGCATCAGGGGATATTACAATCCATTTTCTTTTAACTCCTGTAATGCTAGGCCCCCATTAGAGCGAGATTGCCTGGCTGCGTCACTTGATTATGCCTCACTATTTCAGATGCTGGCAGCTTTGATACTAGCCGAGCAGATCGGTCATTCTCTTCTCTCAGTAAGGCCAAATTTGGAGACAAACCAACATCCACATCACTTACAGACAGACAGCATTACAGTGGTTATAAAAAGATAAATGATCCTTGTTGATGTGCTCTAGTTCTTCCTTAAAACAGACTATGTCAAAAATTTCTGCCTTAGATCTATCAAAATATCAACGTGAGCCTGTTATTTGCAAAGTATTCACAATAGGGATTGTTATTTTCTGACTGGTCTTAACCATCCTTAATAATGTTGCAGGTTAATCCCAGTGCCCCCACTTCTACCACTGCAGGAGACTGGCTCTCAGATGGTTTACAAAGTTAACAATGGCAGGTAATCATGATCACAAGATATAACTTTAAAAGTCAAATATTAAGAGCTCATGCGAGTTATTGGTCTTATTTGACTGAAACTCAGGCCAAAAGGTAGTTTACTGACTGTAAATATTTTGTTTGTTCTATCACCTAGGACAAAAGCTGGAGTTGAGAAACAAAGCTTTTCATTTACCATCCTTATCTACAAATGCACTTGTAAGTCATACATCAATTAGAGGGTTTCAACCTAATACATCAATATAGACGATATGCATGCATTGACAGAGAAATTTTAATTTCATTAAACATTCCATGTGTTGAAGAAAATTGCATCCACTGTGAATTGAATTTGATTAACACCACTGAGAATTGAATGATGTGTCTAATTCTGCCAATATGGTCAATGCCCTCTAAGGTTTGCCGAAGAGACATCACCTATCCAAGGTGTGACAAACAATTCTGATGAACTGTTTTGGACATAAGGAATCATCTTCCTGGTTTTTATTCTACAAACTACACCAAACAATGTAAAGTTTGAGCTGTCCACTGCAAACTTCAGACTCAAAGGCTAAACATGACAACAACAAGCTGATGATTTCCTTTTTCTAATGAAACTCTATGCATCGGTCTGTACTGTCATTGTGAGAGCTAGATAACAGTTTTATCTAATGGACAACTATGACTACAGTCTTCTCTTTTCAATCTTTTGTATGACACAAAAAAAGTAATTCTTCTTCCATGTAAAATATAATACAAATGGTATTTCTATCGCGGGGTAGAATATCTGTGTCTCTGTGAAATAAAAGACTAATATTTCTTCTGTCTCCTGTTAGCACAAGTTTATTAAAACTATATTCAGATATACGAAATAGGAAGGGGAAATGCGTTCATGGAAATTAATTAATTATTAACCAGTATCCTAATGAGAAGTAGACACTTGCAATGAATAACATCCAAGAGATAAAAGCTTCAAGGTTAACCCCAAGATCTAGCTGAGCTAGCTAAACAAAAAATGCAAAGGAACTAAATCCCCTGCATACAAAAGAGGGAACTCTAGGATAACTTCATATTAGGCTTTTATGATAACAAGTTATTAGCAACTAGAGATTTAAAAATACTGACAGGAAACTCTCAACCACAGAGTGCAAAACATTGGGAGATCTTTGCATGAAAATAGTATTTTCACACACAGATTTCCACTTATATGTTTCCGGATATTTTAACCTCTTGATATTTTAACCCCTTCGCCCTGTATGACATGAACTGCCTTCTTACCCCTACCAGCAACTGGCAATATTCCAGAATTCTTCCCTCGAGTGCTTCATTTAGGATTACTGACAACAACAGTCGGGAGAGTCCCAGGACATTGCCAACAATGTTTAAAGACCATGATGTGGTGAGTGGTGACCAATGTCATGGCTCCTGGGTGTTTACCTTTTTTTTTTCTTGTCAAATGAAAGTTCTTTGCAAAGTATTGGTAACAACAGCTGGTGTGACAGTATTTTCTCACAAGAATACTCTGGCGCAGATTACAATCTGAATCAAAAGTCATTAACATCACCAAACTTTTTCCAAACAGCACCAAAAATCGAGTTCTTTATTAAAACTAACAATATAAAGTTTCTCTTTCAACCTAATGTCAACTGCATTCTCTGTTCCATAAATTACAGATTATTTTATCAGAAAGGCATAAGAATGTGCACTATGCCTTTGAAGTGGATCTTTGAACTGCACAGCACCAATGGATCCCACAGAATATCATAAAACTTCCTTCAAACTCTGTTGGTTCTCTTTTTCTAAATCAACTTTGACTTTACTTTGCTGGGAATGGGTAATGTGGCTTCAAACTAAGAGTGATGGCATAGAAACTTACAGGGTCCAGGCATGTTGCTGAACTGGGCACTCAGCACAGGCAGCTCTTCCGGGTGGACCAGAGAGTGAATGGAGCGACCGACAAGGTTCAGCTGGGGATGACAGGGATTAGTCAGGGAAATGGGTTAGTGCAGAACAGAAAAGGGAAATGGATGAATAAGATGAGAAATTATTGAGACAGATGGAGTGTCTAGCAAATACAATCACTAGGCCAGAATTCTCACTTTCTGGCCCACAGCTGGCAACCAAGAGGGCCTTGGATGCATTTGGGAACCTTAAAGTTAGAGGGACAAAGAGAGATTGCAAGCTATGGGAAATGATATAGGAAACTAGGACTGAGAAATGGGGTGGTGAGGAGAAAGCTGTGGGACTGAGGGCAAATGTAAACTCTGAAAGACAGGCAGCAGTCTGAAGGAGATGGCAGAAGGTGACATAATCTGGAAATCGGGAGGGGATAAGTTGGGGGGAGGAAATAAGGACAGTAAAGCACAGGATTCGGAGGGAGAAAAGTGTGGCGAGAATCAGCATTCGTTTGGAAAACAGTTTCTCAAAAGCCTTACACTGTCTTCTAAGTTCTGTGCATATTGTGACATATATTTTATGATTCTGTAGCTGGGACTTTTCTTGATTCATAAGACACTTCATAGCATATTGAAATATAAAAAGAAAAATGTTTAAAAAATATTGTGCAGAATGGGTACATATAAACTGCCTGCTCCAAAAACACGGCAGAATAGCCCTCTGTTTGCTATAAACTGCTGATCTACATAAAGCTCTCATATGATCTGCATAAATATCTCATATAAATATGAGCTACCTGGTCATGTCCAAGCAACTTCTCCACAGTGTCAGACACATACACTACGTTCCCCTGTGATGTCAAGATCAGCATGAAACAGCTCATTGTCTGAAACATTGTCAAAAAAAAAAAAAACAAGTCAAAACCATTTTACACAGCACATTTATGGAAAGTCTGCAAAGTTTCTTTGGACTGTTTCAAATATCTTCTTTCAGATTAAAAATTACATTAATAGCCGGATACAGTTGTTTCTTACTAGTAATCACTGCCTACAGCTCAATGCTTATATTAACTCTTTGTTGAGTGCTTTGAGCCATGAAGGCATTTTCACAGAACCACTGCCAGGAAACCTGGCACATCATGATATATTCTGGCCTATCTCCCCCCAGAATATCTATGCTTTCATATTTATTTCATGTTAAACAGAGGTATAAAAATTACACTTTTTTTGGTATGTCAGGTTTGCTTATATTATCATAGCTTAACATTCGCTTTGTTTCCAATTTTACTACATCATCACAATTTAAGTGCACATTCTTAAAACAGAAAAAAAAACCTTAATGAAGGACAGACAGGGTTAAGGATGGCTGGATGCTGAAAATGCCAGTAACATATTTTTCTATAGCATCCACAACAGAACCATAGCATAATTGGACCTATGATCATTTGTTTCCTGAGGCCAATGCAATGGTCTTTCTGCCACGCTGTTTGACACACACTCAAATATTGCTCATCATTATAAAAGCTCTTTAGATAAAAGTAGTGCCCCTGGGTGAGATTAAGTTCTATAAATATTACAAAATATACTTCATTTAAAAGTTTACAGCCTCCATCATGAATTTTGTAATAAGTTGTTTGTCGAGTGCAACACAATAATGCATACGATAATAATATAAAATACAATAAAGACATGAACCAAACAAGTCTAACCTCTTGGGCTGCCATGGCCAGTCTTCCCCCATCAATGTTAGGAGGCCACCACTGTGTTTGACCACTGGAACTCTCCAAAGACTGGAGACCTGATGACATGGAGGAGTCAAAGAATAAGACAAGAGTCAGAAATGGTGAATGAGTTAACCACCACTAAGTCCCAAGATGTGCGAGCGATACAGTGACAGAAAGAGAGACAATGTGCACGTCATAATGCATGATCTGGAATAGAGCCACGTGCTTGGAGTCATGTGGCCTTTTTGCAGCAATAACCTTGTATCTGTTTTTTTTCATACTACCATATCCAGGTTTTATAAACACAGTGTGTTAAAATTTTATAGCTATGTGACACATAGTTTCGATGCTCACAAACTCTGAGTCTGATATATCTGTGGCCTTGAGAAATATGCACTGAGAAATAAAAAGGTTCATGCTTTTCCCTAAAATCTGAAAATTGTTGGTACGAGGTTATATCACTGAAGCGACATTATGTGAGGTGTGGGTGATATTTAGAGGTCGGAGACAGATGGTGAGTAAATCATAATACATAATGTGTAAATGTCTTGCAGTCTGAATTACATAATGAGAGGGGGATAATGTTACGGTTCTCATCCTGTGGCAGGAAGACCCTTGGGAGCAGAGCATACAAATTCCTGGGGCAAGGTTCATACTCACACAGAAAAAAATGCAAACATACATATTTATTTTGCCTAATTGCAGTATTTGAACAGCCACACATTGGTGTTACCACAACTGTTTGCTTTCTGAAAGCCAAGGTTTTCAAAGAACCTGAGGCAAATATTGTGAGGATGTTATGCATTCGTCACTACTGCGACCATAGTGGTAAATTAGATTTAGCTTTATTTGTCCGTTCAAAATGCCTCTTGTCTCTTCTTGCATGCCTTGATCATCATAGTCAATTTGATTGGCTTGCTTGGGCTTTACTTTTGTTTCTTGTTTCCAATATCTGTTTACCTAAAATTGGCTGGGTGCTACGGTTTTAGAGTGTCTCTGTGAACATTCACACAAATCTGCAAACCCAGTTCAACCCTTAGGGGGGCAAACATAGCATTTACCCTCATGGGTGTCACTGACACAGACCAGCTTTTCCTACAACTCTAAGCTAAATAGTTTGCCAATCCTGAAACTTGCTGTAGTCTAAATTTGCTGATGCATATAGCCACATAACGCCTACAGTTTACATAGAACATAATAACAGTTCTTCATCCCCATGCACGCTTCTAACAAATTATATAACTGTAAGGTTGGTTTACTGGATTTAATTTTTTGAATCCAGAAACTGCCCGTGTCCACAACCTTCAAATCTGCAAATCGGATACAAGTGGCATCCACGTATTCCAACAAAAGTATGAGTTACAACTTGGCTTTATCAAACATGACAAAGACCTAGATTATGAATTTTAGACAGAGATACGCCGCATCAAAGGGTACACTTACCAAAAAAAGTTGGGAAACCCCTGTTGTAGAATGGGACTCTTTAGACGAGGAATGTGTCAATAATGATATGAGCTTACTTTGGAAACCCTGTGCTTGTCCTGATGCTTCTTACAAAGCACAAGACTTAAGGATTTTATGGGTCACATTAAAAAATCCATAATACTGTCTGCATGTTATTTAATGGGAAAAAGATACGGGTGCACACCATATGGCATGCAAGTCCACATGTACAGGTCACAATGGTTAGAAAGGTTATCAGAGAAACATCAGAATTGGATGTAGGAATGTTGTCAGAGGGCCGGAGAGAAGGATCTGGCATGCGCTTAATCACCACAGACAGGAGCAGAATCTGGAAAGGGATCTAGGAGTATGCTGCTCAAAAAATCTTTTTAAAAAATCATCGTGGTCCAAATAACAAGGAGTTGTAACTTTAAAAAAAACGCATTTATGTTTCCCCTGAACGTTAATGCCTTCTCTACAGGTTTTGTTGTTTTCTCTTAAACTAGTATGATAATAAGCCCCTTTGAAAAGTTTTCAACAGAAAATTTTTTTCATGGGAAGTAATTTTCACAAGTGAAGTTCAATTCATGAAATTCAGGCAAATTAGATCCTCGAGGACAAAAAAGAAAACACCTATACACTTTTGCCAGCTGTAATGACACCCTAAAACTGTGCTCTGAGGTCTCAATATTAGCTGTCAATATTCTATGAGTTTGTTTCAAATGGAAAAGCAAGACTTTTTTAACACATTAATGGACCCTCTGCAATGATCACTACTGACATGAAGCTCACCTTGTTGTAAGGTAATATAGGCCTGAGCTAGCCGGAATACGCTGGATTTATCAAGATCGCCAGTGCTAGTCAGTTTGGGTGCTTGCTTGAGCAAGGCCTGGGCATAGGTGTATTCGCTCATCTCACGCTGTTTCATGGAAACATTGGCAAGTGGTCCTGCCACACTGCTGCTATTGCTGTTGTTGTTGTTGGCACCACCACTGTTGATGTTGTTGTTGTTGTTGCTGCTGCTCATCATGCTCACATTTCTAATGGGGCTGCTGTCGAGACCCCTTTCCCTTTTGATATACTGGTCATCTCTGAAAGAAACAATAAAGGAAATGCTTCGAGTTGAGTTTGTCTTTACCAGTAGGAAGATACCAAAACAAGGCCTCTCACTCTCAGGCTATCCTCTCCATGAGACCACTCAACACAAATAGTTCTTTCCACTTAATAGTAATCTGGATCATAGCATCTTCTACTCAGTTGCAACATTTCCAACCTAATAAAATGTTACATTTCTATCTAGAAATCACTTCATAATTGCAGCTCCTTTTAACACCAATGATTTCTCTGCCCTTCCCCCCTCCTCCCCCCAGAGAAGTTCCAATAAAGAGGAAATGATGTACTGGCATGACCTAAAGGAGCCAAAATAAACTGTGGGATAATAAGGCAGACCTAAACTGACAGTCCAGCTTTGGATCCACACTGGTTCAGCTACATGAATTGGAACACAAAGAAAGATGCTGAAGAGGAGAATGTATGTTTTCATCCCGTAAGCTTCTAATCTTTTATCGCCATCAGAACCCCTGGGCTGTATTTGTTTGGTCCCTGTACTTTGATAGAGGGCATGCCACACCTCTTTATTAGCAAAGGAGGCATCAGAGGTACATTTTTGGTTGGTCCACACCAGTAACGGTGAGAAAGGGTGCACATCTACTAAATGTTTTGTGAAATGTGATATCTTTTGGATCACTGAATAAGAAAGTGCGGAAAATCTATGGTATAAAATTTGTTAGTGGAACATCTTATCAATGCCCCCTGTGCAGAGGAGGATGGTGGCAAGAATCAGTGGTGCTATGTATGCTAATGAATGAGGCAATGATTTAAGTAAAGCAAACACTACTTGCATGTTAGTACATAATTTTCTGCCTCTTCCGCATCAGTTGCAGCCATCTTGTCCTGCATAGTGACTGATACTTTCTCCCCTAAGGAAGGCGTGTGGCTTACCATTCTTTCAAATTGCAAGGACCACACAAATGCAGCCCTGTTCTAAAGAATGGGTATATTTTTTGTTTGAAATTCTGTGTAAACACTGGTTTGTTGTTGTTGGTGGTGGTGGTGGTGGTGGTGTTCTTGTTGAAATTTCTTGGGTAATTCTTGAGGTACCTCAAATATAAGCAGATCCCATACAATCAAAGATGACTGGCAAGACTACAACATTTCCAATTCAATTTCCAGAAAATTTTCCTCTCAGTTTTGCAGACTTCTAATCTTTCAGTGTTTTTTCTTCACCTGTCCCAAACTGAGTTTGTCTTTACCAGTAGAAAGATACCAGAACAAGGCCTCTCACTCTCAGGCTATCCTCTCCATCTTTCAGTGTTTTTCTTCACCTGTCCCAAATTGAGTTTGTCTTTACTAGTAGAAAGATACCAAAACAAGACCTCTCACTTTCAGGCTATCCTCTCCATGAGGCATCTCAAAACATATACAGTTCATTCCACTTAATAGTAATCTATATAATTGCAGCTTCTACTCAGCTGCAACATTTCCCACCCAATAAAATCTTACATATCTGTCTAGATGCCTGTTCACATACTAAATCTCTGGTGTGATTCACAGCTGGTTCCCTTTCTCAATTTTCAAGTATTCTAACAGAGTGGCCGTGTGGTTGTGAGTCGAACTCGGAAACTGTAGACTTTCAAGTCGGGGGTTTATGTGTTTGACTCGCCAGCTGGGCTGTTTATGTTGTAGTGTCCTTGGAAAAGACACTTCACTTCCATTTCCTCACTCAACTCAGGTGTAAATGAGAGCTTTAGAGCTGGGGGAACCAGGGCGCTGCACCGATGGCGACCAGCACTATCTTTGTTATGTATTTCATTTGTAATATTATATATTTATATCTATATGTATGATGTGTATTGTTATATGTGTTTGTATTATAAATGAGATGTATGACATTGTAAAACAATATCCCTACGGGGTAAATAAAGTCCTATTTTCATTATTTTCATTTTCATTTTTCAGACCATAGATTGCTGTTTCAGGAAGCCCGCTCTCTGAACTTTCTGTAGCTTCACAATCGATATATCCTGCAGTTATACATACCTATATGTAACAGCATAAATACGTAACTTTATAATATCAGATGAAACATAATGTCCGAAGTAAGTACCTAATACTATGACAGACAAATAATGACTTACGTTTTGTTTTTTTTCGGATAACTTTTTTTTTAAACAGAGCAGATTCTGACTTCAGAGGAATGTTACATTACATTACATCCCTGCTATAATTTCTAGATGTAACTCACTGGACAACTGCAATTTCTTCCAATGGCAACTTTTCCCACGCACTCTGGGAACTGAGGTTGAGTGAAACAAATTGTGCCTCCAACCCCTCTCTCCCTGCCCATCCCAGCCTTTTCTCAGTAAACAGCTACAAGAAGGGAGTGGGCAAGCGCAGACAGATGCTCACAGAAAGCAAGGTACTGGAAGAAAATGTTTGGGACAGACAAATGCTAACAACAACAACAACAAAACAAAACAAAAAAAGAATGAAGAAGTGATGAGACTCGAACAGATCACCTCTATTCTTGCCTTTCAAATACCGTCATTTTCTCCCCCCCCCCCCCNCCCCCACTCCCCCTCTGTAAGGATCTGTTTGCTACATATGGATTTCCAAAACACAGCAGAATCTACTAACCATCACTCATTTCTCATAAAAGTCATTGTCTTAAATCGGACTGGTCGTCTCCATACAGAGGTTGATATTTTGGGTCGAAACATAAAGAAATTAATGTTGCTTTTTTTTTTCCTATGGTTCTCAAACTAAAGGACAATAAGTCGCCGGCTTGAAATCACCGTATGAGCACATTAAAAACGGCAAACTATATATCCCAAAACTGGAAGAAATCCGCAAGACTGCAAACTTTCATATTAGAAATTGAGTGAACGCCGAAGATTTTATGCACTAGAAACTAATTGAAGAAAGTAGATTTCGGAATATTACTGTAAAAGATAAAATGCGTATGAGGAAAGGACTTTTCAAAAGAATATCAAAGAATACACTTGAAAAAATATCTTGACAATAACAATAACAAAAACAATAATTTTATTAAGCTCAAACGGCGTCTGCTGTATATGAGCATACAGAACAGTAATAACTGTAAACAGTATGTTCACTCTCTCACCCATACCTACTTACCCAACTGCCACTCGTACATAATTCATATAATGACTCGCATTTACCAAACAAACAAACAAACAAACAAACACACACAAACACACACACCCACACACACACACCCACACACTAACACACACACTAACACACATGCTCACCCACGCAGTTAATGAAATGTACATATTGAGAAGCATGTTGGCGGCATGAGGGCACTGCTATTTGAAGAAATGAGGTATTATTTATCATATAGAATGCAATGAAGCAATAACCTCTTGGGTCTTATGATTATTACAGAAACTTATGTTTAAAAATCTTAGCTACAAATATAGGCGGGCCGGCATGTTCGACCTTCAGTCTTGTATTTCTTGAAACTGGAAACTTCACTCCGTATCTATTTTATACTTTTGCACTTTTACTGTCTATGATGATGAACTATCTAATCTATCGTGTCTGTCCCACCATTTGTTCAATGTTATTTGACAGCCCTTATACATACTGTCTAACACGATCTTGGAAGGATTTATCAACTTGTTACATTTGTACACTTGCTAACGTGTTGTACTAGTACCTGACAATGGCAATATGTTATGCTGACAGCAGTATCAATATAATAATAATAATAATAATAATAATAATAATAATAATAATAATGTGGTTTATGAGTCTTGTATCCAGGCTAATGCCCGCTCACGCGACTTCACACTGTTATTATCCCCAGCAGGTCTGGTCACTCCAAGTTGTCAGCTCCCTGAGGAGCATACAGTGCCGCTGCCACGTACAGGCGCTGATCACAAGAAATCTGACATTATCTTCCACTGCCTATTGCCAAATACCCATTTTACAGACAGGTGGACTGAGGAAAATGTGGATGAAGTGTTTTTCCAAGGTACTTACAACATGACCGTGGTCGGGACTCTAACCCACGACCTTAAGATCTTAAGTCCAACACCTTAACTGTTCGGCCACGCTGCTCCACAACAAACAGTGTGGTTGCCCCCGAAAACTGACCACCTCGGCGGGCGGATGGTTGTCAAGCCTGCTTCGACCGTACTAAACACCTCACAACATTTTACGGCCTTGAACACACAGGTGTTATGGTACTAAATGGTATTTATTTGTATTTTATAAAAAGCAACGATTTCACAATGCAATCGATTCCCTTTAAATGCAACTTCTCGAGAATTAAGACAAAAGTTGCAGGTATCAATGAATTCTACAACACAAATACAATACTGTTATCAGTTAAGTGCTGCGACTGCTCCAAACTTCTGAGTAAAGGCTTTGATATTATGTGCGGTTGATTGCTGTCGCTTGTTTCTGAACGCCATAAAACACAGAATAGTACGCCAGTGCCCATCCTCTCCCCTCCATTCGCTCTCAAACAAACAAACAAAAAAGTTTAACTTTTTCACTTCCTGTACAATATTTGCAGCAATTCCAATGTGCCTCTGATATGAAAGCCTTACCCTCCGACTGTGACAATGATAAGGTTATCAGAGAAAGCTTAACCCTCGACTTAAAAAGATAAAGATCTAAGCCTACTAAAAAAGAATGCATCAGATCTAGTTATCTACACAGATTAAAAAATATACAGAGGGGGTAAAAACCAAGGTTCAACATCAAAATAAAGAAAAAAAATATATCGCCCCATGCAACCATGCCAACCATTTTATATTCAGCTTCAGTTACTGACGGCCACGTTCATCCACTAGCCAGTGTGACAAAGTCTAACTGAGATGCCAACAGGAAGATGAAGCGTCATTACTCAGAATCAAGTACCATAGAAGAATTTCTGCACAATCTGAAACAACCACGTCAGTGGAAACCCTTAATCTATTCTCACAGGCAGCAAAGCTCTTTCCTGAGAAAAGCTAGAATGGCCAGAACTGTAACAGTTTAGTCAAGAGTTTTTTGTGCTTGAGTTTACTGGTCATACATTACCATGCAACTCATTACTGGCTTGGATAATCCCATGCATGGCCTAGTATTCTGATACTTACACGCTTACAGAACGTGCCAAGGTGTGTAAATCTACACACTACTGCACCACAAGAAAAATGAACATTTTAAAAAAAAAGCCGCTTTTTTTTTAAATTCAGCTTTCTGGTCACAACCGATATTCGAGCTTCAAGAAAAAGCTGCTGAGAAAATCCGGAAACAACTCGTTCTTCTACTGTAGATTTTTTTTTTTAATTCTGTGATTAACTCGACTGGTTGTTAAATACCAACTTGACGTGGAGAAGATTAATACGGCCAAGAATAATACCCTTTACTCGCGACCCAAGATTCCTCCAACTATTATCGCTATCTACTAAATTCAGAAGACTCCTACTTACATGCAATAATCCTCTAGTTCCTTGACCACTGATCATGGCACGGGGCAACAATCAAAGACAAACAAGCGGTCGCTCCTACGTTGGCGGAAGACGAACATAGACGGCTTTAGCCTGTGCTCACTGACACATTCGAAATCTCTCTGACTGACAAACAGGATGTCCACTGCTTTGCCAGCCGCATGGCAGTGGTCATTTTGTTTGTGGTGTGGGCGATTCGCCGATAGAATTTTGCCGATGGACAATTTGTCGAAAGGATATTCCTCTAACGACGACCTTTTTTTTTTTTTTTGGGGAGGGGAGGGGGGATGAAGGGCTCGTATTGTTATTCATTCCTTAATTCTACTTTTATTTACAACCAGGGCCCCCAATAAAAAAAAAATAAAAGAAAATATACATTTTAAAGAAGAGGATACATGGAGTGGAATGGGGTCCATTCGGCAAACTGATACGGACTGTAATGGACACTCCCTAATACTGTGTTTTCTTAAGAGAACTCGCAAACATGTACGTTTCACACGCTCAAAACTATGNTCTGTTGTGAAGTCTAGTTAGGATAAGGCAATAGTGCATGTAGCTCAGTTTAGTTCTGTTGAGAAGTTTATAAGGCCATGAGCTCAAAAAATAAAAAAGTTCCCATAAGGTAAACACACAAGTCACAAGGGGGACAAAAAAAATATGAAAAATATGCGATATTCCTTACAAACTCATATACTGACTAATATCAAACATATTTAAACATATAATCTTACACTCATATATTCATATCTACATACACAAGGGCAACATGAATCAATCTAGTCCCCTATGCATTGACCTTCGGAATCCATCCTTCTATAAAATTCTCTCTCTCTCTCTCTCTCTCTCCATCTCTCTCGCCAGATCGGACAAGAACAGGGCCTGGTGTAAAGGCAACGTTCCATTTAATAAATAAAGCGCAGAATCTGTGGCTAGATTTGTTTATTTGCTGCAGTGCAGGCTGGTTAGGTTTATCCGACCTATAAATCCACATCGTTTTAATCAGGAGTCTCAAATTTTGCAAGATATTCTAAAAAGTTAAGGAAGAGTCAGTGAGATATGCGCTGCTATCCGTTAAACCCTGGGCCCCCTAGTATTTAGAGATATCCTTGTGTATCTGACCCAAGGGAAAGTGGTTATTCAATCTAAGTATACCCCACAACCCGAAACCTGCAGTTCAAAAATGCTTCCCCTCACCCTCTTTCCAAGCAGTGCCATGACACTTCAGTTTGTCTAACTTTAACCCTGGCCTGCTGCCACTGTAGGAGTGAGACTGTGTTTTAGTGCACTTGACTCCGCTTAATCACAACTCATTGAAAGCATGGAAATCTAAAGGTTTCCATTAAAAGGAGCTGATACTGACCAATAACCTGCCGAGAACGTAGAGTCACGTCATATATTCTGTTAACAAGTTTTAATAACTAATGCCATTAAGCGGAACCTGCTAATTACACGAATTGCAGTTAGCCGGAGCCGCTGTTCTAAGGATGAAAAAGTCTCATTTGCACCAGCGTCTGCTCTGTGTAACCCAGCCAGCTCATAACAGCAACAAATATGCTACCATATGGTAAAGCATGAAACAAACATATATCACCCGGCCGCGGTACGCAGTGGGTAGGGCATACAGGTAGAGTATAAGATAGGTACGGAGCACTCTTCATGCGCACACGTAAAGGAGTGTCAGAGCGTTCATAAGAGATAAGCCACGTTGTCATACTAACTTTTATGCACTCTGCGATACCGCTGCTCGTAAAATTTAGAACATGACAATACTCAAGTAAATCCAGCATATTCCGCTGCAAAATCGATGGCTTAACACGTGCAAAATGCTCCGCACCCTGAAATATTCTCAGGAGTACTACTTATTCCCCCCTCCCTCCCTCCCTCTCTCTCTCTCTCTCTCTCTCTCTCTCTCTCTCTNTCTCTCTCTCTCTCTCTCTCTCTCTCTCTGTGTCTCTGTGTTTATATAGCAAACAATCTGAAATATGATATACAATGAAAAAGCTTGAAAAATCGCTTGAAGCTACAAAGCTACAAATTATGTTATAGCTGCGTGTAAAGAGAAGGAACGTTCTTAACCTTGAACCTTAAATAAATCTTGGAATTCCTTGCCTACCTATTGCAAAACGCCAGTCTCTTGCTCTGTAATTCTATATGAATTCTATCATGAACGTTTACTTCTGAGACGGTCTTATGAAATTCCGAGTATATACACCAAATATACATACCTTCTACCCAGATCAACCCTCCATCCCCCAATTCATTTCTCTCTCTCTCTCTTTCTCTCTCTCTCTTTCTTTCTCTCTCTCTCTCTCTCTCTCTCTCTCTCTCTTTCTCTCTCTGTGGACGTGGGGGATGGGGCCTGCAAGTAGACTGCTAAACGTACTGCAATTTTGTAATTAAAATAACTGATGGGGGCGTCCCAAACTTAGCGCCAAGCCCACTGTCAAAATCAACACTGTGATTAGATCTAGACCCCAAACGATTAGCCCGCGATGCTACCCTCTTTCCCCCCCCCCCCCCCNTCCCATTTAACCATCCATTACAAACGCGCAACTCGCTGGATTGACACTAGCGCTTCTGGTGTTGGTGGTTAACAGGGTAAAGGTACGGTGCGAGCCTTCGTGTCGTGCAGCTACCGTGCAACTCTATCGCTTTTGATCTGGACACAGCCTAACGCAATTTCCAACCGTTCACACATGCATCGTATACATTTTAACTATAGTTCAGAGGGTCCACTCTCATACTCCCTCCCCATCCCTTTCCTCCTCTCTCACACAAAACACACACACACACACACACACACACATCCACACACACACACACACACACNCACACACACACACACACACACACACACACACACACACACACACACACACACACCACATACGCTGGGTTGTTCACAAAGCTCCACTCTCATACCCCCTCCTCTTCCCTCTCTCTCTCTATCTATCTCTCACACACACAGACACACACACACACACACACACACACACACACACACACACACACACACACACACAATCATCTACTATTAACTTACCCTATACCAGGATACCATCTGGCCATGCTGGTGGCAGAAGTCATAGTGGCACCACCACCGACAGCAGCGGACGTCATGCCGCTCACGGCAGAGGCGTAAGGGGGACATGACGTCACTGGGGCGGCTGACGTCACCTCCCTGACGTAAGCAGCATCGTCATCGTCGTCATCAAGGAGTGAGAACACCTGATCTGCTGATGTCATTTCCGTATCGGCATGGTGCGTCGACAAACCTGGAACGCACTGAGGAAACAAAACAGGCATGTCGTCATAGAACTGTCCAGCATCCTCTCCCTCCTCCTTCCCTTCCTCACCAAAGTAAAACATCATTGACTTTTTCACACCTAACTTAATCACGCCGTCCGCGTTCGGCCAGTACTGCCTTAGCAGTAGTAGTAAAATACTATAGTAGACCGTACTGGCCCGCCTAAGTTTTAACCCTGAAAAAAAGTAAGATGTTCCAAGGCCTGTTGATTGGCCTGCTATACATAGGGCTGATAATAATTATCTCTAACAAGCGGAAACATTTTGGCCACTAGTACTGTCCCTGTTTCTTGCCATAGCGAGCAGCAGAAAAAGCGCAACGCTCCGTATAGGCTGATCTGTTATTAACAACAATAATTATTTACAATATCCCGGACCTATACAGACCAGTAGGGGGTTTCCAAAGCTAGATTTTTATGAATGAGCTGCTCAACTTCATTCCAGCGCAATAAGCCAGCCAGCCAGCCAGCCATTCAACGGCCAGCCAGCCAGTCACAACCAACCTAACCACCCAGCCACTCAACCAATCAATCTATCCATCCACTCACCCTTCCATTCAACCATTCAACCAACCAACCAACCAACCAACCAACCAACCAACCCAACCCAACCCAACCACATTTCAACCAACCAACCAATCAACCAACCAACCAACCAACCAACCAACCAACCAACCAACCAACAATCCACCCACCTAAAAATCTAACGCACATCATGACATTGGCAGAGCTAGACTTAATATACGCTGCAAATATTATAGTAGCACTTCATGAACTTGTATTCCTGGGAACCAGCGCATAATATTTGTCTATACGGGTTCATAACGTGTTTTAAGTTCATACAAAAAAAGTTGATACCACAACAAGGAAGTGGAACAAGAAGATGACAATGAGTACATTATAGGTTTTCAAGCAGATTTCTACCAGATCTGATATTGCAACATAGAGATAATCCGCATCCTAATATAAAAAGTACAATTCGATTACTTCCAGGGTCTTCTTGTTGTTGTTGTTGTTGTTTTGTGTTGAGGTGATCATTTTAATTATGGAGCAAAGCGTTTATTAAAAAAATACGTTATTGGGAAAAACATCTTTAGTGGTGATTTTAGCATAACTGCACCCATATAAGAGAACCAGACCTAGTGTAGGAACTACTTTTTGCTTTTTGTTGTAACGTGAGCACGTTAGTCTTTTCACGAGGCTGCTAATCTAAGACTAAATCAACTCCGAATCGGTAAAAGAGCGCGAACGGTGCTGTACTAAGAGAAAATCGCCTCTGAATTTTCAATGTTTGTGATGCATATACTTCTTTCAAAGTCTGCATTAAACCTTTTTGTCATTGTCATTGTCATTGAACGTCAACAGAGTCAAATGGCGGGACATACGTTCAGCAGATACCACCGCACTGCTGACGGAAAAGAAACCTGTGTTATAGCTCACATTCACCTCAAAAAAAATATGCTGGGACACGAAGAAACCCCTGAACATCACTGTAAAGCCTTTTCACTGAGTTTATGATGGGCATTCTGAGAATGTCAAGTGCGAGATGACCACGGACCAACATGTGTTCAACTGAAACCACTGCATACTGACAGCAAAGAGAACATGCGAACTCTTGATTATTACTATGTATCTTAACACCTTAGTGACCAGCCTTACACTGATATCACCTTATCCCAGGACCATGGCCGCCGCCTATTATTCAAGGTTTTAATGTACTTGTAACTTAAAGTTGAATAACTTTGCTTTGAATCCCCCTACATTGCCCAAATTCACAAATGATGTTGGTATTTGGTATCTGATCACATTTTTGTCTATAACATGAGTGAAAGTTATTATTATTTACATTGTAATCATTAAGAAGTAGAAGCAGAGAGTGTGGAAACAGAACGTCAAATGCGAGAATTCTCGTCGCTGGTCCTATCCGCACTGGCTTGGGCGGCGAGTATACTCGTCGCTGGTCACTAAGGTGTTAAGGTGGATTCCCGATGGTGTGATCCGACTTAATACATTTAGTTTGCTCGTTTAGTTTGTTCGTGTTTTTAAGCCTGTACTGTAAACAGGACATGCTAATTTACAGTGATTTTATAAAAAAAAAAGGGAGTGTTCAGTACGCCAAAGTCAGACCGACCATAGCCAGTGCATGAACTGAAAAGACTGTAAAACTGCTAGGTAGAACAAGGGCAGACATGAATTGTGACGATTTCCTTCAGCTGCAGAATCCTTTTCAACACATAATGGAGTAACACTGCTGTTGGCTGCTGAAGTCAGCATGAATGTTGTTGTTGTTGTTGTTGTTGTTGTTGTTGTTAGTGTTGTTGGCGGTGGGAGTGATGGTGGTGGTGGTACCCGCTGTACATGGTCGCAGCTGACGTCGTTGTAGTGTGAGGTATAAATATGTGTGGTAGGAGCGGCTATGGGTGAGGTAAATCCTACAAGGAGTCACTTGCCGAGACGAATGCGGTATAAACAAACTTGTGGCCGATTAGAAATCATCTCATATGATGGCATCCACATTTCACCTAAAGAAATTTGCCAAACAAGAAAAAAAAAACGAAAAAAAAAACAAAAACAAACGGGATTATATCCAAAGATTTTAATGCTATAAAGAGAGCCAGTTACCCATTAAAAAAAAAAGAAAGCACACGTATTTTCTTGGGCACCGTAACAATCACAGACGATTCACCCATCTTATCCAAGTGAGTTTCAGTGAATACCCATTTTACAGAAGTGTGAAGTGGGGAAAATGTGAAAGAAATGCACTGCCTTGGTTGTTACCATGACGGAGAAAAAAACACCATAGTAAGACATCGCAAGAAAATAATGCCAATGTCATGCTTTGGTCCTGATTTTAACTAACAACTTTAGGACTTATTTGTCTGTGACATCTGATGTATGTATTGGGTTGCAGCAAGAACAAAAGTAGCCCAATTTGCGTATTTTCCCTCTTGAAATAGGTAATCTGCCCACAACTGTGATGGTATAGTATCATGAGCATCTGCATTCATTTCATGTGATCGGACATTGCATAAAGCGCGTTACAAAATAACACCAAACTCTGCATATGACCTCCACTGTTGATCACTACCTTATAAGTCAACAAGGAAAACATAGAGCTGGACAACTCCTGTCCATCAGCAGACCAGACATTTTGCACTGGTCATGGCCAAATTGCCGGACTTTTATTTCAACCGAACCAAAACTGCACGCACTCACAACAAAAAAAAAGAGCCAAACCACGTCTGGAAAGGACCGAATGGGGTCAAGACTGGACAGAGGACACGAAGTTAACTGTGAACTGTCGATGCACTGGATATACGTGGGGATTATAGTTATCATAAGCCTTTATACACACATTAGCGGCTGTTAAATGGAAAGAGTTTTGGGATCTCTGATTCGTGCTCATCGGACAAATATGATCAAAGTTCGTTCACTTGAAATCCCAAACAGTTTGCGAGCAGTGTAAGCACATTTTGTAAAACGAATGAACCAGTTTTGGCTCTAGTCCGTTGGCGGAACAAAAAAAAAAATCTTTTACAAAGAGCCAAAATTCTGGTATTTGGCTATATAAAAGCCAAATCTGGCAACCCTAGTGGTGGCGATGACTTCTCTGCCCTGGACGTGTCATTACCAAGCTCGAGGACCGTTTGTCTCGACGGTGTCCGTCAGGAACGAAGACGTACGAAAAACAACAAGCAAGCTGCCGTGGCTGCCTGACATCTGCTGAAAGCGGACTGCTCAACTTCCGCTGACCTGTCTAGGCTTCAGTCTTGCTTGTCAGACCGCCAGACATAAACGTTCAGCACGAAGCCACTGTAATGCCACTAGTTTGAGGATCGTTTTTCAAAAGCTCGGCTAGAACATTCTGAACGATGTAAATGGAACTGCGCTCCATTTGTAAACATGTATTTTACAATAATATCAACAACAACAACAATAATATTAATCTCTATTCTAAGAACAGACTGGGGGCATGGTACGCTGTTTTCAAAGGGGATGAACTCCGTAGCCGCTATAAATAAAATTCGTTCGAAACTGTCGACCTGCATGAAATTTGATAGAGGCGATTTAGCGTCACTGTCTGTTCACCGGAGATGAAGATTCTATTACTAGTGTTTGTGCAAGTTTGTGCCGTTTCCCCCATTTCGCCCATTTCAAGGAAGAGATTAAAATGTCGATTTCTACTTTCCATTCATTAGTGATGGAAGCAGTATGAAGCCGTCGAGCACCATATCAAAGGGTTAACACGTAAAAGATAATGTAAGAACCTTCATGCAGAAGACAATATTATTTTAGTCACCTAATGCCCCATGCCCCATTCAAAGAATGGGTACCCATACTACTACTACTACTACTACTAATAATAATGCAGTTTATAAGTCTCGTATCTAAGCCAAATCCTTTCATTATATCTCACATTATTATCACCCCCAGCACACCAGGTCATTAGTTTCTCAAATCCATGGGGAGCATATAGCGACCATGCCATTTGTAGGCGCTGATCACAAGTATTCTGACATATTTCGTTCACTGCCTACAGCCAGTTACCCATTTTTAAGATGGGTGTAATGAGGAACACGAGAATGAAATGCTTTCGAAAGACACTTATAACACTTAAAACGGGGTCGGGACTCAAACCCACGACGTTCAGATCGAGAGTTCAACGCCCTAACCATTCGACCACGCTGCTGCATCGCATTTCGAGTGCCATAACAGACTCGATTGTTTTGAATGATACATCTTTTACTGTGGTCGGCAACAATTTCGTTAACATGTGACATAATTAACGTAACATCTTGGCTCTACCTCTAGTGCTGATATCTATTTGTGAACAAGTGTTAAAACTGCCTCTCTATCTCTCTCTCTCTCTCTCTCTCTCTCTTTCTCTCTCTCTCTCTCTCTCTGCCTCTCTCTCTCTCTGTNGTGTGTGTGTGTGTGTGTGTGTGTGTGTGTGTGTGTGTGTGTGTGTGTGTGTGTGTGTGTGTGTGAGTGTGTTTATGTGTGTATGTATGTGTATGTATGTGTGTGTGTGCGCGCGTGCTTATGTCAGTGTGTGCGTGCCTGTGTGAAAGCGCTCGTCCATGCGCGCTTGTGAGTATGAAAAGAAGGAGCGGGAGGATACCACGTGACTTATTCTCACACTCGCCCCATCCCGTTCCGCGCCAACCCGCTCCATC
>JAWQUT010000154.1:571912-596832 GCA_033807755.1 Ellobium chinense
CCGCCCGCCCTGCTAGACTATCAGGTCTTATCTGTGGAAATCGTGCAACATAAGTTTGAATCATGATCACACCTCGTAACTACATTGATGAAATACAGAGACATTTTACTAAAAACCACGACATGGACAACAAACTATTACCGGTACGTTACACAGGCCCTTAAAAACTACGTGACGCAGGGGGTAAACAACTGAATGTCATCTAGTGATGCAGAAAAGCCATCTGTTAGTGGTGCCAACTGTGCACCGATGATGCAGGAAAACCACATATAGAGTCTAGCACTGTTATAACAATCAAGCCTTAAAGATCCATTTGGGGTTTAGCAGGAAAGGACAGCCCTGACGGGACACTCCAGTAATTTCAATTCAATCGCACCCTTCACACCGGGGTGATGTTTTCTCGAATTTCACAGGTAAAACATTTCAGACTGCAGAGAAACTCTGAAATCACCTGTTTACTACTGTTATTCCGAACGGTATGGTGGGGAAATTCGATATAAAAACTATCCCAGTATTTGAAATCTGAAAACAAAGTCTATCTGAGTCGAGGCAGTGTTCACAGTCATTTTGTAGGCGGGGTCTGCCTTCAAACCATAACAGTCTGATGATGCAGCGTTGCTGTGCATGTTCCAGAAACAAGGTTTAAATCAGGTGATATTAAAACACCGCAATTCTCTATATGCGAAATCTTAATAGTCTAACAAAATAAGTACGGATTAAAAGAGTTACGGGAAAAAAGTATAATAATAACAAGGTTTACCAGTCTCGTATTCAGGTCAATATCCTCTCGAACGACTTCACGTTATCATTAATCAGGCAGATCAGATCAGTCATGGGCATTCTCAACTCCTTGTGAAGCATATATAGAACCGCTGCGGCTAACAGAGCTGCGATTACTACCATTTCTGACGATAAAATCCACTGCCTACAGCCAGGTACCCGTTATAGAGATGTGCGAAAAGGGAGACAATGTGACTGAAAATGCTATCCCAAGGCTGTTACAATAAGACCATGTCGGGCAAGGACGCACGTTATGCTATAAGTAATCACTGACTAATGAACGGTGACACCCATAACAAAAGTGCCACGCCAAACAATAATGCGAGAGATGGCCGGGACTGTCACACAACCATACAGAGTGGTGCCAAAAAAAAGTGAACCCGCCATATCTTTCAAAAAATCTTGACAATACTCTTAAGTACTTTTTTTTGTTGTTGCTGTTGTTTTGGATTCAAACTTTGCAACCGCAAATGTCATGACATACAGCACAAGTGTGACAAATTTCAATCTTGTGATGCAATTATAAACAGGGCAGCGGTTTTTTTCCAAAATTAATGACGACACTTCAAACTGTTGCGAAATGAGCGCACATATTGAGCAATACAATAAAAGAGGTGTTGCGGATCGCACTGAATGAGATGATTCAGAGATTTGAAAGGACACTTACCACAAGTAAGGCATATTATGGCAAATCAACATAAAAGATTTATTTACGACATTTACGATCCACTTAATTCCTTTACAGAAACAGCTGCGTGTCGGTACAGATGTGACGAAGGTCTTTTAAGCGACAGCGAGATTGTGTATGTACGAGAAAAGAAAAGGGAGAGGCGCTTTTTCTTGTTTATTTCCACTTCATGAAATCTATGTAAACTTCATAAGACATGACAAAAGATATTTTTTCTTTTAATGGGGTTGTTACAAGATTTACTCTTGCACTTCTCCTTTCTTCCTGATCGCGTTTGTTAAGTCAATCAGAATATCACCATCGACATGGTTTCTGACATTTCAAGTTCTAATGCCATAACATCACAATCTTGGGCAGTTTAAAATAAATTAATGAAAAATAAATAAACTGAAATATTTAAGGTAACAAATTATCACCACAAGCCGTCCGGAATGCATCATAATGGTAATCAGCGACGTTTTGAGTCATAAATCCAGAGCGTTTTGTTTTTTTTTTAACCCTCTAGTGCCCAGGCATAAAAATACTGTTAGGAAAATTCTGAAAATTCCCATACATACTTCAAATGCCACCCAAAATACATATAAATGTGAACCATGTCAATATTTATTAGGTGAAAAATTTTGGGTCAAATTTGGACCTCCGGGCACTGAAACATCCGTGCCATATTTGGACCACTGCATACTGGACCCTTGAAGTTGGGTTGCCAAATATGGACCAGTGGGCACTAGAGGGTTAAACATGCATGTCAAAGCTGACCGCTTACCATCTTGCACAAGGTGAGTGGAATTTAATGCGATTTTCAAGCTATCGGTATCGGTGCTTAAGCTGTATTGTATGAAAATTCCGTACAATTATCTTAAGAACTCCTTCATAAATTTCATGGCAAAATTTCTTTTCTGTTTTCGATGTCACCCTGTATTCAAATGATATGAAGTCGTGAGCTCATTCACGTGCATTTCTTTAAAAACGACAATATCACCATCTATACCATGTTTTATTTATTTTTAATTTAAATATAAGCAACTTCAATCAAGTCGTTATAATGCAACAGTGCTGCTACCCACATCTAACTTCATAGCAGATTATAAGGCTGTGGGTAACAACCCACGAAAAGTATAGGAAAAGAAAACTAGTGTTACGCCAATGGGACAGGAACTATTACTACCTACGCATTCAACTGAACTGAATGTGTAGGGCGTTTCTCTGTTTTGTATGGAATGGTTTTATCAGCTTCTTGGTGAGATGCATGCACATTATAAATATGGGTTATTGATGATGGATGTTTACGCGGTGATATGTATTATGTATTATTTTGATTTCTAATAAAAATATTTATTATGACTGACACACTGGTGTGACGGAAACTTCACGGACTACAAATATCACGATGATGTAAGAAACAATGACATCTCGTGCTGAGATTCTCAATGGAAGGTAAAACAAACACACACAAAAAAAAAGCAAATAAGGGGGACAAAAAAATGCAAAACAAAAAAAAAAAGCTTGCCTCACATGGTCCAGAGAGGGCACCAAAAGGAAACAAAAAAACGCAAGGCCCAAAAAAAGCTGACGTGGTCTACAATGCGACCTTGGCAGCAGATGCATGTGGTAGACTCGTGAACGTCAGTCTAGTACTCAGTGTTTCTCTATGGCCCAGGACCGCACCAGAGCTTCAACCTCAATGCCAGACTTTTTCACGGCTAACTCCCACGTCTTCTTGCCTTGTCTTATCATCAGGCTCTTCTCCTTCATCACGACAGATTAACCGAACTTGGCCCTCATCTGCTTTCACAACATTTCAATATGTCTCGTTCACATCTTGGTTTTGTTTTGTTTTGTTTTTTGTCTTTTTTTTTGGTTTGGTTTGGTTGGCATTGTCTCTTGACGTCTCACACATTGATATACACTTACGAACTTGCCCATTAACGATGGATCTCTTACCATCGTAAAAATTACGTTAACTCTGCATATTGCACGCTTCTAAAGATGCATTCAGCACCGATGCGCTAATATAATTTTTACGACTTTAAAAAAATCGCAAGCTCTCACTGAGTTGCATACGTTCAACATCTGGCTTTAATACAAGTTAATACAGGCTTCACTGCACATGTTGCTCGGTCGCAGTATTTCTTAAAAAAAAAAAAAACAGACTATCTGCTGACAAGCTATCTGCCTCACTGTATGAAAGTCGAAAACATACAGTGTCGCATTTATGCACTCTCAGTTTGATTGCAAGTTTTTTCTATGCTCCCGCTGAGTTGCAAATAAGCAGAATCGTCTGTCCCAGGCAGTCTGACGCTTTCGACTTATAATAAGTTTGCATTATGTCCATAAAAACAACAACAACAACAACAACAAATAAAAAGGACATTTCCTAGTGTGGTATAAGCATCACTTCTCCTAACTGAACACTCCGGACCAAAAATAATACTATGGAAGTCTGGCAATTTTTTTCACTGTTCCTGTTCAGGGGTTACATAGAAAAAGTTTACTTTCAAAACTCCAAAAACCACACTTTGACTATAGACTGATCTTGCCTACACGTTTGGCCCAAAGTAGTTACGGACGAAATGGTGTTATTATCAACGTTAAGGTTTGACGGATGTAAAGAAACATAAAAGAGAAATAAAAATCAATGGAAAATAAAAAATACAAAAAAATCTTCAAGAGCAGAAATATACGTGACGCAAATATAGTGGATTGTATTTCGTTTCATATTTTTCGATGAAAAATGTGCGTATGCTCTTTATGAAAAAGCTACGTTAACGAAACAAATGAACCCCTTATGACATAAATTAGTGCCAGCGGTTCTCGATCAAGATCGTCTCTCACTCAACCTCTCATTTCCTCACTGCTTAGACGATAACACTGTTATCTAAATCACAGAGACTACAGCGGCTATAAAACCCAAGTACGAGTAATGTATCCTGTCTTATATTTTAAGTTAATGAGTCTTTCCATTTGCCGTCATAATGAGTCGGATACAAGGATGTCTGCAAAGGAGGATCTTGTGGGTGGGTGTGGGTGTGTGTGTGTGTGTGTGTGTGTGTGTGTGTGTGTGTGTGTGTGTGTGTGTGCGGGGGCGTGGAGGGGGTGGGGGAAGGTTTCGAAAGTCAGGCGCTACACATCTATACACTTGACTTCGCGTAAATGTTTTGTCAGATATGCTCCTGAGCGAGGCGATCTAGAATAGTGTCAGGATTCTGTTATGGTCGTTGCGATAAGGCGAAAGTTGTCCTTAGGTGGACTCGACCACAATATATGTAACCACTATCCAAGTAATATGTTCCTTTCTGTTAAAACCTCGTAACAACATTACAAAAAAAGAATATACTTACGCGGGTTTATCTATAGTAACGGTAAGGACAAGCTAAACGAGCTTGCCCCCTAAGGAGACGACCGTTCATCAGCCATCATCATCACCTCCCACTGCATCAACAATTCCAACATGTCAACACAGACACGCGACAACAACAAAAACAAAACAAAAAAAAACAAAAAAAACGTGACATCGCAAAAGAAAAAGAAATAATAACGATGTCAGAGTACTGATAAAAAGACATTAGCTGGATTTAATTGGGAGAGATAGACGTAATCAGCGCCAGGGGAATGATAAGCCAGGGGCTGACGTCAACACACACAATCGACTGTGAAATGGAATTTCTCTCCTACGACGAAGAGGCCACAGACATTTCCATTTGACATCGTACAGAAGATGGAAGAAAAGGGGAAGCTGGGAGGGGGATGGGATGGGGATGGAGGAGGGGGCTAGAGTACTTTGTCCGCTGCTGCGCCTTAGCTGCGAGGGAAGTATCCGCAGCTTCTAGACATTAGTCAGGAAATTTGGAATTTTTGCGGTACCGTGTCTCGGAAGTGGGAGTTTGGCAAAATGGCGGCTACCATCTACAGTGTCCTTGCACTTAGACCTCAAAGATCAAACAAATTTAGATAAGGGCTATGTATATTTGATTCCGGCGGGTACCCGAAAGGGACGGTCCTTATATTATGTGGGTGGTCTCTTGGAAATTCTAATTGTATGCAACAGAGGTGTCAGTCTCTAAGTAAGCACAGGTGGCTGCGGTTGATGTGGAAGAGCTAAAAAGAATACGGATACGCTGACTTGCGACTGATGCTACCAATTGTATTTCTATCATTAGCTCACTTATTAGCATACATAGGACAACTGGTTTTTACCACATCCTCCTCCGTCTCAAGCCCGTCGATAAAAAGGTCTATTAATCAACTTGATGATACCCACGATTTTGCCAAGCTCCCACTTTGACACGTTTACGTCAGCAGGAAACCTTAACATGTCCATACATGCCACGATGCTCTACATGACAGGGTTAACATGATACAAGAAACTTTATCTGCTTAATTTATAAAAACATATGAGCATTCAAAATAATATCAGTGTTGTTGACAAATAAGGCACTAACATTATGATCATACTGGCAGCAGATGTGAAATACACTACCTGACGTATTACACATGCCACGTAAAGAAGGCAATACAGTCCCGAACAATTGATGTATCTGAAGTTATTAAAAGGTTTATCATAAAAATAAATGCTAATTTACTGACTGCCTCTAGCAATTTTTCATCTTTTGTAGCCAAGACAAAATATGTACTGGTTTACTCACTGAGTTCATTGAGCTTATACGATCGTGCAATTCAATTATTTTTTAAAATTAATCCCGGGCATGGCTAAGAATTATATTACAGTAACTATACACTTACAGAACACACTAATACAATGACATCTATATTACACGTATGCACTATGCATTACATCATAGTAAAAATGACAAAAAGCAAAAAAACACACGAAAAAAAACTTTTTTCGCTCCCATTTGTCTGGCAACTACCGATCTTTGAGTTCGGAAAACAGCTCTTACCTCTTTTGTAGATTTGTTATTCTGTGACCCCCTCCCCAACCTCGGCTCTTCCTCGCCCATGCCCGGGAAGGTCGAATCATTTTCCAAATTCATATCCATTCCTTTTACATCAATTTCACACTGAACTTGAGACGATTTGAGTCTGCGTGTCCTGTTGGCAAGGAGGAAGTTACGGGTGTCAACTTTAGTAGTGCCCCCCACCACCCCCCCCCCCNCCCCCCCCCCCATACACACACACTAAGAGTCCTACTCTTATACAAACTACCGGGTTGGTGGAATAATGGTTTGACCTCTTCTCATTCTCTTTTTCTCAAATCTCTTCTCGACACCAGCACTGTTTATCGCGTGTCTGGTGGGCAAGGAAGAAATCAAAGACTATAAAGTGATATGATCGCTCTTTAGGCTGAGTGTCCCTCTTGTTATTTTATAATGGCTGATGTTATCTCGCTTTTCGAATCTTCCTCCTCGCTTCCTTCCTAGGGAGATACAGTCCCTTTCCCCCAAAAGTACCAACTTCATACCGAAGTCGATTTATCGCGTGGCTGGTTGGCAAGGAAGCTACAAACAGTGTTCCCTACTCAGGAACTTCCCTGTTAGTTCCTTTGAAATCGGTGGTCTTGGCATAGAGAATATCATCTTCCTTTCGATCTTTTTCTTTTTGTATCTGGTTGTAGGCTTGGGGCTGTCGTACAGTGCAGTAGACTACAGGTTAAACAAAATCCGTGGGACCACAAACTTGTGTTCGCATTAAGCGGAGGTTCTGTTTAGACAAAGAAGCCTAAAATGAGTAAACGAAAAGGGGCTTCTCGTTTCCTACCCTTTCAGTGGGACTTTCAGTTTAACCGTTTTCGCTGTACCCGTAATGTAATTCGAACATTATTCCTACTAGAATGAAACTCTATGGGTGGCTGCAACACCACTGAATAACCCTCATGGTGTTTCTGAATAGAAAAGTGATGATCGCCTTATAGTGTTTTTCCTTTAGTTTTAGACTACTTGGACGGGAGAATAGGTTAGATGCTGTATTATGGAGATCAAATAATATACAGGAATTATGAAGAGTCACTGAAACAAGGCCATCCATCACAGCAGGTTGTCACGATATACAGGTGGCTGCGATAACCAAGCAGCAGTGATATACTGGAGGTCGCCCGACCAGTTTGGACTGTTCTATCGTCTTCAGAATTGCCTTTTATCTTTTTCCATAACGCCATAACGCCTCTCTACTTTCCTCCCCCATCCCGTTTTCCATCTCACACCCACATAACTTCCTTTTAAATTTGCGATTAACTATTGCAAAAAGGACGGTCCGAGTTTGGAATCGATCATGGCATTGCTGCACTGGAGTTGAATCGGCACGCGGTGTCTCGCTGATGCCAAACAGACTTTGCCCTGAATCACAAAAGTACATGGAAAGACATTTCATTGTCAGTAAAGCTAGGTGCACACTCCACAGATTACTTGCACTTCCACGACATAATGATTCAAATGAGACCCATACTGACTGCAAACTACATAGGACCCATGCGGGGCTTGTTCAAGGGTAAAACACGAGTCCTTCATTATGGGCTGGACAGAAGGCTACCAAGAGGGTGTCACCTTGATATGAATAATTGAGAATCACTTGCGCAGATGCTGAAGCTGAAAAGATTTGGTGACCTACAAACAATGACGAAGACCGAACCATCCCAGAAAATCGTTTGACCTTCAACTCAACAAATGGTTGCGTCTTTTTTTTTGCACACGCCACAGTATGCCCTCTTGTTGACCTCGGAACATGGTAAATTTCGAGGGCAATATAAATGGACACTTCCATCTAAATCTTAGTTCAGAGATAGCGGCTGGGTTTGGGGTAGGGTTAAGGAAGTAAAAGCGAACTGGGACAGTACCTCGACATCATCATTGTCTAGGAACTCTCTAATGTGTGCTTTCTCTTTTCTAATCCTACCCTTAACCCTAACCTAAGCTATAGTGCGAAGTGTTCTACAATTCTGCTCATGAAGGAAGTCAAAAAGTCAGATGTTCATGGTTCTAGTGTCAGGCCTAAGGATGCTGTAAGTTATGATTCAGGATCATGCACTATTTAAGGGCAATATTATGACTTTTCCGAGGGTTTATGCTGATGGTTAGCAGATGCTGGGCCCCACGTCAAACAATTTCGGAAACAAAGTCGAGAAGCTGACACACACCCGAACTTCCGCTCGCATTTTGGCGAAAAGAAAAGTAAGTCGTGTGATGTAATCCTCTACTGCACAATTAAATCCGTATACTGATGATGCACAGATAAGCCCCTTTGCTACGTCACAGTGTTCTTGAGCCCATTAGCCTTACAAAAATATAGTTCATTATTATCAGTTTTGGAAAGAGGACGTATGGGAACGCCGAAAACGACACGGTAGTAAAACTACTTCCGGGACATTATATCTGTCATACACAGAACAGGGTTTGATAAGCAGGAAAGAAAATGGCGTATAATACTGTTAAATGAGACCTGTTTCCAAACGGTAAATATGACAGTGACTCAAAGCCATGGGATGGGCTGAAAATACACGATGAGCATCAAGGATTTGTGAATCGTTATTGTCACAAGCTGTCGCCTACCAAAGCACGGTAAAAAGTGCGATCAAGAAAGTTAATCCCCTACACCCCCACAGAATAAAAATAAATCTGCAGAAGGGACGCATTATTTCCACGTGTTTTCCAGTCACCATGTCCTGAAGCTCGAAGATCTGTTGTGACCTGGAAAATGGTTATGGCGAAAGCATTTATCCTCAGTTCTACTGCAATAGTATGTAGATTCGCACACCTTGTTGCGTTCTGTAACCGTGTAATTATTATAGAAATGAGCCCACCACGGATTTGCATCCATCCATTTCAGCTGTGATTTTGCACGATAATGTATGATCAATGAACTCACACATTTAAAAAAGCTTGACTCTGAACTATTACAGTTCTGGCCATTCCAGTCTATCCCAGCAAAAGCACTGAGTGGTGAGCACAGATTAAGGTTTCCTCCTGACGTAACTGTTTGAAGTCATTAAATAAACTTATTTTGTAAGATAGATCACTTAATTCTGGCTAATGAACGGCCTGTGGACATCTCAATAAGATTATGATCGCATAGCCCAATCAACAAACGTTGCCGCCATACTGTGAATTTAAACCGTGGCTGGCAACGCTGCATGGGGTTGGCATGTTTTGCATGGGATGACAATTTTTTTTAATGTTTTTCACATCAAATCTTGGGTCTATCCCTTCTGTAGAAGTTTTGTTCAGCACCCCACCCTCTCAAGTATGATTCCCAACACATTTTGCTTTCGGTTATGAGCCACATGAAACGACGAGTGGAAACGAATGTGAACCAATGTTTCGTCATTCATGACGACCATGCATAGAATCACTGAATGGCCGCAGTCCACTAACTATCGGTACTAGTGTCAGCTTGTAAGCCTCACAGTGCTTAAAACGGAAAACAGTGCAGGTCTTCATAAAAAGTAGGATCTTGGTTTCACCTAACTTCGATACTCAGTATGTTCTACAATGAATGTGCATGCTTTCGTCACGTACAGTATCACTTTATTGCTAATTATCCATTTGACTACCCTTATATAGTCCACTTCAACCTGCATATACCATACACCGTCAGCACAGCTAATGGACTTCCCGCTGAGTAGGCCTATATCCTATATATTGTGCGTGAGCGTTCTTCCCAAAAAAATGAAAATGCATGAAGTATTTAATTATTTTACCAGTGTAGTTTGACTGCACTTTGATGGTTTTCATTAGAGTACATGTAAATTAGCCTACTTGCTGACGATACACTGGCCTGTTCTGCTTCAGTTGACATACATTCTTGCAAACGTGAAAGTTCTCGCTCAATCATACCAACACTGACAGATGTAGTAGTCTAGCTGGGTAATCCAGTGGACGAACTTGATTTCGCCGTAAATGAGTGAGCATGTCATTGTTTAACAAAGTTAAGGGGTTAGGGAAAGGGTTGGATTACGGCGAAATCGAGCACACTGAATCCAGTCTACAAAGCATTAAACTGCAAGGTTACCTTTTTAGAGTTAAATGACTCCTGCTCACAGATGCTTTTGTTGTTGTAGTTCTCAGCACGACAGCTGTGCAGGTCAAGGTTAGACTATTTGAAGAAAGTGTGTTCCAGCAAGTTGACAATGAGTGAGTGCGACGTGATGGTCAAACTGAATACTGCTTAACAGCTGAGTTACTTTAGACAGGGGTACTCGCATCTTAGTTTCAATATCCCTGATCCAAGTCTGCGTTCCTACACTCTGCAGACTATGAAAATGGAGACTGGTGGGTGACATGCAAGTCTGCATTCAAACTTGGGACACTTAAAATCAAATAAACCAAGGGTAAGGAGTTATACGACCGAGCAAAGCGGTATGAAATTACACTAAAGTAAACTAGTGAAAGAGGTGCCTGGTCGAGTCGAAATTTTTGGACCGGGTAGAGACGGGAAGAGATCCCCGAAAAACCAGCAACCATCTTGGAGGTGTATTTTTGGCGTCAGCATTACAGATATAGAGGAGTTTAGGCAATCATAAATGAAACCAAACATGTACAAAAAATGCAACACTGTCCCATTCCCCTCGTTTTTAAATCCTACACATGCCAGCTTTCCAACTCACGCAGCAACAACAACAACAACAACAACAACAACAACAACAACAACAACAACAACAACAACAACAAAGGCTTAAATACTCATATTCACTTTGCCTAAGTGCATTTTCTAAACTCCTTTATATTGACGAACGCAAAAATATGCTGGCAGGAAATTAAATTATTTACCGGATTGTTTCCCTTGAAGACAGTAACTTCTTAATACTATTCGTGCTTAACTGTTCTCTTATTTTGGTCTAATTATAAACCAGGTCTTTTAAGTCATGCAAGAAATAACTCCAAAACACACCAGAAGGATAGACAAGCGAACGGTTGCAATAGACACAGCCAGATGCGCAACACTAATAGCGCTCCATGCAAAATATATTGTCATCCGGGTACATTCACACAGAATTATTATAGTGGGTGCGACGGTGGCCACCCTATCATACACAGTGACTGACATCAGCCTTTTGGAATATGACAAAGCGCTGTGTTCAACTGCTCCCCGTCCGATATGTAAAACACGGAACCCTTGACTAGTTCTTACAATGCAATCGATTCCGCTTTATCACAATCCACTTAACCGCAACTTCTGCTTAATTCGAGCGTTTTTTTTTTCTCTTCTATATTATACATGTATGTATTAAGTCGCTGGTAAGCAAATCATCTAAATCGCTCTCTCTCTCTCTCTCTCTCTCTCTCTCTCTTTCTCGGTGTGTGCGTGCGTGCGTGCGTGCGTGCGTGTGTGTGTGTGTGTGTGTGTGTGTGTGTGTGTGTGTGTGTGTGTGTGTGTGTGTGTGTGTGTNGTTGTTGTTGTTGTTGTTGTTTTTCCCGATGAGTTGCGAACAGGCGTAGTAAATTTACTGCAATTATGGACGAATTATTCATCTACGAGTGACAAAATGGCGATAGGATGACATTACCGTTTTCCCATTCTAGTAAATCTCGAACAAAACGGCGGGCAGCCTACTATAAACATAGTCTGGGTTCATATGAAACTCTGAGAAAGTAATCTGAGCACATTCTGAGGACCTTCTGAGTACTGTTTCACGAAACATTCTTCTTCTTTCCCCAAGGCAGTTAGCTGTAATCCATGAGTTTATGTTGCATTTTTACTTTTGCACTGACACCGCAAAGACTGCAAGTTACCCTTGCTTGATGACACATCTGGATGTAAGTGGTCAGCAAACATTCTTCAAAAGACGATGACAAAAAAAAAATATCAATTTTGACGACATTTTAAGGATCCGATGACGGCACTTTCAATTTTAAGCAAATATTAAGGATCTCATTACTGACATTTTAATTTTAAGGCCTTTTAAGGACCTGATAATGGAAAATCAAATTTTAAAGACTTTTTAAGGAGCTGATGACCTAACTTTCAATTTTAAGGACACTTTTAAATACTTGATGGCCGAAATTTCACTCTTAAGGACTTTTAAAGGCTTTAAAACCTGCTTTACAAGACATAAGGGCTCTTTTAAAGATCTGTGGGATACATGTCTTCAGTGTTGACGCATTAAAAAATACGATCGTGTCTTTTTGGTATACCACATTACATGTCAAAATGAACGTTACAGATAAACATTTCTTTTCATTGACCGAAACATCGAGAGCACACTGTAGTCACTCATAAGATGTGCTAGCCACGTAAGAGTAGTAGTAGCAATGGTAATACTGGGAGTAGTAGTAATAATAGTAGTAGTAGCAGTGGTAATACTGGGGGTAATAGTAGTAGTAGCAGTGGTAATACTGGAAGTAGTAGTAGTAATAGTAGTAGTAGCAGTGGAAGAAGAGGTAGAAGTAGTAGTAGTAGTAGAAGTAGTAGTAGTAAAAGCGTAACTTATTACATTAACTTAAATCCCTCTATACTATCAGGCGGGGCTGAAAGACAGAAGGAAACTTTCGCTTTCTACTCGTATAACGATCATTCCACAGAGACTGTCCTGTCAGTTGCTCCAACACCCAGGTCCACTGAAGAGATACCAGTACATTTTCACATATACTTGATACTCCTAACTGTGGAAGCTTTTTTTTTTTTCGATACGATCTAATTTTCTCAAAGTCGGAAATAGCTTTTCGCGAGGATCTGAATCTTCGTGAGCCCTATTGATGGTTATCTCATGTGGGCATGAGCGCAGAAGTGTATAGTAATCCTGAGAGAAATTACAGAATTGCTAATTTAAAACAAATCTTTGGCATATCCTGGTACTAAAATCACCAACCTTTTTACCCTTTTTCATATTGATAGGAAAACGGACTATAATCCATTTTGCTAAAATAAAAAGAGGAAGTAACAAACATAGCATTTCCATTGTTTACTAGATCTAGTAGTAAAAGTTCGTGAAAAAATTTAGTACAGATTTTTTTTTTTTTTGGTTGAAAGTATTTTTCGCGAGTCAAGCTCAACTCGCAAAATTCGTACATAATATTGGATCTCGCGAAAAAATACCACTTTTATAGTAAATGAAAACCGGCGACCACTCCTTAACACACCTTATTTTTTTTTTCGGTAACTGACCTGACAACGTTCCGTGGAATGGCCCACACAAACTTCCTACGTTAGTCCCCTTGGGAGCAGCGGATGAAGGACGGCTGAACTAAGTGGATCAACATGAAAGACAAGTCTTGGACGGTTGTTATAATGAATACACAAATTGGCTATCGGGCGTGTTTACTCTTGGGCTCTTAAAATGAAAAGCATGTTGCACTGTAAAAATCCCTTGTTGAACAAACACCGCTGAGTCAACAACAGAAAATATCCAGCAGACAGACAGTCAGATAAGAGTTTATAAACCGTTCGGTACTTTGAGTGAAGTGCAAGGAGGAGAGGGAATAGAGAGGGGCAGAAAATGAGCATAAAAGAACACTGAGGTGAGGTCTGGATGGCTGGGTAAGGACGACGTTATTCGGAAAGGTTTCTTGCTAACTTCATAATGCTACTCTGATGCGTCTTCTACCAGCTTCACGATCTATTCGAGGACACTTCCACAACGTTCAGACTGGTTCCGAGTCTATCATTTCATGTTTTTCGGAAAAGTCTCCTAAAAATTTAAGACGATATTCTGGGGCGTCTCTCAGGGACTCCACACACTATTCCAAGGCGTATCCCACAGATTTCATACAATACTTTGAGACCTGTCCCACGGACTCCACACGCTATCTCCGAAATGTATCCACAAACTTCACACTCTATTCTGAGATGTATCCATAATAAACTTCACACGCTATTCCCAAACCTATCCACAAACTCCACACGCTATTCCGAGACGTCTCCCGCGGACTCCACTCTATTCCCAAACATACTGACTCCATACGCTAATCATAGACGTGTCTAAAGGAATCCACACGCTATTTCGAAATGTACCCACAAACTTCATACTTCGAGATGCATCGCACTAGCCTCAATAAATGCTGCTCTGAGACGCGTCTTACCAGCTTCACATGCGAATCGGAAATGTCTCCTGACAGTTTTACAAGCTATAGACTATATGCGTTCATCTCTGAAATTTCCTTTCGCTGTGTATCTTTTATGTCGGCTCAATCGAACAATGCAATCACCATCTTACGACCGGGCCATCGCTCAAGTAACTTTTCACGCCTATTTGCATGCTATTGCATTCAACAAAATTGAATGAAGAAACGAAAGGAGGCGTAGTACCCCTCCCCATCCCTCATCCCTGCTTCCCATCATCATGGACAAGGCAAGGGATCAGAGTCCCCACTCCCCCATTTATAAAAAGAAAAAATAACTACTGGTTAAAAACTGCTCTATGACTGTCTCTTCCCCACCCCATTTTTTGCCACGCACAAATCAATCTATCCAAAACTAAGTGTCCACGAATATGGCCACTGACACTCTCTTTCATGACGGCAAGCGACATAAAACGCTGTTTGTAAACATATCTAGTATGTTATCCGGCTCCAGGGGTATTCGCTCGCTGCATACAGGTGAAAGTTACGGTGACCTAATTTTATATCACTTCTTCTTTCTCCTTTATGACACGATAGCGGTAAAGAGTAAAATCATAGATTCTATGGCAAGGAAGAACTTAAGAGAAGTGTGCGGAAAAATAATTGTTGATTTTTTTTTTTTTTAGTAGCGGCATATGTGTGCATAATACATTTGATTCACAGTTGACAGTCGACGCAAGGGGTCGCAGGTTCGATTCTCGCCCTACCACATTCTGCCTTTCTTGCTTCTTCTCTGTGCATTTCTCTCTTGAGCTTATTCCCATTTTCCAAACCCTCCTATCTTCTTGTGTTCTCTCACATCCTACTTCTGATATTATGGTGATGACGACGATGATGATAATAAAGAGGTTGTTGTTGTTGCTGTCGTCATCGTCATTTTTACTGTTCTTGATGTTGCTTCTGTCCTGATCAACGAAAACATCTCTACTCCAGACATTCGACACGAAACGTTTACTGTTATTGGCCGTCTTACTTTATCACATTTATACTGCTTCTCAATCTAGCACGAGTGGAGAGAAAGTAGTATTCCATTAGTTTAAAATGTCTTCGGTAGGAGCGGTATAATGACAGTGATGGTGTGTGGTTGAAATAATGATGTGATGGTGCGTGGTGAAAATAATGATGGCGGTATTGCCGTAGTTAGTAGGGTTACTGATAGTGGTGCTCATGATGAAGATGATTATCATCATCATCATCATCATCATCATCATGATTGTAGTGGGGGAGTGGTGGTGTGGTCAAGATTATGAAGGTGATATGGTGGTGGTAGTAGTGATAATGATGATGGTGTCAGTAATAAAGATGGTAATGACGGAGTGGTAGTTATGGCATGCAGTGATGTGGTGGACAGTGTAGTAGAGATAAGGATGATGGTAAAGACATGACTTATACTGACGATCAGGACTTTCATAATCACAGTTTTCAATTTTGTTTCCTCTTTTGCTCTTGCATTATTCATCTCTTCCTTCTTTCAATCGTTCATTCTTACTAATCCAAACACTTGAGCCCACATAGGGTACTAAAAAGATATGCTCCAGGGCTAAGTCAAACCCTACAGAAAGGTGGTCTTTACTGCCTTTCAAAAAAAAAAAAAACTCAAACACTGTGTAGACATGACAGACAGGTAGTAGGAGGTAAGGCCAAGCGTGTCAACTCCAGTGTTCTCCTTACACACTGTCTGCGCCACAGTCTGCTGCACGCACAGCATGGGTAGTGAGAGTGGGGAGGGAAAAGGAGAGGGCTAACCGACCGACTATTGGCACACCTGTCTATACATACATTACGGGGAAGCTGGGAAACGCTGGGCTGCGGGAAATGAAAAACGAGACTTTGAAAAATTGTTATAACACACTGATTTCGTTTCATCACAACTGTTCAGCAAAACAAACACTACCAACTACTGGCACACCTGTCTATGCATTACGGTGAAGCTGGGAAACGATAGGTTATGAAGAATGAAAAAAAAAACTTTGAAAAACAAATTTCATACACTGATTTCGTTTCATCACAAATGGCATGTCCCTGAAGAGAAAATGCCGACAGATCAGTGACTCCTATATTACTTATAAAAATGAAACAAACATTACCAACCACTGGCACACCTGTGTATATATTACAGTGAGGATGGGAAAACGGTAGGTTGTGACGAGTGAAAAAAAAACTGACTCTGAAAAACAGTTACAGTATATAGATTTCGTTTCATCATCATAATGCTACTTTCCTGAAGCGAGAGTAGCGACTGATCAGTGACTCTTATTATAGTAAAACAAATACCGACCAATATGGGCACACCTGTCTATACTTTACGGTGATATTTGGGAAACTGGGTTATGGAGAATGAAACCCAGGCGGACTTTGAAAAATAGAGTAATATTATTAATAACACGAACTTCGTTTATTCAGAGCTATTACTTCCCTGAAATGTGAAACTTTAAACAGAAATGTACATTAAAATGTTAGCTATCGTACGTATATAAACAGGACCATTTTTTATCCTTTATTCTTTTTTTAACCACACTATGGATTATACGTTTGTACTTTCATTGCCTATGATGATGCACTGTTTAATCTGTCGTGTCTGTCTCGTCATTGTTACATGTCATTTGACCGCCCATGTACAGTCGGTGCATAATTAACCCTCTAGTGCCTAGGCATAGAAATACTGGTAGGAAAATTCTGAAAATTCACATACACACTTCAAATGCCACCCAAAATACCTATAAAACATTGATTTTGAACAATTTCAATATTTAATACGTGAAAAATTTTGGATCAAATTTGGACCTCCGGGCACTGAAACATCCGTGCCATAATTGGACCACTGGGTTGTGTGGGTTGCCAAATATGGACCAGTGGGCACTAGAGGGTTAATAAACTTGTGAAACGTGTTAAAAACTTGTGAGGTTTGTAAAAAAACTTGAGAGGAACGATTAACCAGTGGCTCTAAACAGAGACAAAGAAATACATGTACAGTGGACCCTATATGTATATATGAGACGATCATTGTTAGCTCCGCACAAAATGTGGTCGCCGTCGACAGATGGTCTCTTTTTGCAGGATTGATTATTTGAGCCCAAAATGTAAAGACAACTTTTTCTCGTGTGGTTTTCAATTTATTTTGCAGGCTTGGGGTTGCCACATTGCTCATTAGAAAGAGAAATCTTATTTTCAAACTCCACACTCACATTCATTTTCTTTTAAACCCTGTGATCCGCCGAAAAACTCGTTAAGTCTTTATAATGTTTCAAATTAGCCATTTGGCGGTCGCTTTATGCGACAGTGTTTCCTTCTGTTTGAGAAAGGATGTGAGCGACTGCATTAGACAGGTGGCAGCGAAATAAAGGTCAGATATGCAGAAAATAATGAACAGTCATCCTTAAAACTCAGTCACCAAGGAGTCATGTTCCATAGATGGCACAGTGCTTCTGGTACTGATCCATTATCCACAAAATGGATATTTGCTGCTAGAGTCTGAAACCTGTTTCTTGACATTACATCAGCAACAGGAGAATACCTGGAGGCCAGCTGCCTAATATGATTTGACGCTATAGCGCTTTTCGCATCAACCTAACATGTGGTTGCCAGACCAAGTTCGACTCTATAATAAAGATTTTCTAATAAAGCGGACCCTGCATTTAAGCAGTCGACTGCAAAATCGAGGGCAATGCTTGATGCAACTCCACGGAAGTAACGACAAAGATTTGAGAATGAACGTATCTTGCGATTGCATAGCGCTACGCATTTAATAAGACCCGTCGAACTCAATAATACAGTAATAAGGAAGACATCTTGCATAAGCCATGTTTTAGAATTCTTGAGGCGTTGAAGTGCATGAGTAATATCTGATAATAGTCAGCCTCGCATAATCGCAACTCCTGGGGATTACAGAAGAAGTTGCAATTTAATGAAGTTACCATATCCAGCGATCCTTATGCAGAAGGTAGAAGACGTTGTGATTAAAAGGACGTTGCATTTATCCGGACTGCGTTGCCGAGGAGTCGGCTGTAAAGAAATTAAAAAACACGGAACCAGAGTTTAACATCATGCGTGCGAATGTTTCAAGTAGTCTGCAAGAGGCTTAAGGCGCTGGGGTCCAACCAACGGTTTTCTAAAAACGGTATTAATGTATTATGTGATTTAGACGACAGCGCATTTAAGCGTATGACAATATTGTAGTTAAGACTGTGTCGCCTCTTTCTCAGTCCCAACTCCTCCTGGAGGAGAAAAAACAGTTGCGACTCGGAGGCGATACTCCAGCAAGTTCAAAGTTCAATGTCAAAAGTTCTCAGGTCTGGCTGAATTTATATCCGGATTGCGCTTTGTTCCCGGATTTGGCATTCTAAGAAAGATGAATGCAAGCTGGACGGCGAACACTTTCGAGTACTCTTATTCCTACGTTGAGGGTGGATGAGATGGTTTGGGGGGGACGACAGGGTTCTCGTACCTGAAACAGATACTTGAAAGCTCTCGTCGGCTTAATCTGTAACTCTAACCGCCCTAACACTAGATCTCTTCTGGGCCATAACTGCAAAGGCGTGCATGCATGACATTTCCTGGTATAAAGATCATATTGCTCAATACAAGCTAGACGTGATATTCACATCTGATTCTTGTTTGTAGCATGCAATAAGATCCTAAAATCAGGAACTGTCATAATATGCGCACGTCTACCTCTGCCATAACAATCAAAAAGAGATCTGAACTTGAAAATAATAGCTCCCTAGTGTTAGGGTTGTTAGCAGTACGGATAAACTTTAACAGGGCCATCAGCTTGGCCTGTTTCAGGTACGAAATCATACCCTTCTCCCTTTTTGGCTTCCAGCGCGAGAACAAAAGTGTCCGTAACTAGGAAATCCGAACTTGGAAATAAAAAGTTCTCTACTAACTTTAATCCTAATCCTAACCACATCTCAAACAACAACCTGTTCCATAACATGGCAATCCTGAGCTTACCAACCTTCATGTTCCATACAGTACAAATGGCCAACGTCTCCCGTTGTGCTGGAAAACCGCTGCTGAATGGGATATCACCCAGTCATAAATAATATATATGTATAATTTCATTCAACACTTCCTGCAAAGTGTGAAGCCTGTTAGTCTAGTGAAAGTTTTGACGCCCTTCTGATAGGTTTCACACACGAAAATCTTGCCAAAGGAGGAGGCACGCGAGAAGTGGGGACCAGGAGGCATAGAGTGGAAAAATATGGGGGGGAGAGGGGGGGGGAGGGGGGGTGAGAAGAAGAAGAGTCCCGGAATATTTGTTCTGGGTGGCACAGCCAATAAACTTGTTGGTGCCAACAGCACCCATTTCATATCTACCGACCTTCAGCATTCCCTTGAGCTTCTTCCAATAAATCAAACGATAGAAAGAGGACGACTACCCTTATGACAATCTTGTGACAACTTCACACCAGCCTACCTGCCCTATTCTGCGCTTTTCGCACCACATTGATCAAGATATCAACATGAAGTTAGTGAACTACGCCCAGACAGAAATTTTGAAGCAAAATAAAAAAAAAAAGGATTGTTCAACTACTTTCTCATAAAAGGTAACAAGAACTAAAAGAAAACTAATAGAATTTACGTCGGCTTGTTTGCCACGACGCGACAACGACGGCCGAATTACCGATTATAATCGATAATGAAAAGAAGTGAAGGGTTAGTGGTCGAGTGCACTTTTGAAAAGACTTGACTACCGAAATTTCACATGAGAATTTTCACAGATCTTAAAACCCGTTAAATAAGCCAAGCCTTTGGAAACTACTGTGGAGGGGTGGTCCTGATCACTTTATCGATAACTTTGAATACAATTAAACAGTATCGATACCAGTCAATCAGCAGCTGATTTATAATTATGAACCATAATATAGAAAGGATGAAGAAGGAAGGAAGAAAGAATAAAGGAATCGATCAGAGTGAATTTAAAAAAGACATACCAAGAATTCGTACCTAATGGCGAAATACAGACTGCTCCAGCAGTTGTTATTTATTTTTTATTCTAAATGTTCATTTTTCTTGACATTGTGCAGATATATTATTGCCAAAATATTTGTTTTTCACGTTTTTATGCCTTGTTTGAAAAAATCCCCGTGAATGCTCTCTTTATCTAGCCTTACAATGGATGTTTGTAACAGAAGGCACAAAAACTACCTTTTATCTTTCACTGCTTGTTTAAGCGATAAGATGATTGTAGTTATATTCCTACTGTTGATACCTGCCTTAACATCAGCTTTATCATCAGCTGCAGGAGGCAGCGTGGCCGTGCGGTTTGTGAGTCGTACTCAGAAACTGAAGACTTTCAAGTCTAAGGTTTATGTGTTTGACTCGCGAGCTGGGCGGTTTACGTTGTAGTGTCCTTGGGAACGACACTTCGCTTCCATTTCCTCACTCGACTCAGGTGTAAATGAGTACCTGGCTTTAGAGCTGGGGGGACCAGGGCGCTGCACCGCTGGCGAACAGCAATGACTTTGTTATGCATTTCATTTGTAATACAGTATAATGTATTTACATGTATGATGTGTAATGTATTTGTTATATGTGTTTGTATTATGAATGAGATGTTTAACACTGTATGGCATTGTAAAACGATTTCCCTACGGGGTAAATAAAGTCGTATTTATTTATTTACTTATTTTATTATTACATGCACTGATACTTGTTATATGGATAAAACAGTCGGGATTACACTTCCATACCAGCGCCAGACTTTGAATGTTACTGACGAAAAAAAAAAAAGCTGACTCTCATGTTCAATAATTCAATGATGAATAACTGCGAGAGGCGGATCCTCTTTAAGTGCGACCCGTGCAGCGCCGGGTAAAATTTGGCTCAGAATATAAAGAAAGTACTGTATAACTGATTCCGAAAATGCAGAGATCAAGCAAAACGTTGTTATTGGAAGAAATATCAGGCGGAAGGTGGGATGGGGGTGCACGGGTAATTTTGGGTGTCATAAGCCATCACTGATGATTGACAAGCTGTGTGCAAAACAATATAAAATGTGTGCATTGTGACACATGCAGAGAGACAAGGGGAAGCGGGGAAGTGGGCACCGGCATAAAGAGGAAGCAAAGTGACGCTCCCCAACACACACACACAAAAAAGAGAAATCTTCACAGTCATAGACAGTTCGTCTGGCTCATTTAATCAAATTTTTCAGGGGTGGGGAAAAATGTATTAGACAATGCAAGAAGATAATGTTAATCTTTAGTTTTGATTCTGTTTTTCTCACCAACGACTTTGTGACTTATTTTGCAATTGTTTGTCTGTGACATTTCATAGATGTATCAGATTGCAGCAAGAACAAAAATAGCCAGTTTGCAAATTACCTATCTGAGTATCTCTAAGATAGCAATCTGCCTATGACTGAGACGACATGCGGGTGAACGGGGGAGGGCGAAGGAGGATCAGGGGCGGAAACAGAAAGTCACGACTCACGAGACGGACCACGAACGAAAGAGGAAGGCAAAAGGAGATCTGAATGGAAATTTATGGTAAAATCACCAGGGATACAAGTTTAGAAACCTCACGCCTCTGCCACCACCCACTTTACGGAAATACGGTACTGTAAATGTACGTCATGGGTTGAACAGGAAACTATTTAGAATCCCAATTTTCCCGGATATTTCTTCTGTTTTGTCGTGCTTTCGAAATCCTGGATGATTTATGACTGCAGTCATCAATTATCCTTCCTCCATCCACTCTCTTCTCGAGGTCAGCTAAAGCCTGACGGATTTCATCGCCTTCATTCTAGAGGTCCGTCATAACACAAGAGCAGAATAGCTATTCTCTACAGACACCTCCAACTCCATACCTCTCTGGCCTATGTTGTCGCGACTGTCCAAAACGGCCCAAAAAATGTTTAAGTAAACATACCAAATCAGGCCAAGGTTCACATACCGATACAGCCATCTAACTGGCGCTGCTGTTCTTATGTAAATGTGTAATTCTACACGTCAAAGATTATGACAGAAATATAAACAATCTTACAATCTGTGTATTATTAATAATTCATATACACTTTCTTCTACCCTCAAATTCTGCCTGTTCTGTATGGTGAGCAGAGGATAAAAGAATTTTTCTTATGATAAAGAAAATTTCTGGCACACAGCCGAGGCGAGCATGATTTAACAATATCAATGCCTTATCCTCCAAACTGTTGTAGTTGTTTCGATATAAGAAGTTTGGCGGTTGTGGTATGTTTTGTTGACTTATTTTGGTATGTACTGTGGCAATTTTTGATTGTAACAAGTTTTAGATTCTTCCATGATATTTCTAGTGGGTCTAGCATATTTGTCCAGAAAAATAACACACAGCAGGATCTCACGATTTTGAATTCCCCACTATCTTTTTCTAAAGCTCCAATTCTGAGTTTCAAGCTCAATGTTTCACATTAATTGACCTGCCGACCTCTAACTGACTCTTTCGCGACCTCGAACCGGTAAAAGGCCAGAAATTAAGTATTATTACTAAACGGTCAGTAAACTATCACAGAGTATGACTCACTGATCGTCGCCTGTAAAGTGTTTGAACAAATACACTGCAATCTATGTCCTCTTCACGATCTCGCATTTTTTAAGGCCCTTTCTTGGAAATAACACCACACCTCCTCTTCAATCCTAAATCTCCAGCCTCTCTTCCCTACCCAACTTTTCGTTTCCAACGTCACTACGCCCACGTCCCTCTACTCACCCTCCTTCCTCAAACCATTTCTTCAATGGAATAAAGGGAAAAAGTTGAAAAACTCATTCAAAAAAACCGACCTACAATGAGATCATCTCAGCTATTTCAACATAAAATCTAGAGTTTCTTCTGTTTCATTTCAAACTCAATTGCCATTATACCAAACAGTTGGCAAAGGACAATTCTTTCACAATTCTAAAGATTCTGTTTCTATTTCACTAAGAAAAGTGAGGTAGGAAATAACAATTTCTGAATCTAATTTTCTCACTTGAGATAAAGATGACATTTAAGAAGTACCTTCTCAAATTTTTCTTGCTGTTGAAGTGGACAAAAACATTTTGTCTGTTGAAACCTGAGCCAATATAATAAAACTGACACAAATTTCGTTCAAAATGCTGATCCTTAGCATAAAACTTAAAGTTCAATTTCAAACTAAAAGTTCAATTTCAGATCACATGTTACAGCCATCGGACCTGGTGACATAAGAGAGTGAATACCCCTCCAAATAAAATATATAGCTGTTCCTTGCTTTTGGTCTGGAATGCCCATTCTGTGTATATGTGGATTTCATGTACAAAACAGCTTTTTGTGAAATGCATGATAGCATTTTGAAATACCAACTATGAACCAAAAGTATGAAAACTACCAAAGAAATTACACGTGCATCGCCAAACTGAGATTTTGATAATGGCTAGTTAGGGACAGACACACAAATCCTTAAATTTAATTTTTATGACTTGAAATGTTTCAAGTGTGGCTTCATTCGGTAACACTGCAAAATGTCTCAATAGTTATGTATTCTACTTTAAGCAGAATGGAATTGCACATTTTCTCTTCGTGAATGCATGAGTGCATATTAAATAGAAGATGCAAAATTTTGCCCTCGGCTTAAATTTCGATCTGAACAAAATACCACCCGCAGCAGAGGAATAAGAGGAAGATGTGATTAAACAACATTTTCTGTTCTTGACTCATTTTATGACATAATATTGCAATTAAGCCAAAAGACTGTTATTTGGCAGTGCAGCCTCCACTGTGTTCTTAAAATAAATAAAAAGAAGAACTAAGAATACTGCTGTTTACAAGTCATCTGTCTAGGCAAATGCCCATTCATTACAACCCTCACGGTCACACTACACTTAAAGCAGCAGACCAGATCACACAAGGACTTTCTCAAATCTGTCCCCTAAAGGAGCATAACAGAGCTACTGATTTTTAGAGACACCGGTTACTAGTATTCTGACAATATCTTTCACTACCGAGCCCAACGGACTGAAGAAAATATTAATAAAATGCTTTCCCAAGGCATGTACAACATGACCATGGTCTGGAACCCACAACTTTTAATTCTTGAGCCTAACATCACAGTAATTTGGCCAAGCTGCTCCGCAAGATGACACAATAATCAAACCAACACCACATGTTCAATCTCCATGTACGGTATCTGTGACACAACAAACTGATCTGTACACTCTTATCATAGAACAGAGCTAACGGGGATGCTGGATGCACCCATCTCTTTCTCCCAAACCAAAAGAAGTGATCAACATATAAAGTCTACTGCTGACATCAGAGTAGTCAACCACCATCTTGCACAGCAAGGCTGCAGCAGTAAGTAATAACTCACTGACATGCCCGACTCTCTTACACTGATGGATGCAAGCATTGCAAGAGTTGATATACAGTACTGGAGAAACCTTTCTTTTTTTCTATCTACCCCATCATTTCAATGGGATTTCTCACTATTCCACATCCTCTCCCTCTCC
>JAWQUT010000154.1:610208-625894 GCA_033807755.1 Ellobium chinense
CACACACACACACACACACACACACACACACACACACGCATACACATGCACGCACACATGCACGCACGCAAACACATACACACACGCTCCTCCGTGTGATGGGCCACGACATAGTTATAGGCATGAATGTCTCACCACTAATTTGAAGTGGGAACTATCAAGGAAAATTGAAACCTCATGAGAATATCACTTCCTCCCAATTGAGAGGTTGTGCATTAACGATGGGAACTCCTACCCACCGTAAGAATTACATTAACTCAGCATGTTTAATGCTGCAAAATGTGCCTTCAGCACTGATACACTAATATAATTCTTACGACGGTAAGAGAACCCATCGTTTATGCGCAAGCTCTCCGATGACGCTCTAGTTCTGAAGCCTTATTCTAAACTGGACGCGTTAGGGCTAGCCGACATGACATTAGAGGGTTTGTGTTTGTTTGTGTGTGTGTGTGTGTGTGTGTGTGTGTGTGTGTGTGTGTGTGTGTGTTTGTTCGTTCGTTCGTTTGTTCATTATTTTGTTTGTTTGTTTGTTTGTTTGCTTGTTTGTGCTTATTTGTTTGTTTGTGTAAGCAGAATGAGCGTCATCCGTTCGCCCACAAGAAGTGAATAATTGAAGACACTGTATTGAAAGTAGCACTTGACACCTTATGCGTTTGCATAACACAGTGAGTGTATGTGCCAGGTTAGGAGAGGGACGACTTTTGAAACGTTGAAGCAAACAACAAACGCCCAGCGTCCTTGAATTTGCTTCTTCAGATGCGGATCTTTACATGTATGTGGGCGTAAAGTGAGTGAAAGTGAATATTTTTCTCACGAGTGAGGTGGGAACAAATTTATGAAACATTTGACATAGTTGTGAGAGTCTGTACGTTTTGGTTAAACGTAAGCTAAAAAGTATAATATGGAAAAGGGTACGAAAGCCATGTATGGAATTATGGCAAGAAGTAAAGCGTTGGACCTGGCTGTTAGTTGTCAAGTGCACTTGTTTGATACACTCGTCAAACCAGTATTGCTATATGGATGTGAAATTTGGGGACACGAAGACATAATAATCATAGAGAGAGTGCAGTTGAGATTTCTTAAGAAATTGCTTGGTGTAAATAATAATACTGCTTCCTTCCTTTTGCGTGGAGAAACGGGCTGCGTTCCGCTACAATATGATGTTGAAAGAAAAATGATCGCATTCTGGTTAAAATTAGTGACTGGAAAAATTACCAAGTTGTCTAAAGTTATGTATGACGTGCTCTACCATTATCATCATAATAATTATACAAAGTCTTTATGGTTATCAAAAATAGAGGAAATTCTTAATCAATTGGGCCTCCACGAAATCTGGATTAGTCAAGGGCAGGCACTCTGTAGTCAAAGAGCGTTAGCTGAAGTTAATAGACGATTGAGGGATAAGTTTATACAGAGATGGAGGGTAGAAGTAGAGAATTCAAGTAAAGGAAAGTTTTATAGATGTCTGAAACAGGAACTGAAATGTGAAGATTATCTGGACTTACTGTCATTTCGTGTCAGAAGAATAATTACACGATTTAGGACATGCAACCATAAGCTACCTATAGAAACGGGGAGATGGGAGGGAAAAGAGCTAGAGAATAGAAAATGTTATTTCTGCAGTAGTCTAGGAGATGAATTCCATGTTTTATTTGAATGTGAACAGTTAATGACTGAACGGCACAGATTTTTGGATAGAAGATTTTATGTACGACCCAACATGTTTAAGGCAAAGGAGCTGTTTGAGAGTAAGAAAACGAATGTTTTAGTTAAATTGGCTAAATTCATTGAAGTTGCGTTACAAACATTCCAATAACATGTATAGTCTATAGCTATTAAGTATTTAGAAGAGATCAGAAGTGTATAAGGACTGAATGATTATTAGTAAAAGTGAGTGTTACATATTATTGTTAAATGTGAAATGTATGAGAACGTTGTGAATGCACGTGACTGTAACAATGCTTTGTGAACATGTGTGATGTTAGTAGCTGTAGCGCTTAAAATGTCATGTGCTGTCCCGTTGCATATTGTATTTTGCTCATGTGCCACGGCTGTGGTCTGGGCTTATTCGAAATAAACTTGTTAAACTTGTTAAACTTGTTAAACTTGTTAAGGACAGCCAAAAAAAAACCATGTTATTTAAATTCTTAAAAAAAACCAAAAAACATTTGAGTTAATTTCATATCTCATAGTTCCGTTCTATTTTGTTTTCTATTTAATTAACATTGAATATCGTAATATCGGAATTGTAATCGAATAACGAGCACACATATTTCACTATTCCAAAAAAGTAACCACGATGCAATATCGCCGAATAGATGATCTACCTTCTACACTGTATATGCATGCTATCGATACTTACGAAATCAAATACCTGATGAACTCAAAATGATCCACTGCTCCATTAGGAATCGAGCTCCGAAGTTCCCACTGTATCTATTTCTGGACCCAAGCTACTTGTACACTGTCATTGTGACCGATCTGCAAAGACATGCCACGGAAATGATGACCGTAAACTCCCTGGATATCTTCAGTTGTTGAAACTCTTCATGGCGATTACCTTTTCTTTGCTTGCAAGAGCGATCCATTTAGACAATATCACCAATTCCAGATTGGGCCTATTTTGGAAGGCTTAGTTTCCCTCTGATTTTCCAGGTTAGTGTAGCCTGTGTTTAATGAGGTCGTAGTCTTGTCCTTCTCGATCATACTTTATGACACGTTTACAGAAAGTATAGCAAGGTCATGGAGATTTTGAATTGGTCGCCGTAGAGCAAGATTTTGGCGTAAGGGGTTTAATAAAAGATATTGACTCAATATTGTTATAAATTCGGTTAAATTGCTATTTTTAGCCCGCGGGGACTTCTAACATCAACTTTTCTCTTTTACAAACCTTTATGACTCAATGGCAACATAAACTTCACCCCTCACTTTCTCAAAACACAGCAAACCATGGTTACCGCAATGCTTGAATAAACTCAAGAGGTATGCATACGGCCAGCCGTTCAGTTCCCGGCTTCGCGAAGAATAGGAATGACGTGGTGCTAGCGTGTCGTATGGGGCGACTAAATGGCGAAAAAAAACAGGTAGTGACTCCCGACACAGCGTCACCTGGTCCTCCAGGTTGGGGGTTGGGTCACGGGGCTAACAACCCCTCCCTTAAAACAAAACATTGTTACAGAAACACATACAAACGAAAACCTGAATCTCTGCTTGGCTGATTGTGGAATTTCTCCAAATGGAGAACTCATGATGCGTGACAGTCAAATCCGAAAGGAAGCTGTTAGGCGGACGCCTCCACCATCATCCAAGTCTCTCCGGATTGGATCGTGGAACGTTAGGACCTTGTATGAGACTGGAAAAACTGCACAGGTTCTTCAAGAAATGCACAGGTACCGTCTAAACATACTAGGAATCAGCGAGACCCACTTGAACCAGTCTGGACAGAAACGAATGAAAGAAGGAGAACTTTTTATCTATTCCGGAAGTGACAGAGATGGACCTCATAGAGAAGGAGTAGGAATGTTCATAAACAAGGCAACACAGAAAACATTCAGAGGTTGGGAAGCACATGGTCCAAGAATCATCATGGCCTCATTTGGAACAAAGAAAGAAGTCAAGCAAAAGGAAGGTAAGAAGGTCATAAACATGAACATCATACAAGTATACGCCCCAACCAACGATGCCGAAGAGGAGGACAAAGACAACTTCTACAACCGCCTCCAGAGTGTGATAGACAAGCTTCCAAGTAAGGACATCAACATTGTCATGGGAGACATGAACGCCAAGGTAGGCTCCGATAACAGTCACTACGAGGAAATCATGGGCAGACAAGGACTAGGAGAAGCAAACGACAACGGGGAGAGGTTTCAGAACTTCTGTGCATTCAACAGCCTAGTCATCGGAGGAACAATCTTCCCACACAAGAGGATCCACAAAGCAACTTGGGTCTCCCCAGATGGAAGAACGGAGAACCAGATAGACCACTTCTGCATTTCTCGAAAGTTTAGACGCTCACTGGAAGACGTCAGAGCTCTGCGAGGAGCAGATGTCGGGTCGGACCACCATCTGATCCTTGGAAAGATGAGGCTGAAACTGAGAAGGTATGCACAAGCCACAGCCGGAAGTCGCCAAAAGTACCAAGTCAGTGTTCTGAAGGACCCTGCTAAGAAGAAAGAATTCAAACTGGAACTGAAGAACAGATTTCAAGCCCTCCAAGATCTGGAAAAATGTGAGGTAAATGATCACTGGGACAAGATAAAGGAGGCAGTAAATGCAACCTGCCAAAGTACCCTTGGACCAAAGGACAACACCAGGAAGGAATGGATCTCACAGGACTCCCTAGACAAGATCAAGAGAAGGAGAGAGCTGAAAGCGAAAGTCAACGACTGCCGTACCAGAACGGAGAAACTCACTGCACAAGAAGAGTACTCCAGAGCGAACCGGGAGGTAAAGAACTCCATCAAGAAGGACAAGAATACCTACCTGGATGGCCTGGCAGAAAAAGCAGAGAAGGCAGCAGCAGACGGACACTTGAGAATTGTTTATCAGACAACCAAAACTCTTTCAGGGAAATTTAGCAAGCCCACCCTACCAGTGAAGGACAAGGAAGGAAACACCATCTTTGACTCAGCAGGACAACTCAACCGATGGCGGGAACACTTTGACAAACTCCTGAACAGACCACCACCAGACAATCAGCCAGAAATTCTTCCAGCCAGAAAGGATCTCCCAATAAATAAAGAACCACCCACGAGAGAGGAAATAGCGGCAGCTATAAAATCCCTGAAGTCACACAAGGCTGCAGGTCCCGACCATATACCACCGGAAGCCCTTAAAGCAGATATGGAGACATCAGTGGAAATGCTATACGCCCTATTTGAAAAGGTTTGGCAGGAAGAGGAAATACCTACAGAATGGAAGGAAGGACACCTGATCAAGATACCAAAGAAGGGAGACCTCAGCAACTGTAACAACTACCGAGGCATATCACTCCTGTCCATACCAGGGAAGATCTTTAACAGAATACTCTTGGAGAGAATCAAACTGGCAGCAGACGACAAGCTCAGAGGAAACCAAGCAGGATTTCGCAAGAACCGATCATGTGTTGACCAGATAGCTACCCTGCGCATCATTGTTGAGCAGTCTCTGGAATGGAAATCACCCCTTTTAGTCAACTTCATCGACTTTGAAAAGGCATTCGACAGCGTTGACAGGGAAACTCTGTGGAAACTCATGAGACACTACGGAATACCTGACAAACTCGTCAAGCTTGTGAAGGCCACCTACGATGGAACAAGCTGCCAAGTCTTTCATGAAGGACAGCTCTCAGAACCATTCCAGGTACAAACAGGGGTGCGACAAGGATGCCTGCTGTCACCTTTCCTCTTCATCTTGGCAATTGACTGGGTCATGAAGGAAGCCACAAAAGGCGCACGAAATGGAATACAGTGGACACCTTGGCAACAGTTGGATGATTTGGACTTCGCAGATGATCTTGCACTGCTGTCACACACACACTCTCAGATGCAAGAAAAGACCAAGGAACTCAACAGTCTATCAAAGAGCGTCGGCTTACGTATACATCCTGGGAAATCTAAAGTGTTAAAACTAGGCACAGTCTCAAGCTCTGCTGTCACGGTAGAAAACACATCCCTGGAAGAAGTTGACTCATTCACCTACCTGGGAAGTATCATTGACAAAAAAGGTGGTACGGAAGCGGATGTAAAAGCAAGGACTGCCAAAGCAAGGACTGCATTTAATCAACTATCAAAGGTCTGGAAGGCAAGCAACATCTCACTGCGTACCAAGATCCGGCTTTTCAATTCAAATGTCAAATCAGTGCTCCTCTATGGCTGTGAAACCTGGAAGACAACAAAGACAGTAATGAACAAAGTCCAGACATTCATCAACAGATGCTTGAGGAGTATTCTAAAAACGAAGTGGCAAGACAAGATACGAAACGAAGAGCTATGGGCAAGAACAGGACAAAAGGAAATAGAGGTAGAAATTGGACTCCGTAAATGGCGCTGGATTGGACACACCCTCAGAAAACCTAGTGGAAACATCACCAGGCAATCACTGCAATGGAACCCACAAGGAACACGAGGCAGGGGTAGGCCACGGGAGACATGGAAACGATGCACGGAAAGGGTCATGCGAGAAATGAAGCTCACTTGGAACGAGCTTGGAAAGATGGCCCAAGACAGGGAAAGATGGAATTCGCTTGTACGTGGCCTATACCCTGCTAGGGGTGAAAGGCATTGATGATGATGCATACGGCCACAGGAGCGTGTAGGCTACTTGTGATGTTTATCGTTGACTGTAACCCTTTTACTTTCATCTGTCCACGTTTAAACGATAATCACCACCTTAACCTCTTTTCAATATTATTTTTATTTTTTGCAGGCGATCTTAGAAGGTTACCGACCGTACGAATCCTCAATATCATTAATGTATATCTTCAGAAAAATCGATTCCGACGCAATTCTTTTGTGCTTTGAGAAAAGCAGATACAAAAACAAAAAAAAACAACGCGCGAGAATAGATGTTTACTAAAATGACTGTTACAGACCTAAAATTCCCTGTCTTACCTATTGAGTCGGATGAGTCAGATGGATCCACAAAAGGAAAAGGTTTCCTTATTTGCAATAAAATGGCTTGGGATGACTTTCTTAATTGTCAATATTATTCACGAGTAGACATGACCGCTGTGCACGCTATGTTGACAGCGGAGTAAACAAAAATTCGGCCAACTAGGCGAACCAAGTACTATAAAGCACCACTTTGCCGTAATAATTTTCCTCTGCAATGCTGTTTATTTTTTTACAAGACTAATTCCTTGATTGGGATTGAATTCATTCTATAGGTCCCATTATCAAAGCGCGAGAGACAGACAACGCGTTAGAAGCGATAGGATACTTGACGCACTGAAACGCATCCTAGCCGAACACCTTGGACACCATAAAAAAGTAGGACCAGGAAGAGCAATCGGAATTAATCCATAAGGAAATAATTTAAAGTAGGAAATATAAGGGAAGTGGTATGTTGCCCATTTGAAACTACTAAAACACAAGTCTTTATTTCATCCTGAAAATCTGGATCTTCTACGACCCACAATAATGAAGAAGTTGAAATAGGTAGCCTCCCAAGTCCATCTTTATATGTATAGATATATGATATATGAACGATTTTCAATACAAAGTACCCTAAAAGTTAAAAAAAAAACAAAGGATACGGATCATTAGATCAGTATCATCTAAGCCAGATTTAAATTTCCAGGCGATTCTGTACGGTAGTTTTGAAACTATCGCTGTCGAAAGAGAAGCAGGTCTGACTAAACGGACTATAAGACTTGAAGTGCAGGCGCCATAGTAGGCCTACAACTACAATATGTAGAAACTTAGATGAAACAGCTTGACCAAAATTTCACGCCAAGATGCTTTTCATCCCAGCTGTGCGTGCCTCGACACATATGACGTAAGAGCATCATAATAAGAACAATAGAATGTTATAGTAACTTTATATTCTTTGGTGAGAGCGAATAGTTGATTAGAGATCTACCACGTATATGCTTGTACCTATGCATATTTTGATACTGACGTACGATAGATTTTGTCAGCCCAAGGGGAAAAACCTGTGCTCACCCTGTTTCATGAGGCGTTCACCTTTTGAGGTGGGGCAAAACATGCACAACAAAACCAGTTAAAAATGAGTTGAGTAAAGGCTGACCTATTTTTATAGTCATTTTTGTCCCACCTCAGTACAGGTATCCTGCAGGCCGCTTCCTCCTCCTCTTCTCCCCTCTCCCCCTGCTCCTTCTTCTTTTCATCCTTCTTATTCTGATTTCCTAGATCATCCCATGAGTTCAGTCCTGTTCATGAAGCGATTATCCTCATGAGGTCCTGCTATTTAGATCTGGACATGGTTATGGAGAGGCTTCCCTATGTCCAACTTGTAAGCCAGTGAGATACAGTGTAAAGGCCGTTCGTGGGTTTTCCCGGGATCAGACTGGACTTTCCCACTAAACTGATTTCTAACGTCCGATCTAATCACCTATCTCTGTTATGTTTTTTTACTTTAAGTCTTTGTTGCACATCTACCCATTTGAGAACACTTCATCAAAAGTTCTACAAACAAAAAAAAAGTTTGTTTTAAAATTTGCTTAATATTTCATACTTTTATAGTTACAAAGCATTCCGTCTTATGCCCACGGCGATATGTTTTTGCCGTTTTAATTCAATTTCGTGTCAGGGAGAATTCATTGTTGAAGTCTTATCACCAAATTCAATTTTACTTTTTAGTTTTATACCAAGGAAAAATAATCAAAATAAGTTTGAGACAGACATGCTTTGTAGCTACAGAGAAAGGTCATAGATTTTTTTTTTGGCAGACAGAACAGATAAACTGAACAAAGTTTGCTTTCGTTATATTAAAGACAAAGGAGAGATAGGTGATTAGATCGGACGTTAGAAATCAGTTTCGTGGGAAAGTCCAGTCTGATCCCGGGGAAACCCACGAACGGCCTTTACACTGTAATTCACTGGCTTACAAGTTGGACACAGGGACGCCTCTCCATAACCATGTCCAGGTCTAAATACCATGACCTCAAAGGAGAAAATTAGTGGCTAGTGCCTTAAACTGGTAGCTTTACTTCTTCTATCATTTTATGCAAATTAATTATCTGTGTCATGTCGTCAACTAAATATCTGTCCTTATATAAACTTTTTAAGAACGTGCTAGAAAAATAATCTAATAAGAAAAGTTAAGAAAACAAAATTCCTAGCACTTTGATAAAATGCTCATATATATATATGTATAAATGTTTAGTTTACGACATGACACAGATCATTTGCATAAAATGATAGACAAAATAAGCTACTGGTCAAATGCACTAACCACTAATTTTGTGGCGGGGAAGTTTGTGGTGTGTGTGTGAGTCTCGTGGCTAGCGCTTTGACTGCTAGTCTTCTGTTCGGCTTCGGGAAAGACCCCGGTCACTAAGCCACTTTTTATGGAGTGGCGGCGTGGTCGTGTATAGACGTCTACCTGATTCCAAACTGACGGCGAGGCGATGGGTGCCGACGCAGAGGTCGCGGGTTCGATTCCCACCACATGACTTTCTTTCCTTCTTTCATTTTCTCTCTGCATTTGTCTTCTTGAGCACTTCCCCCTTGATCCCATTTGACTCCTATATCTTAGTGCTCCGTTTCACCCTTGTATTACACTCATTTTTCTCTAACAAGAGACGAGACGAGAGTCTAAAACTTAACATCTTTTTCTTGAACAGGCTGAGCCCAAAACCTTTATTTAATCTATCATCACTGTTTGGATAGGAGTTCGGAGAAACCATGATATTATAGAATGGGTGTTGGAGTACAAACATTAATTTGTATTGCGTCTTCAAATGTGACTCTATTTCTCTTTTTTTTTTTTCATCGTTTCATTTCCATTTTGTTTACACCTTTCTTTGTTCGCCTGGTTTTGCTAATTTCTTTTTCAAAGCTGGTGTGAAATTTCATATTGATGTTTTATGACCTGAAAAATGTCAGGTTTTTGGCCAGCAACTGAAATGAAAACTTACACAATTTCTTCTGCTATGGTAGTTGAAAGTTTCTCTTGTGTAGAATGTTTGCCTTCGTTTGTTCTTGCCCATCCCTCAAATTTCAAAGAGTTCGTATATTATACATACACGGCTAAGTCCACTTAACTGCAAACCGCCTGATCGCACGTTTCTGTTTAAATTATGGCAGTCTTTTTTATAGCAAAATATCATATTACTTATAAAAGTTTAAATTACCTGCAGAACTTTATTTCCTTCTGTGCTTAATCGCAACTTTTTCCGTGTGCGCCAAGACTTGCGGTTAAATGGAGTCTACTCTTAAGAGAGAACTTGAACTTAACGAAAAGGGATGACTGACAGCTGGCACCACGATCAGATGTCGGACTTGTGTTAGTACTCAAACCTGCCTCTGCTTGGCGAAAGTTCTAGTTTTTTCTTTTTCTTGTGTTGTGTGCACACCGAACACTTTTGGAGTTCTGTGTTAAGGCCGAAGGCGGACACTTTGCTTGAAGGGTCCAAGTGTAGAGGGACGATGATGGAATGCTAGTTTTAGGCAGGCAGGCAGGCGGGCGGGCAGGCAGGCAGAAAGACAGGCAGGCAGAAAGACAGGCAGAAAGACAAGCAGGCAGAAAGACAGGCAGAAAGACAGGCAAAATGAGACAAAGAGACGGATGATTTCTACGGACTGACCGATTAAAAGACAAACAAACAGAAGGACATACCTATAGACAGATGGAAGGACGGATAGACAGATATACTGTAATGCTAGACATATAGATAAACGGATGTAGGGTGAGTTCGCTGGCAGATATACATGCCACTGGATCCATAGCAGAGAAATGGAGAGAGTGAGAGAGAAAGAGAGAGGGGGGGGAGGGAGAGAGAGAATAACAAAAATGACGAAAGAGGGAGGAGGCACCTCCCTCTCCTACTCTCCTCAACCGTCTCCGCCCCTGATATCTCTACCAGGAAGCAGAGAGGAAGTAAATAGGTCTGACCGGATGTAAGGAGTGTTGACTGAGATCTGCTACTGATCAGGTGCTGGAAAATGAGAATTTCGAAAACAGAAAAAAAGCGGTTAAACGGTTATAAACCGATAAGTTTACAGTGTACTTCCGATAAGAGGCCAACACGAATGATGAACTTTCGATTCAAAGACCCACCGCTAAAAGGTATAATGTCATTTTAAATATTACACATTTGGTTTTAGTTCGAGGTCCTATCTTGTTGTAAATACACTCTATGTACACGTCACTTCGGCTCAGGGTTCTACCATGTAAACTCACTTTCGACTGAAAGCCCTGCTTTGTAAATGTACTCCCGACTCAAAGTCTTACCGTGTAAGTATATGTGCTTCAGCTTCAGATCCTTCTATTCCAGTCAATACTGCACACCATTCAGGTTCCATTCCTGCATCTTGAGGGTGATGGTTCCATATTTTCACTATTCTGCAGAGTTGGAAGGGATGGAGGGGGAAAAAAGAAAGTGGGGAAGCATTGTTCTCAAATGACCCGTCCATTTTTCTACATTTTGGTCTAGAAAATGTTTTCATCATCAAATTTCATTTTATTTGCAGGATTTGCGAAGGTGAAATTCAGTGTTCTGACTTGAGACAGATTATGAAAAAAAAATAAGAGAGGATGTCCTTACAGATAACGGCCAAGTTTAAAATGTGCACTACTTCGTTGCACGTTCAGTAAGTTTAACCCCTTAACCACTCAAAACACACATTATATACATCCTTACTGGCCTTTTTGTTACAGCTTAATGGTATGTTCCGGAACTAGCATTCTTGTGTCGCATCCAACGAACTTGTACGTTATATTTCTTATAATGAATTATTCTTATGCACAGGCCAATAAACTGACAATATTTTGGTGACATCAGCACTGGGAAAACGTGACGTAGCGAAAGGGTTAAAATCTGTGGCACAAAATTGAGAACTTGCGCATTAACGATGGGATCTCTGACCAACGCAAGAGTTACAACAACTTTGCATGTTGAACATAGCTAAGGATGCTTTCAGCACTCTATGCACTAATATTCATCTTACGATGGTAAGAGATCCCATCGTATATGCGCAAGCTCTCAAATGATTAAGTGATATGGGGCTCGATGGCACGGCACGGGAATATTTGCATCAACGGATGTGTAGGAGGAGGGAGGGGGGTTCTGCCGTGCAAGAACAGAATTTTGTATAATCATATACCAAAATAACGATTATACCGTGGTTTGACGTCGCAAAGAAGAGTTGTTAAACCGAAACACGTAATGGTAAAAAAGGGAAAATAGATACAGTGTGTATAAATCTAACGAGGTCGAACCCAACAGAAACTGGAGTTAATTTACTGCTTCCGCATTAACGATGGGATCTCTCACCATCGGAAGAAATACAACTGAGAACTTTCACATTCACGATGGGGTTTCTTACGATCGTAAGAAATTACATTGGTGCATCGACGATGAGTGCATCCTTTGCAGCGTTCAAAATGCAAAGTTTATGTAATTCTTACATTAATACGAGATCTCATCGTTAATATTGAAGTTCTCAGTTAACTCTGCATTTTGAACGCTAGTAAAGTGGAATCACCACCAATGCAGAGCCAGATATCTTAGTTCCTCGTTTTAACTGGGTGCAAGACATAATATAATATAGCCCAGTTCGCTTGATTACTTAGCTGTAAAATGAAATGAATAATGCGAGCATTTTGAAGTGTTCATGGAGCACCTGTGCACTGCACAGATTGCACCAGTTTTCAGAGAGCTTTTAAAAAACTTAAAGAGTTTAAGATCGCATTTACAAACTCACCAGCTTTTGCAAACAAAATGTCTGCTAGGCTGGCTTCAGTTCTAAAAAGGCAGGCAAAAATGTGGATGGCGTTAAATCCGCCATTTTGGGTTTCCAAATGACCGCCTGTAAAAGGTGCTTCTTGCCAGCTTAAAGGTGGTAGCAGTCACTTGAAGAATATAAAAAAAAAATGTATTTTTCTGCAGACTGGGTATTCCAGTTGCAAAAAAAAAAACAACCCAGAAAACCTTCAATTTTTATTTTTAACAAAGGGCTGTCACGTACAGAAAACTAGGCAAATAATCAATCTCTCAAAAAATATAAATTGCAAAAACATCAAACTTCATGAATAGAAAGATTAGTACTTTATAATTACAGCTTCAGTTTTTTGTCATATTTGGATCGTTTCAGTGTTAGAAAAAAAAATATAGCATTATATTTTTCAGATCTTTAATAGCTTTTGTTTTTGATATTCTGCTTGAATATTAACATGAAAATGACAATCTGTTAGGAATGGAAGTAAGTTTTTTTTTTAGGCCTAAGAGATTTGACCAGATGTTGTTCTAAATCAAAGTCAAGATCGAAGAAGGTCGATACTGTCTGACATACGGTATATGGCTTTTTTTTTTCTCTTGCAAAACATACAGATTCGAAAGACTTAAAAACACAAATTCTGATAGCTAACAAATATTCTCAAATGTCAAATGACATCTCGTCCTTCTCAAGGTCAGGATGTCACGACAAATATTCATTCTGTCTCAGATTTGTCGTCTCAGATTGTGCGAGATAGGTTAATATGCAGATCAGCTTAAAAACGCCCAAGATAGAATAACTCCGCCTGAATAGGAGCAATAATAACGATTAACAAAAAACTAGGAACACATTTTGTTTTCTTTTCCGCTGGATTATTGCTATAACTAAACGGTAACATTTCTAAAGTCCAAAGACTCTCGTTGTATCAGCCTACCATTGTATATAGTCAAGGAAGTAATGAATGCGACGATCTTGGTGGTGGTGATGGAAGAAAATATATGTTGATGAAGTGACGATGTTTACAATGGTGGTGATGAGGGTGGTGATGATGGTGGTGATGGTGGTGTGAGTCGTGTTGGGGGTTCATGGTATGTTTTGGTGCTCGTGACAAAAATGGCGGTGGGTTGCATACTGCAGAAGTAATTTGAAGTGGTGGTACTGGTGGTTGTGGTGCTGGTGGTGATGGCAGAAGTGGTTATTACAATAGTAGTATATTTGGTAGTTAAGATGGTCCTGATCAGAGGCGGATTATACAACTGACATGGTTGGGGTCCCAAGCAAAAATATTGGAGGAGTGGGACTTAAGGTAAGATGGTCTGATCTATCACGGCTGCCAAATGTTTCACTTAGATTTAACGCTGTCTAGAAACATATTCTGTCACTGCTGCATTGTTGCCAGTTCTTTGCATGCTTCATCAGGGATTAACACAGTGTAAACCTCTGATCTGTCCCTATGAATTGCTAGATGCCTATATGCGATTTTTGGTGCCCAAACACCTGATCTGTCAACTGCATGACCGTCACTGTCAGGCTGTTGCAGATTCCAGCTATAATTAACGCTGTTTTAGCTTCTGATCTGTAACCATTGCAATCCTGGCACAAGCCTGTCAGACTGTCACAATGACATCTTCCTTCTAGGACTTACACGGTTTACTCATCATTCTGATCTGTCACATTCTGCCTGACTGTCAGTCTGACATATGCTCCCTGCCAAAATTCACACACTCAGAAATATTCTTCTGATCCAGCTGACTGTCTAAATCGATTCTCCATCAGCAGCTGTCCCGTAACTTCTTCTTTCTTGTCACAAATCCCCTCTGCTGTCTGTCTTCATTAAGCAGTTTGTCGCATGAATCCTCTCGGCTGTATGCACCTCTAATTGCCTGCCTGGTATGAGCCAAGCTTCTGCATCCCATCCCATCCCACCTCAAAACCACTCTCACTTTCAGCTTTCTCATCTCATTCCCACAGTCGTTTTGTCTTTTTTTCTCATGCTTCGTCTTACCCCCTTCTCCCTCTTCAGAGATGTTCTGCTCCGAAATCAACGTCTTAAAAGAGCTCTAGTATCGATCCCTGATACTTGCCTATCAGAAGAATCGGTTCTATGCTATTAAGTAAGGAGTAATTTGGGTGAATCAATATTGTCTTGGCAGCTTAACAACGAATAATGCAATAAATCGAATGTAAATCCGTTGTTTGATGGTAGCTGTAACATGTAAAAATGACCATATGACTTCTGAGGTCACTCTCTTACTGAATAACACTTAGCTTAATCAAAAAGCAGCCTATTTCGCCAAGATTATTAATCATAAATTTTTCACTGAAACTTCACACAATTAGAAGTAAGTAACGATTGATATATATACTATTCTTAATCGTGAAAGTCTTTACCTACGCTATGTTTTTTTGGTCCCAGCGGATGCATGAAAGTGGTGGTTGTGGTGCTGGTGGTGGTGGCAGAAGTGGTTATTACTATAGTAGTATATTTGGTAGTTAAGATGGTCATGATCAGGGGCGGTCCTTTTATTCTGTAACCGGTCTCTCGGAGATTCTAAACAACGGAAGTATCCGTCTCTAAGCAAGCCAAGATTGCTGCGACTGATGTGGAAGAGATAGAAAAGAGAGCGCTGACTTGCTAGTGTAGTGGTGTCTCTTTACCTCATTTACCAGCATACATACCACCCTTTATTCTTTCCACCCCCTCCTCCGACACAGGACGTTGATAAAATGTCCCACTAATAATTTGAAACCGAGATGGTGGCGGCCATTGTTGCTCAGCTCCCATTTCCGGTGAACCGCAAAACCCAATAACTTTAGCAACTCAGCATTTTCCCCTGTGGTGGCTATCGCAGAGGAGTAAACATCGAACTCCAAGTTTACAGTTTTGGTAACAGTTTAAAAAATATGAGCTTTATTATTACGCCATACAAACTGCTGTTTCCAAATATAGATCTAGCGAGACAGTCCTCAGTAAGTTATCGAAATTCGAAATCCTATTTTGTCTATGTCAGGCATTTACGCCCCTTTTCAGCACATTCAGTCCTATATCAAAGACAAGACTTGGATCCTTGTCACAAACAACCAAGGAGAAATCTACCTCGAGCATATTTCGAACCTGGATCTACCGAGTCAAGAGTCAAGTGCTCTATCTCTCGACCAGTGTGGCGACACTTAATATCATATAATAATAGATATCATACAGTATCTAATCGATTCTCAAAATGGGGTATCGGTTCCACATTGTCTTGTTACACAGAATCGCAAATCCTTTCCATATTCTTTCTCAGATCTTCTTAACCCCCCCCC
>JAWQUT010000154.1:633800-651350 GCA_033807755.1 Ellobium chinense
TGCCATTGCATCCGCCAAAGAGGACGATTAGTCAGTACTATAAGTGTGCAAAATGGTGCAAATGCAAATTCATAAATCGTATGCATGCAGTAGATATTGCGTTATCTTCGTATTCTGGGCCCATAACATCAGCATACAGTGCTGGCTACATGAGAAGGGCTTCATGGCAAAAAGCATTATACACCATTCGGGTGTTGTGGCAAAACAGACCAGATTCAAAGCATATTTTTATGTGAAAGGCGAAATTTAAGTCTTAAATAATATAGATCAAATGTCCTTCTATGGAATGGAAATATACATGTATACTAAATACTCCAACTGCTACATGAAGTATGTAGAATAAGCTAAAAAATTCATATTGGTGGATAACGCGTTTTGTCATGAAACCCTTCATGCATAATATACTGTTTTATTGTAAGTACTTGGTTCTGATTCACAATGCACAATTTCATTCTCTAACATTAGCTGAACTACGTGTGACTGAAAGGCTTGTATATTTTCACACCCAGTCCTCGATCTAGATCTACGCGATATTGCGAGTAAATTCAGTAATTATTTTGTCACGCCAGATGAATGTCTAGTACTGTATTCACATATATCTGGTCTAGCCTAGCGTCAAATTACACTTATTGTGTCATGCAAGGCCCTACCTTTACATTGCACAATAATACTGTCGCGCGCTGTCAAGCATCCATCATTGCGGTAAATATATACACATATATATGCATATGTATTTGGCATGTAACTGAACCCCATCTCTACCCCTTACAAGTTCAACAAGTTTATTGGCACAAGCACAGACCACAGCTGTGGTATATGAGTAAAAATACAATATAAGCACTGATAGCAGTATGAAAATTTTAAGCACCATGACTGCTTAGTTCACATCATTAACTGTCCACAAACATACATTATTAAAATCAACAACTAGAAGTTTAACAAGTTTATTGGGATAAACCCAGACCACAACTGTGATACATGGGCAAAACTACGACGAAACAGATGTGAGTAATAGGGAAAGGTGTCAAGATCATGGGTGAGCACTAGATTCACATGTGAAAGTTAGGGACCGAATCAGGCAAAGTAGGTGTATACAAGAATTAAACTGCTGCGAAGTTAACGTTCCTGTGGCAGCATATTCAGACTAGCAAGCTGAGAGACCCTGGGTTCAATTCCCAGTAGGTACAGGAAATTTTCTTGTGTAGTTTTTTTCTTTTTTTTTCTGCATCTTCTCTCAAAATTGATCGTTCACAGTAATTTGAGTAATTGGGTAAACTCCCTGGTGACACACTTTCCTAGATAATGTGTAACAATATCCAAATAATTGTCAGACTAGTCTCACATTCCGCCCCCTTATCAGAGAATATCACTATAGTATACCATATAATATACGTGCCACCTGGTTACACAGAGCATGAACATTTAAATCATTGTGACTACTCAATTTACACTATAAACTGATCACAACGCACATCATTATACATTTTACAAAGGATCCTCTAGTTTTCCCCTGTAGCGCTTAGCGGACTACTGTGGTGTGCACTGCCCTTTTCTAATTCAGTACATTTTGCATGCAAAATTGAGCTCCAAAGTGCTAAATAGTGCACGTTTTTTTTAATCGTGGGTATTGTTCTTAGGAAAACGTTATCTCACACTGCAGTCATTACTTGGTCACTAGATTCTGCATACGCATTTAAGACATGTTCATGCAAATACTTACAGAGGCATTTTATTTTTGTGAGGTTAAGTCTCATTATGTCACTTTGAAAGATAGCATTTTCCCTTATGTAAATGTAACTTGTTTTTGAGTCATAAGTACTGAAAACCCCTCTGTAAGTTTGCGCATTAATGTATCAGAGATATAGGTTTGAAATCTGACTGCAGAGCAACAACTGTATTTTGAGATAATGTTTCCTTAAAGTCACCACCCACAACAGGAAAATAATGCACCATTTAGCACTTTGATGCATAAACACTTTGGTACATACTTCTGCATGAAAATGTGCTGAATTAGAAAAGGACAGATGCTCATCACAGTAACTGACTAAAACCTACAAGGGATAAGTAATGGATTCCCTTAATAATACATGTACTATAAATCACCCACTTACACTAATATTCATTCAGTCCTTACATTAAAATTTGTTCCGCCACGCAACTCGGCCGTGATTAAAATGGTAACATGCAAAATGTCAAGAATGTAGGTAATTTTATAATGAATACATAGGCGGTACATGAAGTGGATCCCACAGCTTTTATATGAAGTCGACCCCACAGCTTTATTATAGTATTATGATTATAGAAAACCGTGTTTGTTATGAGACTCTGGTCCCCACACTCTCATTTTCTTTATAAAAACGTTTAACAACAACAACAACAACAATAATAATAGTAAAAATAATAATAAAGCGGTTTATTAGTTTCGTATCCAGGTTGATGGCCGCTCACGCGACTCCTCACTATTAGTACCTCAGCAGACCAGGTCACTCTAAGACTTTCTCAACTCCCTGGTGAGTATACAGCGCCGCTGCCATTTACAGGCACTGATCACTAGCATTCTGACAATATCTTTCACTGCAAAAAGCCAAGTACCCATTTTACAGACGGGTGGGTTGAGGGAAATGTGAATGAAATACTTTCCTAAGACAGACCGTGGTCGGGAATCGAACCCACGACTTTTAGATCTTGAGTCCAACGCCGCAACCATTCGGCCACGCTGCTCCACGATCTCGACCAAGCTTTATTCATGAACTCGACCACCTCATTCATAAGCTTGACAAATTTGAAATGATTTTTCAAGGAGTTCGAGATCATGAGCTCTGATCCATACACTCACACTGTTTTCGTATTAGGGCCACGGGATTAAGGCTGCAGTCTCCCAGCAGCTCCGGTTATCAACATTTTACGTCTGTGGTACGAGGTCAGTGACCTTAACTGTCCTCATCCCCCCTGTTCAGCCGAGTGGGTCAGCCAGCCAGGGCCGAGCCTAATGTCCTATGGTACAGCTAGCAGTGTGCACGTCCTAGGGTGTAAAAAGTGCAGCTTCGGTCACAGTCTCGCTTCCCTCCTCGCACGCGGCGGGCGCGAGCTGCCGTGGCCCCTTTCAGCGAGCGCGACCGACTGATCGATTCTTATGTATCCCTACCAGGGATGTCACACCTACGGATTTTTCACTAGCTCTAGTGATATTGAGTTTTTATAATGCTGTAGTGAGAAAAATGCGAAAATTAGGGAAATCTAGTGAAAGCTAAAAAGAGACAATATTCATTTAACCATGAATTTCTTTTCGCACTTTTGGCTCACGATTTAGGCAAATGATGACATCGAACTCAGACACTGGTTAATGTAAATTTTTAGTACCGGTAATGAGAGATCAAGTAGCAATCAGGTTACTATTTTAGTCTAACCTCTAAACTTAGCCTATTACCCCAAGCACAAACAGCTCTCTAAGCATACATGCAGAATACCGCTTTAATAAAATTTAAGTTCCATACATTTACATACATATACTATGTGGGTCAAACTCTTATAGCCTCTACGCGATACTGCCACGCGAGAAAAGTTTGACCTCCCTCCCCAACCCCTCTGTTGCTGTTGTTTTTTAATTATACATTACTAGTTATTTCTCCGCCCTCTAAAAACTGTAATAATTATACATTTTTAATAGTAGCATGTGTAAAGTATCAAACACAATTTCATAGCTTTTCGAATTAGCGTCTGCTGAAATCCAGTGACAAACTCTAATAAAATGGCAAAAACAAAAGTGGCAGCCCTGACCCTAAACCCAGCTGGCTGTGATACATTTGAACTACAGCCCACATCCGTCTGTCCGTACGCCCGTAAAGTGATAGGTGTACAAATGCTGCAGGCAGACTAGTCTAGTAACATAGACATCTCGCACGCATTAGATATTGAACTGTGGCCTAATTTCCCGCGCCGCTGCGCGCAACCCAGTTTTGCTAGAGCCGCTGGGATCTAGTAGTAGACGTCTAATACGTATTAACGGTGGAGACTTAGTGGTAAATGTTTAGTACGTATTATTAGTGGAGATCTAATAGAAGAGCTCAAGTACGTATTAATAGTGGAGACATGGCCTACCCAGTACCTTAAGCTGATGAGAAGACCCTATTAAGAGGGCCGATCCTAAAATTTTAGATTCTGATGCTCTCATACAATACGAGGTTACTGGACTGTTCCGTAAAAACTCGTACATTTACTTTAGGTGCTTACATTCCACAATTACCATCCAAGCAGTCCCTAAGGTAGTCAGCACAAGAACCCTACTCTCAGCGCCGCTGTCAATCCTGAAAGCACCCCTGGAAATCTTTGTTAACTTGTCACGCACCATCTGCGATTTAACCTACATCCAGTAGAATCCTGATAACAAACCCGCCTTTCGCACTAAACTACTGAAGTTGTGTTATAAAACGATCTAGGTTACCCACAGTGCTTTTTACAACTGGGGCAAAACAGTTGGGACTATCGACATGAAGAGTTAGTGCAACGTTTACGATAGTAAGAAGAGATCCCATCTTAATGTGCAAGCTCTCATGTCAAGAAATTAGAGTTCAAAGTGTTATCAATCCATAGCTTGTACAGTATTACATATCCAGAGTGTGCATTGTCCGTATTCTTGTATAACATCATATTCCAAGCCTTGCGTCACACGCAAATTTTGGGTATGGCACTGTTCAGAATTTTAAACCAGTTCTATCACTTCATTTGCAAACTCTAGAACGCAATAATTCTGATGTAAGGAATTAAGCCTTTTTTCCAAGCTGCATTTCGGCAGAATACGAACGTTATACACATCAACACGAACGACACTCATTTCCCAAGATTGTTTAAACCGCCTCTATGATTTACTGCTTGTGTTCAGTTTCGCAGATGGCATGTTTTGGGGGAATTCCATGAGTTTTTCCAAGACATGGGCGAAAACATTTCAACACCCTACCTCCTGTGGCATATCTTAACCAGCAACCCAGATTAATAAATAAATAATTTAGGCCCATGTAGAACGTCTGTAAAGCTGCAGACGAGAAATTTGTTGTTAAAATAACGATTTCTATTATAATCAAGACTCTTCTTTTCTATAAGGCATGTGCAATCCGAGTTTAGGTATTGCTAAAATATTCACGAGCTCGATCAGATCAAATAACACGATTGCTACAGAAGGTAACAGCATTTTCCCCTTATATCCAGCAGATGGTTTAACATTTTTTGTCTGCGCTAAAAACATAACTAAAACCATCACATTGTATCTTTGTTTTCTATCATGTACTGGGTATTCGGTGTTCACTCTGATCGATGCACGGGAGAGTACAGTTGTTCGACACAGAAAAATTAACCGCCATTCTGAGTGTTTTGATTTTCCAGTTCTTCCATAACAGCTGGATGTTTTCGCTGATTCTAGGTATTTTCTACTCCTGCCATTCTGAGTGTTTTGATTTTCCTTAGTTCATCCATTAGAGCTTGATGTTTTCGCTGATTCTAGGTATTTTCTATTCCTGGAAATGCCATTTGGTAATTCTCCATATTTTTCAGGTCTGTGGCAACCTTGAGGAAGTTTTATTATGGCTTTGGTAGAGAACGGCCAGTGCCCGATTTTAGGTGAAGCCTTCGTTTCCAGGAGGCCTTTATATGTGCATTGTCGACCCGACCTAACCGAATCTCAGTTTCAGAAAGCATGAAAACAATGTGATAAAATGCAGAGTGACAGTAAGTGGGACTTAAGGCAAATTGCCATTATGTGAAAAATATGATATAAGCTAAATGCAATCAAAATTTTTTTTCAAAGTAATGTGAACTGCCTTGGATTATCTAAGTACATTTGGCTCCACTTTCAACAGAGAACTGTGTTAATTTTCACTGAATAAACATAATTCCTTTTAGATACAATGTGTTTTTTAGGCTGCCATGGAGCTATGATTAAGCAGCACTAGGCTTGAAAACTGAAGGAGAAGAAGTAAGGAGGAAGGTAGACAAGAAAATGAATCGGAAAAGGTGGGAGAAGACTGCCAGACATTCAAAATGATGGACACAAATACAAAATGCATAAACAAGAACACAAATAAGCCACAGATGTATCAAGAAAAGGGAGAAAATTTTATTGATGAAGAAAATGGCATACATAGATCCCAGGCTTAGAGCAAGTTGTGAATGGAAACTCTGATGTCCTCACACCTACATATAGAAATTACGAACACTGAATGATCCATAACATACTGCTTCAGGTAATAATGATCAATCTTTCTGTTTTATTATTAGGTTGTTCATGAACATAAAAGTAATATGTATATATATTTTCTAAAAGCTACCAAACTTTTGAATTAAACATTGTTCACTCTAAGCCTAGGCTATGACAACATGGGTATCAATACAGATACAAAATTCAAATACAACTAACTGTTCCTCCCTTCCTCCCCCCNCTCTAGTCTGATCTGATATCACCATCTAAGCCTTTCCATCTTTCACAGATCTACAATTATCAAAAAAACTGTCTCACATCGCCCATTTTTTTTCTGGACTCAAACAAATCTGAGACATCTTTGATCAGCCTTTTTTTGTTGTTGTTGTTTTTGTAAGGCCGTGGTGGATGGCACAGAAACCCCATGTCAGAAACACGTTTCAAGTCTTATATTATTATTTCCACACCCTCTCAGAGCAATCATCCTACACTATCTCCCTTTTATCCCAAAAGGGTTCAAATTATATGGACATCTCAGTTTTAATTACAAGACATAGTCTAAACGTTAATGGTTGTAGAAGGATGGTCTTCCCAAAGCTTGTATCCAATGTTGTTATTTATGATAATGCCCAGTGCAGTCCACACCTCTCCATGCTGTCACATTTTATAAGCCTTGATAACGTTGCTTCTTATTCACTTTCCACCCAGTCTTGGACTCTAGTGACCATACCTAGGAAAGAGAAGAAAAAAATAAAACAACAACATGGGGATTACTGTGATGAAAAAACCGAGGGAGGGAGGGAGAGAGGAAGTACAATCCATGACACAGAGGCACAGGTATTCAGACGGAGTGGGAATGACCCATGAGGAATCTTCACATCAATTGCAATCTATATGAAACCTATATATGAAAAAAAAATTAACATTAAAACGATCTAGTGTATTCCTGACTTGACAAGTAACGTAACTGTGAGAAAATTGTGACACAGGTGTACACAAGAGGAGGAAAAATGTGACATACGGAAGTGATACGTGTATTCGGAAAGGGTAGGGCGGGGCAGGTAACGGGAGTACTGTAATTGTTGAGAAAGACATTCATGGGGTCACCTTGCCCTATGGGACATTAAAGATAGCTAAATCAGACAGACACTCATACTAAGAGTGGTGATATAGCTAGACAAAGATGAGCGACAGCCGCGAATCAGTTCGGTAGAGAAGCATCGACTGTTATACATGAAGGGATTTGATGGGATGGGGTGGGAAGTCGTAAGGAATGGCCATGTTGCTACAAGAGGAGATAATGAGGAGAATGTTACAAAGGGAGGTAATGACCGGGTCCAGATAGAGGCAAATGAGTGGTGGGAAAGGGCAGGCTGGCACCCTCGTTAGAACAGGGTCTTCTCCCCTTAGCCTGGCTCCAGCCTGATCGATAACTCAAATTTTAGTTTTTAAACGCGGTTTCAGATCACGACAGCGTACATGAACGAAAGAGATTAAAGCAGACAGGCGGAAAGATAGATGGACAGACAGATAGATAGATAGATAGATAGATAGATAGATAGATAGATAGATAGATAGATAGATAGATAGATAGATAGATAGACGGACCGACGGACGGACGGAAAGGACAACTCCATGGCACACGAAATACAAAAAAAATCTACCCAGTCATGGGCACAGGGATAAAGAGAAAGAAGCAGCAGTGGTGTGATCTCTACCCTCTCCCTCATCGTTCTCAAAAGCGCAGGCTTTTCCCAAGGCAAGGCATTTCTTCTCCTTATCCTCCCCTCTCANCCCGCCCTTTGAAAAAAAAACAAAAACGTCCACATGTCTCTCGCTATACACTGCTTTCAGTGCTTTGTTAGGCCACTATAGGACCGCCTACCTCAAGAAGTGGCGAAGAAACAGAGAAAGAGAATGACGATGATAATGACGATGACGATGATGATGATGATGATGATGAAGAGCGTGATGAAGATGACAATATGAAACCGATAAATGACCAAAACAATAAAGAAGGGAAAAAAACAACAAAAAAACACATCGCAGTTGAAGGACAATGAAGAAGAAGAAGAAGAAGTGTGAAATAAGACCTGACAGCAGTTGTCTCTCTAATGATGTAATGAGAAGGCGGGAGGTCTGTCTCATCAACTGTCAACCTTCATTACCACCACTATCATCATGGAGCGAGCTACGATCATGTCTTTTACGCGCTCCATCTGTGTTTTGTTTCTCTCTCAGTCGATATACTGATCGAGAGAAAAATGGGCTGGGAGGCAGACAGACACTCTGACAAACAGGAAGAAGGACTGAGGAAAAAAGGCAGTCAGGCAGACAGGCAGGCAGGCAGGCAGGCAGGCAGGCAGACCAACAGACAGTTGTGGTTAAATGAAATGGTAATATGGTATGGTCAGTCAACTTCAATGCAGTGGTTGTTTTTTTTTTTTTTTTTTTTTNTTTTTTTTTTTTTTTGCAGAATAAAAATTGGGAGGGGTTAAAGAGGGACTAGGAACAGGGCTTTGAAGGTCGTACTGTAAGCTTCTTCGTAGATTAGTTTGAAAAACAGTCTGAATTTATTTGAAAATGCTAAGACTTCATGCATGGTCTTCATCTTAGATATATTCATGCTGACCAACGAGTAATACAGTGGAACTCGGTTGGTATGGGGTGGTTGGGACATTCAAAATTTGGCCGTTATAACCGTGCGTCATTTTTCCCGACTTCGTGTGATTATATCAGAGAAGTACGTCATTTAGATTTTGTCTGCATTCTCCTTTTGCTAAAGGAAAAAAAAAATGCCAGTTTCCGTCAGAAAGTTGAAAACGGGCGAACTAAGTCTGCACTCGCTTGTTGTCGCAGTCAAATAGTCTACCACGTCTGACACTAATTGACGAACGACATCGCACTAACAGGTTACCTAAGACAGTCTTATATAGTAGGACTGAAGTCTTGATTTCTTTTTCCAAGAGGCAGAAGGTCAAGATACAGATTAAATTAAATTACTTAATAACAGTCATACTACTACTACTACTACTACTACTATTACTTCTACCAATAAGTCTGGTGCTGTCTCTACTGCACATCGCCATGGCTATCCGGGCAGTATCGCAGGGTTCGACCCTGGCCGACGTACTACTCACGCCCGGGGTAACTAGAGCAGTTATGTCACGTACTCACTCACTCATTTCAAGGAGGTCAGGAGAGCTGTAATGACCCGCGGGTGGCCCGCCGGTCCGTCTAGACGACAGATCCCCTGTCCTGTCTCAGGACAACCTCGGGTAAGATGATGCCAAGAGCTAAAAGACAAGGGTTCCCAACCTTTCGCCAGACGGTGGCTGAGAGTGGTAGTGGGCGATACCTCGATTCTTTAAAGCAATAACGATTACTGATTAGTGATTACTGCAGCTACAGGTAGTCGAGTAATAAGCCAGTACTTAAGAACTATTATTTCACGCCAAGCTAGACCTTTAACAGCCTCCCTTTCCACACTGATCCTATTGAAGGAGGAGGGGAGGGAGATTGGGAAGGAGATGTGACTTGGCATAGATGCTAGGGTGGGTGAACTGGGAGAGGGAGGGGGAGAAATGGCCGGGAAATGGAGGAGAGAATGTGTTTTTAGCAAATTCTAGAAGCTTGTTTCTCTTGCAGTATCAATTTTCCACCCAGATATGCATTAGTTGGGCGGTAATCGAATAAGTAAAAGTAACCCATTACTAATGATTTTCAACAGTAATCACAATAATGGGTTGCTTTTACTCGATTGCATACAGCATTACAAAGAGGCAGAGCACTGGTCTCTTGGTGCAAAAAGTGCGAGGTTCGAGTATTGTTTGCGGCGGGTTTGCTCCTGGGTATTTTTGCGATGTTTAATAAGCACCCTTCTGTCATCAACACAAAGAGATTTAAGCCTTATGATACAGCCATACCTACGCTTAAAATGACACTAAAGACTTCACAATGAAAAAAAAAAAAATTCTTAATTCAATGTAAACCTTAAGGTCAGCAAGCAATACTCGTACCCCTTCCAAAATGCCCACCCGTGGTATAAAATGAGGGGAAAGCCCCAAGGGGACACTTCACCAATTTGAATTCACTGGCACGCTTCACATCGGAACGTAGTTTTTTTTTCCAAATTCAAGAGTAACGGATTTCATGCTGCAAAGGAACTTTGCAAATCGCTAGTTCACTGTTCCTCCCAACGTTGTGGTAAAGACAACTGAAACTTAAAAGCGGTTAGTGTTTAAAATATTAAAACAAATCCATCTGAACCGAAGCAGAGACCATGGCCATTAGTGAGCAAGGCTTCCGACAGTAAAGATCCGACGGCGGAGCTTCAACAATACTGATCTGGCCTTAGAGTAATGTACAGTAAGGTCAATCACAAACTCGTAATTTTTGCTGACATTCTCTGGATGTGTTCTTCGCGTATCCTTCTGAACTTTACAAGGCGTACTACTGGAGGGAAATCCACTCCAGGTTGGGTGGGTTTGTTTGAAAGTCCCTTTTCAGTGCAGTTATGGCTAAATCATAGACAAGGCATTATACGCCTTTCAGACCACCGATTAGAGCGTTCTAAAATCAAGTGGTAGCATTTGAGAATAAAAGCTGCTTTCTGAGATACCAATCAACTGAAAAGACTCAAAAATTTACCAAGCTATTAGGTTTTTGACAACTATTAGAGGAGCAAATCACTCATTGTGTACAACCCAATTAATCCGCTAATATATAAAATCCCCCTGTTTGCGGTCCTGCCAGCCAGTGTCAGGATGTAGAAATATGTAAAATGACCTATGATCTGAATAAAGCATCCAAGTTTAAGGTTTCAGGTACACTTTGAGCCTTCTAGATTAAAAAAAAAAAAGTTGTAGGCCTATGTGTTCGCACGCGGTCAAAACCAGCCAAATGAAATATTGGGGACCAAATCAGAATTCGAGGTGATCTTTTTCGAAAGCCATTTGTGAAAAATTTTGGGNGGGCAAAATAAGTACTTTAACCTCCATGGAAGAAATTTCCCGAAATCACAGCTGTACATGTAGAATAACACAAAATGTTAACAGGGCCAAAAGAAGAAAAAACAATCGGTCCCAAAGATCATTAGAGAATAGGCCATCCAGTTATAATACCATCGGACAATAATACGCTTCAAAGAGATGGACATAGCACAACTACGTTCTGCATGTGCTACACTTGATCGACCCCGCTTAATCACTCTCCATTGGGCCATGTAAAAAATAAAAACACTTGCGCTTATGCAGTGATATTTACTCGTATATAGGAAATCCACTTGAGTCGATATCGCTTACGACTTCTCGTGACCCCGTTGAGTTACAAGTTCCGCTTACAGCATTTAAGAACACTGTTCATACACAGTACACAGTTTTCTGGAACAGTACCGCAAAAACATCGCAGTAAGTTGTAATTAATGGATAACCTATAAACGGATTGGGTCGAACAAGAATCCAGAGGCAATTAAGTTGTAGTCAGAGACGAAAAGTCTACGAGAGAAAAGGCCAAAGAGATTCGGAGCGTCCTGAGAGGAACAGGAAGACACATGGAGTGACAAAGCATACCAATCATCTGACAAGAGGCAGCAACCTACAGAGTAGATACAGCCTGATGATCTCGCATGTCATAACACTAGAAAGGGAAACGGGAATAACCTAGATTTCATTTAAAGGAATAAGATATCATTTACTCTTCCTCAGTAGATTATAATGCATTACTTGGTCGCACTCTCATGTTCTAATTCATTACTTTTTACCTTCCAAAACTTCTCATCAAGGTGCTAAAATATAGTGCGTTTTTCCTACCATGGTGCAGTGGTGATATCACGTGAAATACCCGTTACTTCATCAATAGATTGTAGTCAACTGACAGCTTGCGCACAAACGTGGGATCTCTTGCATTAAACTTGCATGTTGAACACTACTAAGGGTGCATTCAGCACCGATGCACTAATTCAATCCTTACGATGAAAAGAGATCCCATCGTAAAAGCACAAGCTCTCAAATGACCAAACACACATAGCCCTGATATTATTATGCTCAGCTTTGTTTGATTTACAATAAGAAAGACAAGACAAAAAAATGTCCCAGTGGCGCGACGTGTCGTCTCCGATTAGTTGGTGTGCACGCTCCAGGAGACACCGAAGGCAGAAAGTGCTAGAAAATCACTTACGTCCTTTTGAGACCGTGTCGTGCTGTGTTTTAGAATCTTCAAAGATCGATAACTGAGGGATGAGCTCTCGCAAGGAAGCGGCCAAAAGGCAAAAAAAACGGGAGTTAGAAAGAAAGACCGGGGTCGAAGAAGGAGCTAAGCCAGAAGAGATGGGCGATTCCTTGAACACAACTATCGATACACTTTTCAAAATAGCACACGATACCAGTATGGATACTTTTAGCTTCAGTTTTGACCCTCATTTTAGTTTTTACATGTTGACATTTTGCAAGCTTTTTGAAAAATTATTTTAAAGCCAAAAAATGAGTTCTGTTTCTTGCATGTATATGGAGATAATGGCTCTGTCCAGCTGGGAGTAAAAAAAAAAAAATCAAGTCAAAAGTAGCAAGACGAAATGAAAGTTTTGAACGTGAATCTGACCTCATTGAGATAACATCAAAGACAATATAATAATAACTTTGTAAAATTACATTATGGTCGTTGATAACATAAAATCTAAAATATAAGATAAAATACACTATTGAGTCTTTATAGGAAATTTAGGTCAGACAAGAGCGATTCACATAAACAAAAAGCTGATAATAGCAGATAGGCTTACGCGCACATCCGCACGCTCTCTTACACACATATGCTCCCGATCTTACATACAGATACACAAGAGGCAGAAGTCTCAGGTCAGGGGGAGCATGGGGTCCAGCCTCCAATGCCAGACTGTGTACTGAAACTGTGCCCCCAAGTCCTGAGCCAAGACGCCACACCCGACGACCCACTCACTCATCCATTACTCTATTCCTCACTCACTCGCATGCACGGTATGGTTTCTAAGGTCCGTTACTCTGTCTTAAGGGTTCAACTACTTTGATATCATTCCAAGTATCGGGCATTCGGAATCGATACGAGCCTACCACTAAAACCCAGGTCTAAGATCAGGCCACCGCTGAGAAAGCTGGAGATGAAAGGGACGTAATTGGTATTGAATCACCGTCCCTGTGTCCGTCCGGCGTATGGTGGAAAGATATCAAGTTATGCCCCCTGCATGACATATTCCGATGTGAGCTGAGTGATTGCCCTTGTCTGTTCCCCGCACCCCATGCCCTGTCATCTCAAACGTGAGCTCTAGAATGACATGAAGGACACTTTCTCTACCCAGGCATGTGGTTGGAAAGAAACAATGGGGGATATGAAAGAAAGACAGACAGGCAGACGAATGGACAGACAGACGGACGGACAGACAGGCAGGTAGGCAGGCAGACACATAGACAGACAGGCATATGGGTGTCTGGTAGTCTAACACATGAATACAAGCAAGTGTAGAATGGTGGAATCTTGATATTATGTACTGTACTTATTCAGTAAGAATTATTAAAATATTAAGTTATTAAGTATGAAATTCACATGCACATATTCTATAGCATTTCAATATTACTGTACACTAATTAGGCCGACCTCACTAATATCAACACCTTAATTTTAATACTTTTTCTATGCACCAATGGCACACTTTTTAATCAAGCTTCCACCGACACCAGCCAATGATTGCATTTATTGCTCTTTACTGCATACTAATTTCCAAGGGCTGATTTGTCCTTCTCCTTCAGATGTGGGCTGTGACATTTCTCATGGCATTGCTTAAGTCTCTGAGAACCCGGGGTTGAAATTTGCAATATGACACCCAGAAACGGGTATTTGCTATAAATATTTAAAAATACCATGGGGATAGAGTGATAAACGCAAAGTGTAGCTCGACATCTGCAGCGCCATCTAACAGATTCAAGGGAGTTAATTTCAGGAAAATGACCCATTGCCATTGGAGGAAATGGATGTTGGAAAGCATAGGAAAAGAGAAAGTGGGAGGTGGAGGAGGGGGGAAGGGGAGAAGGGTGAAAGAACTGAGCAAGAGAAAAGATGTGGATGTGGGGCACACAAAATGTGAGAAAATTAACACACTTGAGTGAATGAAAGGACATGCTGTAGAGAAAGAATGTGGATGTAAAGAAAATGTGGATGTCAGTAAAAAGGATGTGAATATGAATAACAATGTGACTAGGGAAGTGGGTAAGGATACGGATGTGGGTGATGATTACATTAAAAGCAACAGTAAGGATATGAGTGCAATTGAAGATGTGGGTGAAGATACATAAATGGGTGAGGATGAAGATGTGTGGAAGGATCCCAAATTGAAATGTTGGCAATGGTACACATATGGGTGAGAATGAAGATATGGGTGATGGTATGAATGTGGGTGACAATAAAGCTGTGGGTGATAATCCGAATGTGGGTCAGGATAAAGATGTGGGTAATGGTATGAATATGGGTGACATTAAAGATGTGGGTAGTGGTACCAATGCAGGTGAGGATAAAGATCTGGGTGATGGTATGAATGTGGGTGAAGATAAAAATGTGGGCGATGATATGATGTGGATGAGGATAAAATTGTCAGTGATGGTATAAATGTGGGTGGGGATAAATATGTGGGTGATGATACAGATATGACTATGAGTGAGAATATGAGTGTGGGTGAGGGTAGAATTTGGGCAATGGTGTAATTGTGGGTGATGGTACTAGTGTTAGTGAAGCTGAAGATATGAGTGAGAATGAGCAGATGGATATAGATGTAGGTGGGGATATAAATGTGGGTTCTGATGAAGATGTCGGTAAAGATTTGGTCTAGTGAAAGAAAATGGTAGAGAATGATGAAGATATGACTAAGGGAAAGAGTGGGGATGTGGGTGAAGAGATGATCTGGGTTAAAGAAAGGTTGTGGCCAGTGAAAACAATTAGTTGCATGAAAGGAATGCTCCACATCAAGGGTATAGATGTGTAGAGGGCAGTAAAAGGGTAAGAAGGAAGGTTTGGCTGAGCAAAATGATATGAGTGAGACAAAGATGTGAATGGGGGTGAGTGAAGATGGGTACTCAGCCATGCATGCATTGTTCAGTACCGGTACTCACTTTTGAAACTCCCATTCCCTGTTGTCTAGAGGACAGACCTGCCGGGTCTTCAGCCAGCGAGTGATACAATGGAAATGAAAGGCATGCTGGGGAAGACACGGTGACATGGATAATCAAACTTGGCTGAAGAGAGCTCCTCTGGTACCAAAGACATGTCAGTTTTACACAGAAACCACTCTGATGATAGTGACTGTGTGTGTATGTGGGTGTGTGCTGGGATGGGGGAGGAGGGATGGGTTAGTGTGATTTGCATAGGACATCTGTTAAACAGTGGAACCCGCCTAAATGAGACTCCCGCTTAAGGAAGACGAATGCCTAGGGAACGGAATTATTGCTATTTAAATGTATACATGTGAGCGGGACGGCAACCTGCTTAAGCGAGACGACTTGGAGCCAGATCTCTGTAATATACACGCTGTTTTTTACAGAATGCTGCAAATTATCACTATCGTGCTGTGTCTCAATGCTTGTTTAAAATGTTTACCTTTGCCCTTCAGTTGAAAACCTGAGAATTACAAAGTTTGTACTGACGGTTCCGATTGCACCCCCCCTTACGTTATGTGAGAAGTGACTGACACTACCTCCCAATAGCTTCCTGTCAGGCGGCTGACCCTTCGGCGCACTCATGGATGAATCAGAGCAGACATCCTAGCTGCTGGTCACTTAACCCACGCAAGCATCAACGGATCAAGATTAAGTAAGCCCTGCCCCCCTGTCAGCCACACATTATCCTTTCTTCAGCTTAGGCAATGATTGACACTTACGAGCCTTACCTGCGCTATTGCACAACACTCAGCCGGGGTGTCGTTCACATAGGCATGACCATCGTTCGTGTTGTGTAAAGGCTTTTTGACACCCGCTGCTCGCTCTGGCCAGATATGGAGTGAAAAGTGTGACACTTATCTTTGCCGCTGTTTACGATCATGTAAATTCGATCCCAAATTAGCTTTGATAACTTGAATTGGGGGGCGGCGGCGAACATCTCGACTTCAGAGATGTTAGACCTCTCATATTCTCTCCAGTCTTATTTTAACATGTCTTATTTCTTTCCCTCTGATGTAGACATATCCCGGTCTTTAAAAGAAATCGTTTTTTATTTTCAAAGGAGAGTGGTGAGAAGGCTTAGGTGCTTCTTTTGAAGTCAACCAAAAATCCCGTTCCCTGCAAAGAATGACTTATAATATGCTCTGCAAGTCTACTGAAAATGCAGTTAGACTGCAATAAGTATATTTTAAATCTGACTCCGTTGTCACACCTCACTAGCAACAAGTAATGATTATCCCTTAACCTGAATGAAACGCACAAACTATCTAAGAAATCACATTATAATGGATAGCCCGTCTAAGCGGGACTCCCGCTTAAAAGGGACGATTCGTTGGGAACGGAGCTGTCCCGCTTGAGTTGGGAATGGAGCTGTCCCGCTTAAGTGGGTTCCACTGTATATACCATGTGGATAAAAAATATTAATCTAAAACTAAAGGTTAGGCTTCTTTGATTCATCAGCGTCTACTTAGGTCATTTTCAAAGCACTGCAACTATACGTAAAACTTGCAATACAGAACTGTAATCTTCATTCACTGAAAAAAATAAAAACTACCACTTCATCTCACACTCATGATTCCTGAAGGACTCCCAGCAGTCAAAAACCTTTTCTAGGGGAGCCAACTTGCTAATATACATAAAGAAGTACTACTTCCACAGAGTTGCTTCCCTTGTTCTCCTGACTTCCCCTTATTTTTAGAAACCACCGTAGCATAGAATCTAAACTTAGCAATGACTAAGCGAGGAATGACAGTGCAAGAGGTTTGAGATTGTGTGGTTTGGGTGTACTTACATTGCAGACTCCCCAGGCGACTGTGCATTCCTCACTGGTGGCAGAGGCTTGATTGGCCTGGCATTCAATACCTAATTGGGGGAGAGGAGGGAGGGGAGGATAAGAGAGAGAGATACTGAGTAAGACATATACTCAAGTAAACTGAAATGTTAGTGCTCTTACATTAATGGTACTGGTGTACTGTGCCCCAGTCCTTCCCTTGACATAGTATACTACACTACACTACACTACACTACACTACACTACACTACACTACACTACACTACACTACACTACACTATAATAAAATACTGCACTACAGTAGTACTGTGTGAATAATAAGCCTATTTCTTTGATATAGCCATCATCTTCATCATCATCATCACCATTCTGGACACAGAAGCAAAAAAAAAAAAAAAAAA
>JAWQUT010000154.1:652384-684043 GCA_033807755.1 Ellobium chinense
TATTTTAAAAAATCATCATCATCAGTATCATCATCCTGCACATCTCTTCTGCCATACACATACACGCTGCCATTCATGACACATCTATTGACTGTGTCACTTACAGAGATCCATTATATGATTCCGACAGATAGCACAGTTGTCCACAACAATGTCTGGAAATACACATAACATATAATATAATTATGTTCATGGCCTTGTATGGCACAAATGTCCATGTGCATGAAAATGGGGGAAAATAAAAATGATAGATAGAACTTGTCATTGTGTAACAAACTAATGCCTATCTCAAATTTCTCTTCATATTTTTAACCCACAGTAAGGTAAAGCATGCAGAAGCTAAGTCATAAGTCATAAAGCCCTTATGTTCTGATCAGTCCATGTATTCACTGGTTGTCAACTTGTAATTTGACTCTTGAACTTCAATATCATGGTTCATGCCTTGGCATGAAAATCATTTTCCAGGAGAATCTGATGCTTTTCCAGGAGTACATGTGTGCATTCGAATAAATTCTTGTGACAATGTCAGCCATATATTTTGCTACTCATGATTTTCCAGGACATAATTACAAATTCTAGGAGAATTCCAGAAGCTCCTGAAATTCCCATCGGGATGCTTGGACGTGTTCCCAGGGTGCCACTATCCATATTTTGTGAGATGCCTGAAATTCTGGTGCACTGTTTGACAGAAATGGGATCAGGGCACTGCATAGAGAATGCAGATGTTTCATGGCTGGGAGGTTTTACTGCAATTAAATATATAATTAATTACATGATGTTTTACTGGTCCTTAGCTAAGGGAAAAGGTAACAACTACATACAAACTAGACTTACCCCAAGCCCATAGTGCCACAGCGTTCCACTGAAATAACAAACAGAAAGTTGTCAAATAATCAGTATTGCTGTTCAGTATAATATTGTCATTGTAAAGTCATGACTTTATGGACAACCATACGGTAACTCGTTTACATTAAGAGGTAGGCCTAGCTCTAGCTGACCAATCAAGGGGCTTGACTGTACCTAGGTCCTGGAGGATGAATGTGACATGAAAGGTGCACCTAAGTCTACCCATGCCACATTATAAATTTGTCTGTATTCCAGGGGAGCATACAGTGCTACTCTACAGGCGCGTATCACTAGCATTCTGACAGCATCTTCCACTGCCTGTAGCCAGGTACCCATTTCACAGATGGGTGGACTGATGAAAATGTGAATATAAAGCCAGGAAAGCATTTACAACATGATTACAGTCAGGAATCAAACCCACGATGTTTAGATAGTTCAATGCCGTAACCATTTGATGAGCTGATGTGGTCATGCACTCTAGTACTGATGAAGGTGTAGCATTATGAAATTACAAAAAATTACGGCAGGAGAAGACTCAGGTATGCCATGCGATAAAAGTGTTGTTTGAATTAGTGCTTGGTGTCTTTCCTTGTGGGCACTGTGCAATCAAACTACAAACCAGGACTTCCAAACTGTTTCACAAACTGGTGCTCAAAGTTTTATAAATAAACACGATCAAGATAATTACAAGGTTTCAGATTTGTCATGTGTTGTATTTTTTCCCTTGTTACTTATATCTCATACTGATGTATTTATTTATCTGTCTTTTATCTCAGCTATACTTATAACTGTAATTGCAAATTCACATGAGTATGGGTTAAATCTTGCCTATAAATACTGCGGCTTACCTTCTTGGGTATTTTGTTTACTTTCAATTATCAGTATTGTCTGATCTTCGCCGAAAGAGTGATATTTTTTGTTGTCAGTATACACACTGAAAGGTTTGTTAAAATAACAGCAAATCCCTACTGTCTGTTTCATTTCAACCCATGTCTTTACAAATGGTACTGACATTGGCTGATACAGTGCAATACATTGCCTTCCTTTCAAGATGTTACTTTTCTGCTATGTGTTACCTATGTAATATGCATTGATTATCGTCTAAACATTTATAATACATTAGGACCTCAATATGTATGGAAAAAAATATACTTATTCTCAAGTTATACTCAATATCGAAGTCAACTTCAATAGTGAAATGATATAATAAAACTCTGGGTGTAAAATTCATCCTTTATTACAAGATCTACTTATTAAACGAAAACCTAATATTGAGGTTCCACATCTGTTGTGATCACAGTCATCATCACTATCATCATATTCATTAGCATCATTTATTTTAAGACTCAGTTGATGTAATGCAAATTTACAAATATATCAGCAACTAAGTTTATGCTCGCGATTAATGTTGTCGTAAGGCCAGGAATGACTTAAAGGACTTGCGACAGCATTATTTCGGGGCAGCAAAGTGTAGTATGTCTATTCAGTATAATCTTAGATTCCAGAGTTCTAGAATGTCTGGGATTTGGGTTCAGGGCAGGATTAGTATGAGAAGAAAGGCTAGAAAGGAGAAAGGGTCTCTAGATTTGGATCAGAGGCTCTCCTAAAGGTGGTTTCTCTTAGTTAACAATGCCCCTAACAAGTCCAAGTACAGCATTAGAGAGTCATAGTATTATATCAAATAGACATGTATGACATACCAAACTGAGATATACTATGCATTCCACAAAATTATCATTACATGTACTTTGTTATTGTTAGATTTGTGATACTGACTGGTCAGAAAAATACTTGGTTCATTTCACTTCGATCAAATCAATCGGCTCTACTGGTGACCCTCTTGGATTTTGTTAAAACTTGCCCTAAACGTTCTTCAGGGTCAGAAATGAAACCATACCAGAAAGTTCCTCTGAATTCCTTTTCGTTTCTGAGAAAATTTTTTTTAAAGAAAATACGCTTATTTTAGGTAAAACGTGCACAGGCATTATGTTAGAGTTTGAGCTCATTTACCTCAGTTAAATGAAAGTGTCCACAGCACTTGTCAGTGTTTCGAGGTTTAAGATTATGCTATCAGACTTTTTCTGATTTGTGTCGATTTCACCAAATTTACCCACAAAAATGGCATTTTGTACAAAAAGTACTAAGTTTCATGATGATAGAAGGGAACCTTCTCAACACTCACAGTCAAGTTCTTGTTTCCATAGAACGTCCTTACCCTCTTCTGTTTTTTTTTTCCAGAAGATTTGACTGGATCATTTGCTCTGTATGTTTTGGAGATATAGCCCTTCAAAGTCCGTAAAAGTCACTTTAGTGACCTACTTTAACATAAAAAATGGCAATGTGGGGTTGCCCCAAAATGCACTAGTTATGGATCATTTAAAGCGTCTTTGGTGTATCTTTAATACAGAAGTTGTTTTGTGGTCAGTATTTGCCTGCTTATAGGCTAAATTACCCCCCAAAGTTCCGTATTCTTTTCACTTGTGAAACAAAGGGACGTAACTGAAAATTAAATCAGTGAAGAGAAACAACCTGTCCCGAAGGGAAATAATTACTAAACATTGTTTCAACCTACAAACGAGTGAGAAAGTGATGAAAGTCAAAAGTTTTCATTTGACAAAGTAAAACTCAACAGCCTTCTGGACACTTTTCTTAGAGAGACACTTGCTAGTTCTTACCTCCATCTCAGGAAGAAGACCTTTTTTCTGTCTGGAGTTTGCATGCCTGCATTGCAGTGTCATAGGTCACTTAAAATTCAGGACTATCAACTATCTTTGCAACTATCCAGGTCTGAGGTGAAAGAGTCAGTTGTTTTATATTGCATTCTCTCTCAGCACTTCTCACTCATGTTTAGTGATTATACAAATTGTTAATGGCAGCCTTTTGACAGCACTATGGTTTCATCAAGTTCAATTGAACTCTTGATAACACAACCACACTCCTGACGAAGCTTTTGATGGTGAAGTTTTGTGTTACAGTGCTCTGTACATGAAACAAAGATGTAGAGATGTTGAATGGATAAAAGCAGTGTGCTAAGCAGGTGTTACTGTGTTAACTTAACAGTTAAGCAATGACTGCATTGACAGGTTCCACAGTATTTAGGGTTACCCATATTAATTCCAAAGAGAAGTTATTCCTTCTTTTTTTTTTTAAACACTAAAAAAATATGTATTCCATGTTGGCTTTGCCATTCCATTTTTTATTATATTTGTATGGTTTTGATAAACAGTTTCTTGGCTGTATTGTTATAGTAGTATTCTAATAAATTTACGCCAACCTTTAAAAAAAAAAAATGTTTTTTTCTGTATTGCTTATCCTCACATTTACCTAGATAGCTAACATGAAGAATGATGACATGCTGTTTCCCATCATGAGGATCTGACCCAGCCAGATTGGTCCCTAGGAATAATTTTCTCTTTTATCTTATCCTACCATCATTTCGGATCTAACAAAACAATACCATATAATAATTGCCACTGTAATGTCAGTCATGTCCTTTTCCTCGTTACACTTAACACCTCTCCTCAATCTTCCCCTAATTTTAATCCTCTATTTCTCAAGACCCATGGCTTAAATAGTGTCCTATGATATCAGAGGGTATTCTGAATTTGAGAAAAAACATCATCGTGATCCAGGGGGTGAAATCACAATAATACAAATGTAGGTCGCTGTTCTATTATTAATTGGGAGGTGGGTGCTGTAAGCATGAGTGTCCATGGTGCAATAGTTTATTGTTTCTCACTCTGGTTACTGTTTTGGACAATCTTGCATGCAAAGGCTTATTATGCCTTTATGCTCACAGCTTCACAACACAAAAACAACAACACATAAATCAACCAATAAGCTACACACAGGCAGGATCTAAGCCATCAAAACAATGGCTGATGCCTTGTCATCAGACCTTGAACAGAACTGCACACACATCTCCATATAAATATAAGATATTCTCACACTAACTGAAAAGACATCGGCTAAACATGGTTAGAAGGGTAACAGACTGCTCATTTGTTGTAAAATTACAAGAGAGGCTATCAATGACTATGAATTACACAGTTTTAACTAAGTTCACAACTGTTACTCTCCTTTATGTCCATCTTATTGATACTCAAAGTCTGAATAAAGCCCAATTTCAGCAAAGCCTGACTTTATTGCGAGACTTGATTCTCAACAACACTGTTGTCAACAGAGCTAGACTAGCCTTTTAAATTAATGTTGTATTTTATGATCATTAGGTCAAGGTTAGGGCCAGTTAGGGCCAGGGGTTAGGACTTTTGCCTACATTCCTACATCATCTCGACTCAGCCAAAACAGCCACAGCCAACAGGCCTAGATGAGTGCTGGACATGGGTTTTTAGTCTAATTTAGATGTGACACTACCCAGCAACATGTCTCTGACTCAAATGCTAGGACTAGGTTCGGTAGAAGAACAGAAATAGACTAAATCGATGACTGGGTCATGGGAACTTTTCGTCATGCCAACACTCAACAGAGCTAGCTTTTAGACCTAGTCTAGACTAGTCTAGTCTAGATTATGAAATATTATTATATGCCATGGCAATTATCATTATGGGCTGGGGTAGAGCAGGGGCTACGCCTTTGCCTTTGTTGTCTCGAGAGTCAAGTAAAAATATTAAAACCAAAACTAAGTGCAGGACATGGCTCTAAACGTATACTACCCAGCAACATGCCTCTGAGTCTGATTCAGCAAGTCTACTCTAGACTAGATCTAGACTAGTCTCTAGACCCTCTAGCTCTGGGAAAGTCGGACGATAGAACATGAATCGTGAGAAATGAATCGATGACTTGCGACTTTTCATCATGGAACTGAGGTGCAGATTGACCCTCTCAGTGGACGAATTTCGTACCAAATTCCTACAATATGACAGTTCTGTTTAACTCTTACCTTCTTCACTTCGAATCTCTTTTTGCTGCCTCTTTCTCCAGATACACTTGGCCCTTCCTCAATATCTTCATTGTTATCAACGTCCATAGCCGCGGCCATTATGGTTTCTAAATAAAGATGTGATGTCGAAAACAAGAACTAAATATGAAAGTTAAAAAGATGGATCAGTCCAATATGGAAGAAAAGCAGTAAATATTATCTGTTTTCGTTGTCTAGACTAAGAGGTGTGAAAAAGAAAACTGTACAATAATCTTCATATTAATGGTGTTCCTCTCTGACAGCAGTGTAGACTTGTAATCTGAACAAATAGCAATCGGGCACTTCAGGAAAATATCCGGCTGATGTTTCGTGCATTCAGGTAAGATGGTAAATTGTGATGCATCACCGCCCATGGCCATTGGACAGTACTTTACGAACACAATAATTATGTCGAGGGCCCCCGACTCACAGAGATCGTTGTTGCTACTGTATGACTGAACATAGTTATAGTGGGCGAAGAATCTGTAATTTATTGGATTTCATGCATGATTTGTCAGAATAAAATCGTCAACAGTAAACACCCAGATATGAGGCTAAATGCCAAAATTCGCAAAATTATGTAATAATTTAACTTACAGTCTAGCCTAGAGATATAATATTAAGGCTTATGCGTCATTGAAATTGAAATTGAAATTTCTTCAGGACCAGAACACAAATCGTCAATGCTGGTTTATTCAACAGCCAGAGAAAAAGCAAGTTTTTTTTCTCTCTCAGTTGTCGTTGTCTTGGTTGCTTTACAGTCTTACTGCTGAAGTGAAGCAATGTCTTTTATTTTCCTCATCATGTGCAAACAAAGACAGTAAAGTAACTTTGGTGCAGCTATGTTCCTCTTTGTATTTTCTGAAATAAGTCAGTATATATATGCCTTTATGTCTTTATGGCTGTATGCTTGTTATTAATCTCATCTAGAATTTATCTCTGGTTTTTCTAAGACAGTTTGTCTCACCTAAGGCACTTAACTCTCATAATACTTTGCTTTGGTGCAAGTGATTAGTGAGTCTTGCCACATCATGTTGTTTGTGCTCCTAATCTTGAACCTGGTTTGGAGACTGTCCCTTGAAGTCAGCAAACTGTATTCATAAATAAAGATACAAGAAATGGATATATGCTTTGTAAACTCAGTTTTATTCAAGTAGCATAATATTAACAATGGCATTGCTTAGAAAATAGGACATGGAGCAAATTCTACACTGTCATATTATCTAGACAAAAGTTTTTTTAGTGTTTGTCTTGAAAGAGAAACATATATTTGAAGTTATATGTCAAATCCTTTTCATTTGTTGTACTTTTACCTTTATATGAAGTTTGCACTACATTTTTTCTTATCTCTTTCAGTTTGTTTCACCCTGAAGAAATAAACCACCAAGATTGCCCTGTTGACAAGTAGCAGTCATGTACAAAATACCTCTCAGTCTTCAGAAATGCTGTGTCAACTTCATATGTGATAATCTGACAGATCTCTGCGAAGTGCAGCCTATGTCAGTTGATGATTCTTATCAAACAAAACTGGTTTTTAAAGACCATGAATTTCAGTTTAATGTTGATTTGTCTGAGTTGCTCCTAACATCACTTGAGAAAAGAGGTAAACTGAACAATGAAACCCTCACACTTTTTGACCCAGATATTACTACACTGCGTCATGTAATAATCCATAACTGTCCTGTAACTTGTCAAGGTCTTCGTATTCTTCGAGGTCATAAAGTGGTACACCTGGAAGTGACAGGTTCAGAAGATGTGGCGGTGCATGATGTCATGGGGTGTCTCGGAGAGTGGAGTCTGTCAAATCTGCGGCTCTTAAACATCAGTGGAAGCCATTTGCCTGACACTTCCGAAATTGGACTTTTGTCTTTCACGAAAATGAGATGCCTTCATACCCTGAATGTCAGTTCAACGGATTTCAACCAAGAAGGGTTAGAGATTATAGCTGATAATATCACAAGTCTGGCAGTTCTGGATATATCCTGCACAAAAGTCTACGACATCTCACCTCTTAGAAAACGCCGAAGAAACTTAAAGTCATTAAGTATGTATGGTGTACAGTTTGATGAAAAATCTGATCCTTTGGATGTGGTCTGTTGGTTGGATCTTTTAGTGCACCTTGATGTTTCCACTAATGTGCGACCACCAGAGGAAACTGCATGCTTTCCAGTGGCTGCCTATCTGTCTAGACCTCAAGCCAGCCCCAACTTGGTCTCTCTTGACTTGTCAGGAGCTGCAGAATTGAGGCCACCTGTTCTAAAGTAAGGTTATGGTATTTTGCCCCACTTGTTCTTTCATTTAAAATTTTAATATTAATTTTCAGATTTGTGAATTTGTTGTCAAGTTTTTTATTATTGTCATCCAGACTGTAAAGTGATCCTATATAAAAATAGTCTTGTTATTAGAGGAAGGCATGATCCTTCCCTTGTAGATTATAATGCATTACTACAATGCACACAGTCATTTTTGAAGTCATAACATACTACATGCAAAACTTTAATTGCAAACCAATGTGCTAAAAATAGTGTATTTTATTCTGTTGTGATAGTGATCTTGGAAAAGCCATATTTCAACTTACAGTAGTTATTTAACAGCCAGATTTATCACATGTAAAGCTATTTATCTAAGACACACTTCATTAAAGAGCAGTTTTCAGTATTGGCATTTCAAATTTAAGTTATAAAGAACTAAAGACCATTTAGTTGTCTAAAGATTTAATACAGTTAAGTCTATCTCATTACAGTTGTGGTGATGTTTTTCCAAAATTTGTAATGATAGTGAAGACGTTGCCATGCCTCTTATAAGGTGATCTCCTGGGTTACAGACTGTTTTTCACTAAAATGCAGAAGACCACTCTGTGATTCTTCTTTGCTTTCTAACCATCCTCTAAACACCACCGTGCTCTAGTTTGTTTATGGTGGGACTTCATGAACTTAAGGAACTAGTCTAAGTTTATGAAGTCATCACACCCATTTAGAAGTGTGTTATGCAGTTTCACTGTGCTTCAACTTTTTTTTTTTTTTTGGAGCAAGCGCTCTCTGACACATACACATTTGTAATGCTAGAGCAAAATAGTACAGCATTAAAATAGGCCAAGGACTCTGTAGAACTGTTCCAGAATGGAACTACAAATTAACTTCTGAAGATCATGAAAAAAATGTTGAGGAGTTGTGTTTCTGTATATTTATGATAAAAATCTGTTTCTATCACCATGATTGGTTTAGTATCACATTTTTGTTAATCTTGGATGTTTCAGTTGCACGCAAAACTGAAAGTGCCCCATGAAGTTTAGAAAAGCCAAATATTTTGTTACCTCACACAGACTGGGCATGCTGAGTCACTGAAAAGGCTGGTTTAAATTTGTAAGTAAAATCTGATGAAAGATTCAGGACAAAAGAGTTATGATGAGGGTCAAGTAAGTGGACATTTTGAATTTTTTGTGTTTCGAAGCTTTGGAGTCATACATACTGTATTATTGTGCTCCCTCTTTATCTGTCCAGAAAAGTTTTCATCACCAAAACCAAGTTTATCTGATCCATTATTTTTTTCTGACTTTTTTCAGGTCATTTTTGGATGCCCATCCAGGTCTGAATTTCCTTGGTCTTTTTTTGACAGACATCTCAGAGTATGAAATGTTCCAGCCACAGAGCGATTGGTATAGATCACACCCACAGCTTAAGGTAACTCTTCTGAAGTCTGTCTATGGCAAAGACTTAATGTGGTGGTAGTCCATGAGATGCACTGCATTTAAGACAATTGCTTCAATATAATACAAATATTATTTTGGTTTCATACTGGTAGCAAAACATGCGACATAAGGGCAAGGGGAAGGTATCATTTTTGGTCTCATGGTGTATGACACCTAAATAATTAACAGAGTGGCTTTAAACAATATTTTTAAAGTGTTATGTATTAATCCTTCAGATTGTTCCGGTCTGAGGTACATCATTACTTTTTAATTTTGTAAATGTGACATACACCTCACCAACACCTAGCTGTTGCATGGTCATAGTAAATGACGAACATAAAAGTAACAATTCAATGGATGTGGCACATGTTGTGTGTGCATTTGTAGAATTTTGTACATCATTTTTCTACACAAGGCATTATGCTTGTGTTAACTGGCCAAATGAAGGTTGGGTTTGAATTCATGCTTTGGGACTAAGTGAAAATAAGTGTGTTTTGTGTTGGCCTTCTTTCTATCTAAGACAAAGTGTGCGAGTAGGCCTCCTTCCTATCAAGACAAAGTGTGCCATCAGGAAAATAATGAGTCTACAAGATGCAAACTCATGTACATAAACGTATGGCAAAACCCATTGGTAAATATCAATAAGTATATATTCAAAGCAACAAAAATGAACCAAGAAACAAACAAAGAAAAAAAATCAGTGAGATTATATTATCTGACAGTGTCCAAGAATGCGATGTTGCAACACGTTGCTTTGCAGTTCATGTCTTCCCTTAGTGGGCATGGCATCACTGGCATTAGCTCAAGTTAAAATAGATTTCAAGTGTTGTTTATTATTGATGTTGATGATCCATTACTTAACTAAAGTACTGAAGCCAAGAAATATCATACTTTTATCTGAGGCCAGGTTTCATCCCTGCTTCGAGAGCCAGGTGCCTGTGCATTTCGTGTGGTCAATTCCACGCCCACCGAGTTCGCCAAGTCACCCCTCCAAAGAACACAGGAGGGGAACCTGAGAGTTGCAAAGAGGCTTTTTATGAACTCCTGGGGCTGGACGGGTGGTATCCTCCGGCCGAATTGAAATGGGGGCGTGGAGTCGTAGCTTATCCCCGCTTATCCCCGCCAATGACTGGGCTTGCTTTCGGGCCTCTGGGTGCAGTGAGGTCCTAGCTGGCTACCCCGACTCACCACTCCACGGGGGTAGTCTGCGTTCGAGGGGACGTGGGATGGAGGGCCACCCGCCCAAAAAAATCGGTGGCTCTGCAGACCGCCCCTGTTCTCCGAAGGGTCTAAGGCTACGAGCGAGCACAGCCACAAAGCTGAAATTATAAAGGGACTCATGACGTACTACGAGTGCCACGTGATCACCAGAAGTATACGTTACCATGGTATGGGGCCTGCGTGCGGTAGTTGTGACTCGATTGGTCCATTGGGTAAAGAAAAAAGATAAAGATCCCGGACCGGTTTGCTGTTGCAAGAGAGCGGGGTTGGCGAGTGCTCACTAGGATGAACAACCTCCCTATTCCGTATCCATAGGGCAGCCCAGACTGGTGTCCCTTCGCCTCACCCCAGCCTCCGGGGCCTGGCCACTCTACCGCTGGGCACTCAGCTTGCATTGGACAGTTGCGAGATACCCTTTGAGAGACGGCGGTCCTCCTGTCTGTGGCAGTCGGACCACCTGGGGTAGAGCTCGCCCACCAGATAGGAAAGAGTGCGATGGTTCGTGGCTCTCCTGCACGACCCCATCAATGACTGGCATGGTCATTACGCCGTCGGGCATGTATGGCCTTAAGCGCTCGAAACACATGCCTCAACTGTGTCGTTGTCCCTGTGTCCCCCCCGCCCATGATGGCGAGATGGCAGACTCGATTCTGACCGCAGATCGGTCAAGCAAGACCCTTCGGTCATCTGCGAGGACCTAGACACGTTGCCCCAAAGCGTCGTCACCGAAGCAACTGCTTCGAGAGCCAGTTGACTCTCTTCTTAGTAAGCCCAATATTATTCTCCACACATTTCCCTTTGTAATGTCATCATACATTGGAATTGTGGTCATGGGGTCTTCAAGTGATATTTGATGAGGAGGGGCAGTTTCATGGGAATTACAGTTGGCGTTGCTTTGACAGGAAAATATTTAACTCTTGTGATTTGTCATGAAATAATTCCTATTATATTGGGTATCACCCGATCACATAGCTCTTTTTTATTTTGGTTTTAGCAGAGTGAGCTTGCCATAATCTGGAAATCTGAGCATGCTTATTACACTGCCAGCAGGTATAAATACAGTAGAACCTCATGAATTGGAATTTCAGAAGAGTCTTTCAGAAATTTGAAGATTTGAAATAAAAATTTCAAATTGAAATATAAAGCAAGAGATTGGACCTTTGGAATAAAAGTGAGTGAATAATTCAAGTACATAAGATTTGACTTTGTCAGGTTCTACTATTTACAGGAACCTTTATTCTGAATGACATTTACTTTAGGCCTAAGCATTTACCTGTCAGTATCTTGGATGATTTTGGCAGGTATCAGGTGATACAACAGCAAGGCAGGTCATGGAGGCTTTGCAAAGATATCTTTCAAGGCCTGCTTATATTCAGAGTGCATTGGAAAGAGTGTTTGCATTGTCCCAGGAGAATTTTACAGAATCAAGAGAGGATATGCTGCAGGTAATATTTAGTTATTTAATTTTGTGGTATCAGAATTTATGATCTTCTGGGAAATCCCAGTTCTTCAGAAATTTTTATTTATTCATTTCCTGAAGTTTTTGAGCTCCCACTTTCATAAGGAATACTGAAATTGTCATCAGAACTCACCTGCCAACCCAGGAAGTGTTCACAGGCTGCTTGAAATTTTTTTTCTATAATTAATGATTTAAATACTGCTAATAAATTTCACCTTTCTGTGCTGGTATTCGTAAGAAGTTGTTCATCTTGAAGCTAAATATTCATCTTTGACATATACATAAGTATTATGAAGGAAGTGGTGGTGGTGTTAATTCTTGCACATTTTGAAGTATAGAGGAGCATATTGTTTATCCAATACTTAAGATTTTTTTCTGGATCTGCTCCTGGAACTGGCCTAAAACTTTGAACAAAACAATATCACACTTTACGTAAGAATTTTAAGTTATGGAAAATAACCTGATATGCAACAGAGACAACAGACCTTTGTATTGACTTAGTGCTTTGTGAACTTATTTTTCATCATCAGTTGATTTTACAAGCCATGAGAAGCCACCTCCATGCTGGCCCCATACAACTGTCCGCAACTGCTTGCTTGGCAAACTTAACAAGAGATGCAGATTATGAGCCCCTTTTGAGAATCCACCCAGCACTGTTGGCAGACTGTGTAGATGTCTCTCTGACAGTGATGGACAACTTTTCACGCCTTCCACATAAACAGGTATGCACGGTTGCATTTTAATGGTAGGGATACACTAATTTGAAATTCAAGAATGTCATCATTCTAATAAAACTGTTTAAAGCTATCCAAAAATTGCTCAGAGCAAAAAAAAAAATTACATAGACTAATATAATTATGCTTGCTTTGAAATTCTGAAATATTATAAACCCACAGACACTCAGTACAAATTTGCTCAATACAAAAAGACAATAAAAAATTATTGTTCATCAGTGTTAATCCTCAGAATTTGTATAGAGGTTTGCAATAAAATCCAGCATTTTATCTTTCATCCTCAGCTCCATAGAAATATCCTTCTGATCATCTGTAACAGCAGGATCTTGGAAGAAGTGGTATGTATTACTACCACCTCAGTATTGTTGTTGTTATTGTTTTGATCACATGCTGTCAAGTTAATTGCTCTTCCACAGCCAGTGCCAAGTGAAAAAATATGTTTGTGTTCATAAGTTGTTCCAGTAAGCCATAGAGCATGTTGTGTATTGTAGGGATTGGAGGTAGTAAATCCTTTCTCTTATTAATGGGTCTCGGACTTGGGAGATAATAGATACATAAATGTATGAATCCAAGTATAATTTGATCAGCCTAATACTAATGACGTCATAGAGAAATTATAGAGAAACAGGAAATATGAATGAGGTATTTTTGTAGCAGTGTAAAAGTTTGGTTTTTATCACATGACAAAGTGCTGTCGCACGGAAACAAAATGATACATTACTGGGGACAGTGAGCAGTCATGAGATAAAATTATACTGATGGTTTCAAAAACTGGTTTTCTTTTTCCATTTTTACTGATCAGTACTTCAGTTACATCTTTAGGAGTTTTCATTGATACTGTTTTCCTAGGAGAACCTGATCACATATTTAATTCATTCACTCTGTGCTCTTATCTCTTCCGTTGTGATTGTAACTACCCACACTCTCTGTTTTCAGAACTTTGACAGGTTTCGATGTCTGAGGGTGATTATGAATTGTATGCTCCAATATAGGACAGGTGATCATTCTTTAGATCGCATGTCAGCAGCGATCTGCTCTGTGCTGATTAGAAAGGTGGGATGTTATGTTATTTAACTTATAATATAATGTTATGTTTCTTTAGGGAAATTGGACTTGTATTTAATGAAAGAATGTCTCTATCTGTGTTAATACCATACATTCTAAAGAGGCTTGTAACTGTACACATGCTGATGTTATAGGGTGTTACAGGTTTGCCTTTTAAATTGTATAATTTGATGCTTTTATAGCATTGTGCTAGCAAAATGACATAAGTCATTTGTCAAACTTTTAAAAGAATGCAATGGAAATAACATTATGGCCATGGAAGAAAAATTCAGTATGTATCTTTGCTACTGCAATTTTGGTGGGAAAATTATTGGTGTGTTTTAATTATGTTAGTACAGTATATCAGCAAAGGCCATGATTTCATAAATGATATGGGACCCTTATTAAAACTTGGCCTGACTCAGGCCATTTTTTTGTAGCACAGTGACAGTATGCCTGTTCCACACTTGATAACTGAATCGTTTTGAGATTTTACCTGTGGTTGTACAAAAATTCTCTAACCAGTATCTGCAATATTAATAAGACTAAGAGTTATTTACATCATCAGATTTTCTCTTAACAAGTCTAATAATAAAACCACCATAAGATAAATTCCTGGCCAAACATTATTCTCTCAGGTTTCTAGAGAAGAAGTGGCACTTCTTGTTGCTGATGGGAAGAATGTAAGGAAGTTGCTGAAGCTGGTACAGGCGGGATTTACTCACCTAGAAGCTGATATTACCCTCAGGTTTACTTTGGCCGCTCTCTGGAGTCTCACAGGTGAGCAATAGTTAACATATTGTAGACAATGTGACCAACATTTGGCACAGGTAATCAACACTGCCTGGGACATTTGTCTTGTAGCCAGTCAATAGCAGGAGGCTGGGCCTGGGATTAATGACTGTTACTTGTGTCATTTGGCCAGCTGATCAGTTGATATTTCACTGCAAAATTCGATTGGCACATCCAGCACTTGGAAAGGAGATGCGAATTTACTCAATTGCTGCATTCAGTTGTATCGAGTAGTTGATAGAATTAATTCTTTCATAGCACCACAAGGGTTAATTGCATTTTGACATCAAGTTATTGATGTTAAAGCTGTATTTGTGTACTTTAAATGACATGAAAAAAATGTGATATGTCTTGCAGCCAGTCGAAATGAGACCAAAGTTGCAATTTGACTATATCAAGTTACTGCTTTCACATGAAAGATAATTTTATATACTTTTATTGGGTGGAAAAGTTTTGAAGTAGCATTATTCTGGTGTGAGATAAAAGTTGTTTGAAATGGCAGGGGTCATCCCTGCGCAGAGGTGAAAATTCTAAAAAATCATGCAAAAAAAAGAAAATTTTGTTTACTCTAAAAGTTTTCTAATTTAAGTGACAAATTCTCAGATTTATTCATAATTACTTATCCACAAAAACACATTTTTGTGTATAGAAGTGAGTATACTTTCGATTACTGCAACTCACAAAAGTTCCTTGCTTGCATGCCTTGATAGTTCTTTATCTAGTGACATAGACTTTATTTTGACTGACTACAATACTGATGAATTCACTTTATGGTCTCCAGTGCTTTCTCACACAGATAGCATACTGATCCTCATGCACATATGCTCAGCCACCACACTGGGGATTCAGCAAAGAGTTCTGGTGCTTGTTCATTCAGTCTTCATGGTACATCACTAATGCAGTTTTCCTTTATTCCCATATTTCCCAGAGGTCAACTACCTACATGCAGTCTTCCATATCTTTTAAACAGTGGTCATACATGTTGAGCTTACTATACAATGATGAGACTAGAGTAAATAATTTTATCATATATAACAGTAGTATGGTCAGTTGGTTGTTGTGTTGGACTTAAGATCTAAAGCTCGTGGGTTCAATCCCCAAGCATGGCCGTGTTGTAAGTGCATGGGGAAAGCATTTCATTCACATCTTCCTCAGTCCACCCATCTGTATAATGGGAACCTGGCTATAGGCAGTGAAAGATATTGTCAGAAAGCTAGGATCAGTGCCTGTAAATGGCAGCGGCACTGTATACTCCCTAGAGAGGATCCTTGAGTGATCTTAGCTGCTGGGGTAATAATGATGTGAAGTCATATGAGCAAGCATTAGCTTGGATACAAAACGTATAACCACATTATTATTATTAGTGACCATATTTTTTATCTCTTTTATAGATGAATGCCCACAAGCCTGCTATGTATTTGTTGTCGAGGGTGGCATTGAGCTAATCATGAAACTCCTGCAACTGATAGATGGACAGCACACAGACAAATGTGTGGAAGTGCGGCGGAAATGTCTGGGTGTGCTGGTAAGCAGTTGGCAAAAAATTAGTAACAAAGGAATGGGGGTGGGGAAGGAGGAAACAGATTGGAAAGAGCCTTTTATAATAACACACAAAATTATTGATAAAAAAATGGAGAGATAAGTATATATTGCCAGTCAGTTTTATAAAACCAACGGTCGTTGCATATTGTTGGAAAGAGAATACATCAAGAAATATAATTAGCCAGTTATTTAAACTTATGTTTTAATGATGATCCATAGTTTTGAATTTGCTACCTTTCTTGGCAGAGCAACATTGCAGAATCAGTAACAGAGCGCTATAAAGTGATCCAGCCTGACTTGATCAAACTCATTAGGTAAGTCATGCCATTCCACTAACTGATGTGTATTTAGGCAGAGTGGCAGATACTTTCTTTGTTTCGGCTTTGCTGGCATAATATGTTGTTCCATTTTTATTTTCTAATTGTGAAATAGGGTCATCTGATTCAAAGTTTTTATCTCCCTGAGAGTAGATTTAGTATTTTACCTTATATTGCTAGAATCAGTGCCATTTATCGCATTTCATCGAGTGAAGAAATAAATGTGATAAATGAAATTTTATTAGAGAGGCTTCAACAACAATTAGTGGAGTCCTTGCATTACTTCTTTCTTTGGGTTATAAGCTGTAATTTGGATATCACAGTTAATGTATGACATTATGAGCAGTTGCATTATGTCAAACAAATAGACTTTAACGCAGAAGTAAAAATGTTAACAAGACTGAACGTATATTAAATTGGCACCAAATTTCATATTTTTGCAGCATACAGTGATATTCTTGCTGATACACGAGGAACTATGACTCACCACATATATTGTAACTACTTATCTGACAGTTGTGACATACGTATTGATGTAATGTACTTTAGCACAGTAACGTAGTTTGTCCCAATGATGGTGATACTGACACTAGTTTTACATAGACTCCATCAGACAGAGTTAGTTGAACTCTCTAGTGGATTGACATGATGATGTGTCTCGCTGATTTCTCACCTCTCCAGGAACATGTTACACATGGAGCCTTTAGATGTGAGTTACTTGGCCGCAGACATCTTGGCACATGTATGCACTGAAGGCGAGGAATCTTGGACTCATCATGGTTGTTTGGACAGAGCTGGTGTTTTGAATGATCTGGTAAAATTATGATGTTTATAGAGTACCGGTAAGAGTTAATAACTCAGCACTGGGATCAAAACGACATGAAGAATTAAGATACAAAATGGTTATTACAAAATTCATGGGCAATTCTGAACTGGTTTATACATTTGACTCCACTCTACATAAATGATAGATTTAATTACAATTTGTTGGCATCATGGGAAAGTTGCAATTAAGTGGTACAGTTACTTTTCATTCCTTGTAATGGTAGTGGAGGCACTTTGTGAGTCCTCATGGCCTTGAAACCAGATAGTAATTTGGCACTTGGTAGTATTTTATGATTGACACATTGTCATTGATTAAAACAACATATCTCCATTATGTTAACCTGGAAATGCCATCCATTAATATGCAACACATTTGATAGATTACTTTGGTGTAGTTGGTTAGTCACTGAACACGTGTCATGTCTAGATGGTCCTTCTCATTGTCCACCACTGACTTACCCAACTAGATGCGCAAAATTGTATTTTTAAGTATTCAGAGGAGAAGCACATGATAGCACTGTCATCCTTGTAACAGCTAACACTGTTGGTGAATAATTATGATGAAACTATCATGCAAATCTTCAGTGATTGGTCACTTTTTTTGAGACCTTAATTCTAAATCGTAACACCTATCTTTGCATTTATGATGACAGAAATATTAGAATTACCACAATAATGTTGCAGTTATCCTGCAACCTTTATATAGAAAACAAATTGAGTTTTTTGAAACATTTTGTATTTAAGAAAGCAAGTAAGCATAGTAGACTGTATTATTAAGCATATTTTGCAATATCCACAAGACCTATATAGGTGAAATATTTAATTAGGACTTGCACTGTGTTTGTCAGAAGTGCTGGTTTTGTGTACTGATTTTTTTGTTAAGTATTTTTTAACATTCATGTGGGTCAACCAAGGAGGTGTCACACTGCATCCTTTGAGGCCTAGCAGCTGCTGGTTTGTTAATCTCACTGATGCTTGAATTGATAGTGAAACACAAAATCCTAGTAAGCTTTGGTTATTTACTTTCACAATGCAGTGTTCCTATCAGTGCCAGCGGGCTGTCACATCTAGTAGTAATGTTCTGTTATTACCCCGCTACACTATTTAGTTGGTCTTTTCATTAATTTTTTTTTATTTTTCATACAATCCTTATCCCATCAGTGTTTGATTAATCTGCATAAATGTTGGTCAGTGCGATGCCTTTAAAACTTCATAATCATTATTATCATTTATTTCAGATGGCTGTGGTTACTAATTGGGACAAAAAAGACAAAATTCCTGTCACATACAGGTTTGTTTTCTTTGCTCTTTGTAGGTTCTGTTTGTTTTTTTTTGTCTTTTTAATGCATTTCATGGTGTAGTGAAAATGTAACATGCGCAAGCAGATTCCTGTTCAAACGCATGTGATAACTTTGCATTTTGAATTCGATAAAAAAAAAACAAAAAAACATGCTTTGCGCAATCTTCAAGTTGTTTTATATTTAGTTACCAGTTTCTAACTGTAGTGCAAGAAAAAAAATATGTAGTTTACATCATCAGTTCTTGTAAAAGTCTTCATGGTGAGAGTTAGATATGATTTTCGTAAGTTGTTTGTTATATTACCTGCAAGACTCGCTCAAAATACAGTATAATGTAGGACGGAACAAAATAATTTATTCCTCCTAAATTGGGGCAATCAAAGATGTTTCCTTTTATTTATATCAATTTGTTTCAAGAGTGTTTTTATAAGGGTGTTCTGCCGTAAGTGATAATGTATAACTGTTAAGGGGAACAGTCTTACGTGGTAGATTTCAGGGAATAGCTCTTGTCTTCACAAGGATAACTCTCATTTCTCAGTTTCTGTCTCTGTTTTCAATTCTCATGGCCATGGATGGACTCTTTCTATATTACAGCTCTAGTAGTATCCAAACTGCAGTTTCAGTCTCTGCCTATTTTCAGACTTCCTGCAAACTTAGTAGAATTCACCATAGTGCTAAGCATATTCACGGATGTTGAAGTATAGGGTCATATATTCCTCTTTTAGTCTCTGTATTCCCAGTGCAGAGTAAGACTAGTAGAAAATACCTTGCTTACTGTTCAGGACATTATCCAATTAAGATTCAAATCACATTTGCTTTTGTAACTTTTTTCATTGTTAATTAATAAAATTAACAAAATGGGCAAATCTAATATTTGTTCCTCATAACAGTACAGATTGTAGTTAATCATTCTTCTTATTTTTCATACAGGTCATTCCGTCCTTTTTATCTCCTGTTACAAAGTAAAGACGCTGCTCTCCAAATGTACTCCTTATGGGCCATTCATAGCTTCTGTACAGATCATGGTAATTATTGTCATTGATTCCTGCTAGTGTCTTGTCTTTGTGTCTAGTGATAGTATTAAATCCACATTTTGCTCACTCCATCCACTTGGAAAATGTAGTGAAAGATGTCAAAATGCTGAGACCAACGCCTGTGAAATGCTTGAATTTTTATGAGGCAGAACAGATGACTTTCTCATGATTTTCTCAGAACTTTTTCCATTGCCTGCAGGTGACCTACCGTCACTCCAGACTGATGAAAAATGATGCAAGATGAAATTTTTTTGCACTTTTTGAAAGTAAATACATTCATCTTTCATATCATCAAATGTTTTTTCACCTAATATGGAACAGCATGGCCGAATGGTTGCGGTGTTAGACTCAAGATCTAATGGTCATGGTTTTGAATCCTGACCATAGTTGTCTTGTAAGTGCCTTGGGAAAACATTTCATCCATATTTTCCTCGGTCCATCCGTCTGTAAAATGGGTACCTGGCTACAGGCAGTGAAAGATAATGTCAAAATGCTAGTGATCAGTACCTCAAAATGACAGTAGCACTGTATGCTACCTAGGGAGTTGAGAAAGTCTTGGCATGATGTGGCCTGCCGAATAATCATAGTGTGAAGTCATGTGAATGAGCATTAGCCTGGATACGAGATGTATGAACTGCAGTACTATCATATAGTAAGTACACAGATTAAGCTTTTAAATACCCACACATAACTTAATGTAATCAAAAAGCATATTAAACTTCAAATATGTGTTTATCTTGATCCAGGTGAGCGCTACCTGACACTCCTCAGCAGAGAAAATGGACAGGTGCACATCCAAAAGCTGATGACATCAGACAATCTTGACCCCAGGGTGAGAGTCATGTGCCAGCAAATACTGGACTTGGTGGAGAATTATGCAACAAGACCATCCAGTGCCAACAGTTCAAGTGCGGAGACCGTTGGAGAGGAGACCTGTTAGCATGTGCTGTGATACAAATATGTTTGGAGCTTGTCTAGAGAACAGAGGGTTGCATATGCACATGGACACTAAATCTGTCACCAATTAGTGGGCATAAATTTTTGACTTCATTTACCAAATTTACCAGACTTTGTGGTTCAATCCCTGCCTGTAATCTTCAGCATAAGCTCTTGGGAGAATCCCATGATATTGCCTTTTAATCATGCATAAACCTAAATCTTCACTTAAAGCTTACTTAGGCTTCCTGACATTGGCTTTGAGTTCATCTGACTGTTTGACCTTCTTTATGCACAATTATTATATGACACTCCCTTCAGTAGCTTGGTATAGAGTTAGGAGCAGGGCAAGAAAAGAGAAATCACACATGAGAGAGTTCTAAGACAATGATAATGTCTAGGCTCTGTCCCAAGATTGCTTTTTCTGTTCTAACCCAAACCCCACCCCTAGCCCCAAACCAAGCTGTAGGTGGGAGTATCTTGATATTATGCCCACAAAATATGCCAGAGCTCTGGATTCAAGAAAAGTGTAATGCTTTATTACAGTGTCCTAGAAACCAATATCCAGGGACTTTTCCACCTAATCAAGTTCTCTTGGCTGGTGGGCTTCACATAGATTTACTACCTCTGGGAATGCAGGCCACAGGGGAAGAAAAAGGGGGTAATGCTTTTGTAAGAGGAGCCATAATTGATGGGGAGCTGAAACTTGACAGCAGAGTTTTTAACTGCCATCAGTGATCATTTTCAAGGCGGGGAAGGATCAAAAAAAGATTAGGCAGGCAAAGTTTATGGCAGGGAAAAAAACGGAACTGTGGAGTCAGTACAGATGGGAAAATCAGCCCTCAAACACTGTGCTATTCCCCAGGTGAACAGGGTACATACCGGAATGCCTGAAGTACCCCGATCTCTTTGCCTAGTAATTTCAAGTTAGGAAAGAAAAACCTCTCTTGGGACATTTCTTTGGTGTTACCCATATTTAAGAACTCCCACATGTGTGCCTTTGCTTTTTCTAAACCTGTGCCTAGCCCTGATCCAAGCATTAGGTGGGAGAATTCGTGGTGTTTGCTTACTGTATATAAAGTATATGATGTGAACAAAGGAGTTTGCTTAGCAGTCTGTGATGTGGTCTATGGAAAGGAACCTTAGAATCAGAACTATAGGTCATCTTGTGGCTACAATGATAAGTACTGTGAGAGGAATCTGTAGAAATGGGAATATCACATACAAAGCTTTGTGTGACGATCCAGAACTCTTCGTATTTAAAGGATCTCATTTTGTGGGAACTTTGCTTATCTTACAACATTTTTTGTTGTTGTTTTAACTCATTGCCACACAACTTCACAATCAAACGACCATTTTCATTTACCCAGGAGATGAGAAGTTGCACATTTCAAAAAACAAAACAATCCATGAAAACAATAAAACTTCAAAATTTGCCCAGTTTTGTAAATTGTAGAAAAACAACCAGAACAGCAGTGAAATTGAAATCTGGACTAGGTGACATTGTTAAATATCACCAAGTCCGATAGGTTGGTAAGATCTTATGGAGAAATGTGACTTTCGTTTTTAAATGTTTCTAATGATGCCACCCTGGTATGACGTTGCTGGCAACACATTTTGGCTGAAGTGCAGAGATGAGCTGACATGTATTATCAGCCTAATTTAGCAGCTGTCCGTGGGAATAGGTTATCCGTTTTGCTAAAATACTCTGCCTACAAAGAATAAATGGGATGAAAATTACCTGGCATTATAGACATCTCGAGTGGAGGGTGAAAATTCTTCAGCTTTGTTGATCCCTTAATATCTGGTCGAGGTCCATCATAGCAGGTAAAACAAGAAAAATATCCAAACCCATGTCTTTCAAGATCTGTCTTTGTCCACACATTTTGGTGGTTCGCTTAATGTTTCTTGAGTGTTTGTGCCCTATTTGGTGATATTTGTTTTTTCACAATGAGTTGCTGACATCCATAAAAATGCTGTCAGCTTCACTTAATCATAACTCCTCAGAAGCATAAAGAAGGTTGCATTTAACAAGAGTCATGATTATCCAGTGACTTTTATATGGATTACATCATTTTATTATGTATAAAAGTTTTTACTAAGTGGAAGCTGCCATCATTCAGAGTGTTATTAAGCAGCGTAGACTTATGAAACATGGCTAGTACTGCTAGTGCCAGAATGGCACATATGCTTGAAACAAAGAATATTATATGGAGTTCTTTATTACCTGAATAATAACTGAGTTCAGTGGAACCTGGATAGGGTGACCACTGCTAACTCTTTTGACAGATGGTCCCCTAAAATGGGCTGATTTTTTAGGCAAGGGAAAAAGAAAACAGTTTTACCTCTTGTGTTCAAGTCAATGTTCTCTGCGTTGATTACAGACTTGGAGTTGTCATATGGCACTTTAAAATGATGAATGATATATTCAGACACTCTGGAAATTCCCAGTTAGTGAGGTATTTGAATATTTAAACACATTTGAAACATGCAGTAAGTGATTTTGAGTTAGAGCACTGTTACAATGATACGGGTTTATCGAGGAAGTGTGTGTGATGTCATGAAATTCTGCTATATTTTATTTCCTAGTCAAGCATTAGTACCTTGAGCACTATGTAAGCATGAAAACCTACAACACATGCAAGTCAAGATCACAGTTCCCTGTAACAAACATTTCAGATCTGAACTGATTTCTCTACATAATGTGCTTCATGTATTTCTAACAATTTTTCAGACTTGAGCAAGATGAGATAGGTCTGAAGAATATATACTGTATAATTCAGTAATTTGAAAAAGACTACAGCTAAGAATCAGATATAAATGGCTGATTGGAGAGCTTGCGCTTCTGTTAGATGCAGAGAAAAGCATACCAGAAATTTTTATCTTCTGGATTCAGGTTTATATGCAGTCCATTTTCTTGATCCTCTGGCCAGGGGTTTGGACTGAATATACAGCAACTGATAGATCAGCTGTGGTGTGTCCTCATAACTGCAGTAGTTAGGAAGTGGCTGTGTAGTGTGCAGCTTGTGTGTGTGTGTATTACCATACTTTTTAAAAACATGTTATTGTAAATTATTGCCTTCATAATACTGTAGAGTGATTGCATTAGTGTTATTGAGGGTTTTTTTGAGGAGAAATTATCATATTTAGATGAATATCGTCGCCTTCCGCACGAAAGGGCGTATCCCTGTTTTTCACATTTTTAAGGAGAGCGATTTACGTCTGATTCGATCATATTGATAGTTAGCTTAAGCCCTTAGGAATTTTATGCTATATCTTCATTACTATTTGAGCTAGGGATACGACGTTTCGTGTGAACATAGTTTTGAGATAACACTACGTACTGGTGGTGATAACTCAAAACCGTCAAAAATCGGGATACGCCCTTTCGTGTGGAAGGCGACGATATTTTGTAAGGATGGTCAGTCACTGTGCACATTCTCTAACATTTCTAGCACTGAGACAAGAATCTGATTAGTCCCACAGTTCACAAAAAGTGATATCTCATGACTGTATTGATGAACAGAGCATCTATCAGCTTTGAATACTTGGGAAGTCTAGACTAGTAGAATCTTGGGAATATGGTACAGATATTCAGTTGGTATTCTTACATTTTTGCCTCATAACTTTATTTTTCAGACACATTTTTTTTCTCAGTTTGACAAAATTGTGAATTATCAGGTTTTTGTATGGGACTACAATCTGTACTATGCTTCAGTATCACACATTCCCTTAGGAGGAGGATAACTGTTGTAGTTTTATCAGAGCATATGCTCGTATTTAGGATTTAATGCTGTTGTTATTTTAAGTTAAGTTGATGTTATCACGCTGTCTGTGTTGAAATATCATCACTCTGATGCAGTGATTCAGTTTCTACCAAGTTTCCAATTTAAGTGTAAAGTGTAGAAAATATTTTACTTCACAACACAGAACCACACATATACCAAATTCAGAGTTTGCACCTGGCAGGTATTCAGTATACAGCCTTAAAGTTTTAACTGTTAACACAAAATATGCATACCGTCGATCTTGGCCTAGGACCAGCCACACTGCTATAAATCATATACATACATGGCCGGTCCTATGCCAAAATATGTACAAATTGAGTGAAATAATGCAAAAAAAACCCAAAAACCAACACTGTAAAAAGTCAGACCCATGATAATTGCACCAAGATGACAGTAGAAGATCGTATCCTACAAATGAAGTCATATGCAAAATCTAGTATGTTTGTTCAAAATATTTGTCTTTTTCTGGTGATACAGTCAGCATTCTTGTAGGAGCTTTAAAACTTAGGCATATAATATTGTACGACAGATTAAGTTGTTTCATGCTAATAAAGAGGTTGCATTCAATCCTGGTTTTCTGTAACTTCATTTTTGTGCACACAATCTGTGACATATGTATGTATAGTTACTTTTTTGGCATGGGAGACATTATAACACTGTAAGATCTCACCGGTATCTATGCCCAACTCCTTTGCTGCGTGATGGTTTTCAAATGATGATATCATTCACCCATTAGCCTATACATAGGTTTGTACACAGGAATAGTTCATTACACCTAGGGGTAGGTTGGGTAAGATATGAGAAAATAACTTCTGAAACAAACATGTACATTTAAATGCTACTTGAACCAAAGGGCTGAAATGTACTGTTTGAATCAAAGGGTTGAGATCTATGCGTACGCCATGTGTAGCAAAGGGGTCAGTGTGAATTATTGCATCACATCCTGCACAGCTGATACTGTGGGACTGATTCAACCATCTGGTATGAAAGAGGGCAGGCAGCAACTTACAGTGAGGCAATAGCACTGCATAGTGAACTGCTGCTGCGGGGACTCTCATGCTGAGTCAGTATGGTTAATTCAAGATTCAGGATCCAAAGTCTTTATTGGGCTCTGAGCCAATAACAGAAATGCGATATGAAATCTACTCGTACATCAAATCAAAGAAAGTGAGGATGAGGAACAAGAAATGTTGGAAGGGAGAGAAAGAAAACAGAAATGGAAGGAGAAAGAAAGAACAAATAAAGAAAGACAAAGTAAAAGAAAGAAAGAAAGGAAGCAAGACAGATAGAAAGAAAGAAAGAAAGAGAGAAAGAAAGAAAGAAAGAAAGAAAGAAAGAAAAAGAAAGAAAGAAAGAAAAAGAAAGAAAGACATAAAAAGAAAGAAAGAAAGAACTAAAGAAAAAAAAGAAGAAGGAAGAAAGAAAGCAAGAAAAATATATAATATTTATGTTGCTTTGCCAGCCAAAACCTTGACTGTCTTTTTTAAGGTGCACCTGCCAACCCCTAAGATTAACAGCCTTGTCACAAAGACTTATCATAGCAACATAGTAATATTGTTTATATTGTTTCTTAAGAATATGAGTGTAAAGGTTATTTCTATAGACACCATGTGGGGAAAAAGTGTTAAATCTACAATTTTACCACAGTAAAACATTTAGTTGGGAAGAAGGTATGAGGGATAGTAACATTACCAGTCGATCAAGTCATAACTGGTGTAAAACTTTGATGTGATTACAATTGTATGGTGGTCATGAGCTTGGATCCAGTTGCTGAGATATTCATGTCTGGAAATGCTTACAAGTAGGCTTGGCAAAACCAGATGAAAGAGAAAGCCTTCAATGGAATTGTAAATTTGCTTTCTGTTTTCTTATCAGCAAATCCTCATTCTGAGAAATGCATAGTTCCTGTTGGAGATGGTGATGGGGAAGATTGAATCTCTGTACACAGCCCGCAACATTCCATTCCCAATCCAGCTGCAACAAGTGAACGCTCACTTCCGCAAGTTGAAGACCATGGTGCAGAGATAATCATATTCATAATCTTATTATGTCTTACAGTTAGTCAAACTGAGGCTTATATCACTAGACTAGGAGCTGGGATATCAGGTTCTATAGGTGATGGAGGCCATCTAGTATCACATTTGGTTTTTAATCAGAAATTGAAGATTAAAATCATTAAAAAAAAAAAAATGTTCATTTTATGAGCAAATAATCAGTAAGTGTGGCTGTTAGATGAATTCTATAGTATGATATTGTTCTTCAATGACAACCTCCTCAGCCACTTCAAACAATGATGTCTTGGGTCAGATTTTAAAAAAAAATTGTTTCATGTAATAAAAGTACTTGCATTAAGCTTACTTGTCATATCAACATGCCAATCATTTGATTTAGCCAAAAGGTGACAAGTCTCAATTTGAACAACTGCAAAATAAATACAGTAGGGCCTTACAACATCTGCTTGTGCATTCAAAAATCTGTATGCATTCAACACACCATACGAAATTCATAGTGCCCAATAAGTAATTTTTTTTTTTTTGGTCACCATGCTTCGAAGATGGTCCAGGTCATTTATCACACTTCTGAGAGGGGAACATAGTTATGGTAAAGCATAGAGTCACTGGGTATCTTTGCAATTGCAGTTTTTGGTTGGGAAATATTGATGAATTTTAATCTTTTTAACATATCAGAATGGGCTTTAATCTACAAACAACATGTTTCCTTTTTCAGAAATGGCTTATATCTGACTTAAATCACTTTTGAAGCAAGGTGATGATACTGAGCGTTCTCATTGCGACACATCAGATTTTACTCATAATCATGAAGATTCACAAACTTCGGATCATGGACTGGTTCCATGGAATTGGAATTTATTGTGAGTAATTTCTAAGTTGGTGCTTTTTGTTTAGTAGACTTATGCAAAAAGAGGAGTTTACTCTCATTGTTTAAGGCAGTAAACATTTAGAAACCTCTGAGCCTACTTTTTTACAGCTGGTCACATAAACACATTTAAAATAAGCTGGCACATAAATGTTTGTGTTGGGTTTATAGATTAAAAATGGTAGAAAATTAATTCAGCAATTGTTTGATATATATTTGGGGATGCCATACATTGAAAACCATTGGGTTTGGTGGGTTTGAATTAATGAGGAACTTTCAGTTGTGCAGGCTTACGGATGTACATTAGTAAAGCATGTCATTGCCTTGTCTGAGAGAAATGCTTATGTTGCATTATAACACAGGATATTGCCACTTCGAAAATGGCCTAAGTCAAAAATAGGCCATTTTACCCCACATTGTTTATGAGATCCAGAGTCATGTCGACATATTAAAAGAAATTAAAATGCGCCGCGCCAGTATTGTCCTGCCATATTGCAATTACAAAGATGCATGCTTACTTTGTTTGCTTTGCCATGAAAACATTTTCCAGTGTTCTCTCAGAAGTTTCAAAAATGACGTAGGCTTTTTTTTTTTTTTAAGTACAGTGGTGATATGAGATACTTTATTGTTTACTTGTGATATTACTTGTATGTAAATAAGATAATTCACAATAATTATGTATATGGTGATTGTGAAATGATGAGGTTGCAGAGAGTGAGTATATGTTATCAGATTATTAAGTAAAGGGTAACAATTCCAAAGGTAACAGTAGTGGAACTCATTTATAATGGCCGCAATTGTAACAGGAACCTGTTTGTTCTGCTTCATTCCTTTACTTCTTCCTATTTCCCTCTCGTTGTTTCTATTTCTTTCCATCACATCTTTCACTCTTTTTCCTTCTCATTCTCTTAGCTGTGCTCACCGTGGTCTCCTTCTCTTGTTTCTTGTTATCTATCATTTGTTACATCTTTACACCACAATAACTATTGTCTCACAGTTTCTACTGTTTACTCTCTCTTTCCTTCATGTGACATTTTGTTAAATATTGTAGAAAGAAGTGATATTGTTATGTCAGTTGGAATAAACTGTGCAATTTTCATCATACACTGTGCTCTTTATATGTTGGAGCGCATGTAATCTAGTCATGGATAATCTAATATTTTGTGTGCCTGCATACGAGTGTGTGTGTGTGTGTGTGTGTGTGTGTGTGTGTGTGTGTNCGTCGATAATGGATTAACACAGTTATAGTGGTGGTGGTTGTGGTGGGGGTTGTCGTGGTGGCAGTGGTATTGCTGCTGCTGCTGCTGCTGCTCCTGCTGCTGTTGTTGCTGCTGCTGCTGCTGCTGTTGCTGCTGGAACGGTGGTGATGTGCTCTTAAAGAATTAGCAATGACGAATCACTCATAGTGGTAAATGGAAAAATCAAATAAAAAAAAACAACAAAAACACAACTCCAAGCAAGACAGGAGCGGCTAACGATCAAAGGGAAATCAAAGTAATGAAATGAAATGACATCGTGAGTTAGTGCATCCATGACTTGTCTCTCATATCACGACCTTAATTTTTCATGGATATGTCCCCCTTACTGTCAAGGTTTTTGACACCTATTGTTTTTTTCTTCATTTGGTCCTATTAACATTTTGTGTTATTCTACATGTGATTTCGGGAAATTTCTTCCATGGAGGTTAAAGTACTTCTTTTGCCCGGTCAACGGGGAAAAAAAGGGGGGGTCAATGCCCAAAATTTTTCACAAATGTCTTTCGAAAAAGATCACCTCGAATTCTGATTTGGTCTCCAATTTTTCATTCGGCTGATTTTGACCTCGTGTGAATACATAGGCCTACACACTTTATTTTTTTTTTTATCTAGAAAGCTCAAATTGTACCTGAAACTTCAAAATTGGATGCTTTATTTAGATCACAGGTCATTTCACATATTTCTACACCCTGACACTGGCTGGCAGGGCCCCCCAAGAGTTGGATTTTATATATTAGCGGATTAATTGGCTTGTACACATTGAGTGATTTGCCTCTCTAATAGGTGTCAAAAACCTAAATTTTTCACCAAATCATTTCTCTCTCTCTCTCTCCTTTTTATGTTTTGTATGTAGGATAGTGTATATATAATAAAGGTTAGAAAGGTGATGTATTGGTCGTCGAATTTGGGTTAACACCATTATAGTGGTCGTGGTTGTAGTGATGATAGTGGTGGTGGTGGTGATGATAGTGGTGGTGGTAGTGGTGGGGTTGGTGGTGGTGGTGAAGGTACTGCTGCTGCTGCTGACGTAAGGGTGGTATCACACTTTAAGAGAAACAACTGATAACAGTAAACAGAAATAATGGAATAAGACAAAAAAAAAACTTCATGCAAAACAGCAGTAGCTACGGTCAAAGGGAAGCAACCAATGAAATGACAACTATAGCTAGTACATCCATGATTTGTCTCCCATTTATCACGACCATCATTTTTAACGATTGTTCCCTCGACCAAAAATTTTACACTAATTCATCCCCTTCTGTCTGTCTGTCTGTCTGTCTGTCTGTCTGTCTGTCTGTCTGTCTGTCTGTCTGTCTGTCTGTCTGTCTGTCTGTCTGTCTGTCTGTCTGTCTGTCTGTCACTCTTCTTCTCATTCTCTTGATTGTGTTCCTAGGATCACATGGAATTTCGTTTCATCCAAGTCGTAGGTAATGGGGTAGACCTCAACCACTAATATTGTGTGTGTCTGCGCGCAGGCGCTTTCAATTTTCATCCGAGCTTACATGTGCATGTGTGGGCGTCTGCATGTATGTGCGTATGCACATGTGTGCGTATTTAATATGTGAGCGCCCGAATGTGTGTACGTTTGCGTACGTGCATGCGTGTCTGTGTATGAGTGCGTGTGCTCTTGCTTGCGCGCCTGTTTTCTGTATTAAGGATGGCGTTAATGATAAAGGTTCTTCCTTATTATTATTATTATTATTATTATTATTATTATTATTATTATTATTATTATTATTATTATTCCTGATGAAGGAATTTTCAATTCCGAAAATTTGACATTTTCTTATTGTGTGCTTCTTTTTGTAATTTAAATAAAATTGTATAGTAGGACACTGGTAGACGCTGTTATATTTTATTTTGTGTGAAACAATTAATGATAAAGGTTATGATGATGATGATGTGCTGACTGATGTAAAAATAGATGTTATGGTGGTAATGGTGGTGATGGTGGTGGTTGTGGTGGTGATGGTAGTAATGATCGCAGTTGGTGATGGTGGTTGTGGTGATACTGTGGCTGGTGCAGTCTCTGCTGCTGTTGCCATTGCTGATGTAGTGGTGGTGATACTCTCAGAAGGAACCGGTAACGGAGATACATTGGTGGTGTCAGTGGGAACAATCCGATAAAATTCCACACGTTAGGCTAGGTGCAGCAAACAGTCAAAGGGAAACAACCAGTGAATTGACAATCGTGAACTACTGCATCCGTGATTTATCTCCCATTTATTACTACCTTCATTTTTTTTACGATCATGTTTTCTTGATACTAATCTAGTAACACTTTATTCCTATATTTCCTCTCTCTTTCTCTCATTTTTTTTTCAGTCTCTTTTTCTATCTCTAGGAACGACCAACACATTTTCATCATAACCATTATCATTAATATTATTATAAAATAAAGAAAACGGAACACACTCAACAGACATAGACACAGATCCACAGACCCACAGACTCACAGACACACAGACACACACACACACACACACACACACAGTCACACACACAGAGGCTCACATACACACAAACACACACAGAGAATTGGTAGTTGAGACACCGTTGTCGAGCTAAGACACAACTACCACCACTATGACCTAACTGCTGTACCATAACTATCATTGCCTTGGTCAGTGTATCAGCAGCAACAAGGCTAGCGACAGTATCACCTTCACATCCTTTAACAACTGCTGACCTTGTGGATACACATAAGGTAATGAACAAGAGAATGAAAAAAAAAACTGAGAAAAAAGATGCGCACATAAGCACATACGCGAGCACATACGCACACATGCTTACATAGACGCACACACTCGCACACACGCACACACTCGTGCGCGCTAATGTGCACACCCATGCATACGTACACAGACACACACACATACACGGGCACACACGCGCATACACATGCATGCAGGCACATGCAGACACAAGTACGAATAAGGTGGTTGAGAAGTCGGTCCTATTACCTACAGTTTGACAAAAACGAAATTCCGTGGGATTCTAAGGACATAATCTTACACATCGGAGAGAGAGAGAGAGAGAGAGAGAAAGAGAGAGAGAGAGAGAGAGAGAGAGAGAGAGAGAGAG
>JAWQUT010000154.1:686470-700728 GCA_033807755.1 Ellobium chinense
AAAAAAACAACTTATCTCAGCAAGGCCGGCCGCTACTAACTCGTAACTGCAACATTCTCGAATCATGAAGGACCGGAGCCGCGTGCGGCCCAGGGCCGTATAACAAAGGGGGGGGGGGGGCACTAGCCTAAACAAACAATAAGCATCACAAATGTTACATTCAGAAATGGTTTATATCTGACTTAAATCACTTTTGAAGCACGGTGATGATACTGAGCGTTCTCATTGTCCTATAATTTCCGACACATCAGATTTTACTCATTATCATGAAGGTTCACAAACTTCGGATCATGGACTGGTCCCATGGAATTGGAATTTATTGTGAGTCCTTACTGTAATTTCTAAGTAGGTGCTTATAGTTTAAGTAAATTGTTATGCAGAAAGAGAAGTTTTCTCTCATTGTTTAAGGCAGTAAACGAAACCTCTGAGCCTACTTGTTTTACAGCTGGTCACATAAACACATTTCAAAATGCTTGTGTTGGGTTTATAGATTTAAAATGGTAGAAAAATAATTCAGCAATTGTTTGATATAGATTTGGGGATGCCATACATTGAAAACCATTGGGTTTGGTGGGTTTGAATTAATGAGAAACTTTCAGTTGTGCAGGCTTACGGATGTACATTAGTAAAGCATGTCATTGCCTTGTCTGAGAGAAATGCTTATGTTGCATTATAACACAGGATATTGCCACTGGGCTTCGAAATTGGCCTAAGTCAATTTAGTCAAAAATAGGCCATTTTACCCCACAGTGTTTATGAGATCCAGAGCCATGTCAACATATTAAAAAAAAATTAAAATGCCCCGCGCCAATATTGTCCTGCCATATTGCAATTGGTGGTGGTGGTTGTAGTGATGATAATGGTGGTGGTAGTGGTGGGGTTGGTGGTGGTGGTGAAGGTGTTGCTGCTGCTGACGTAAAGATGGTGATACTCTTTAAGAGCAACAACTGATAACAATCAACAGAAATAATGGAATAAAAAAACAAAACAACTTCAAGCAAAACAGGAGCAGCTACGGTTAAGGGGAAAAAACCAATGAAATGACAACCATAGCTAGTGCATCCATGATTTATCTCCCATTTATTACGACCACCATTTTTAACGATTATGTTCCTTCGATCACAAATTTTACACCAATTCATCCCCCTCTGTCTGTCTGTCTGTCTGTCTGTCTGTCTGTCTGTCTGTCTGTCTGTCTGTCTCTATTTGTGTCTGTCTGTCTGTCTCTATTTGTGTCTTTCACTCTCTTTCTCATTCTCTTGATTGTGTTCCTAGGATCACACGGAATTTCATTTCATCCAAGTCATGGGTAATGGGGTAGACCTCAACCACTAATATTGTGTGTGTCTGCACGCTGCACGCAGGCGCGTTCGTGCAAGCGCACATGTGCATGTGTGGGCGTCTGCACGTGTGTGCATATGTGCATGTGTGCGTATTTAATAAGTGAGCGCCCGAATGTGTGTACGTTTGCGTACGTGCATGCGTGTCTGTGTGGTGAGTGCGTGTGCTTTTGCGTGCGCGCCCGTTTTCTGTTTTAAAGATGTGTTAATGATAAAGGTTGTGATGATGATGATGTGCTGGTTGATGTAAAAATAGGTGTTATGGTGGTAATCGTGGTGATGGTGGTAGTTGTGGTCGTCATGGTGGTAGTGATCGTAGGTAGTTATGGTGGTTGTGGTGGTGGTGATACTGTGGCTGGTGCAGTCTCTGCTGCTGTTGCCATTGCTGATGTAGTGGTGGTGATACTCTCAGAGGGAACCAGTAACAACGATATATTGGTGGTGTCAGTGGGAACAATCCGAACAAATTCCACACAAGTTAGGCTAGGTGCAGCAAAACAGTCAAAGGGAAACAACCAGTGAATTGACAATCATGAACTAGTGCATCCGTGATTTGTCTCCCATTTATTACTACCTTCATTTTTTACGATCATATTTTTTTAACACTAATCTAGTAACACTTTATTCCTATTTCTCCTCTCTCTTTCTCTCATTCTTTTTTTTTCAGTCTCTTTTTCTATCTCTAGGAACGACCAACACATCATCATTATAACCATTATCATTAATATTATCCTAAATACAGAAAACGGACGAGCACGTGGACACACTCTACAGACATAGACACAGATCCACAGACCCACAGACCCACCCACACACACACATCCACACACACACACACACACACACACACACACACACACACACACACACATACACACATATAGAGGCTCACATACCCACAAACACACATAGAGATATGGTGGGTGAGACACCGTCGTCGAGCTAAGACACAGCTACCACTATTATCATCTAACTGCTGTACCATAACTATCACTTCCTTGGTCAGTGTATCAACAGCAACAAGGCTAGCGACAGTATCAACTTCACATCCTTTAACAACGTCTCTGCTGACCTCATGGATACACATAAAGTAATGAACAAGAGAATGAAAAAAAAAATTGAAAAAAAAGGTGCACACATAAGCACACACGCGAACACACGCATGCTTACATAAAGGCACAATCTCGCACACACGCACACACTCGTACGCGCGCACACGCACGCATGCACGCGTTCATGCACACTTACGTACACATACACACACACACACATACACACACACAAACGAACACGGGCACACACGTGCATACACGTGCATGCAGGCACATGCAGACACAAGCACCAATAAGGTGGTTGAGAAGTCGTTATTCCGTGTGATCCTAAGGACATAATCTTAAACAACGGAGAGAGAGAGAGAGAGAGAGAGAGAGAGAGAGAGAGAGAGAGAGGGGGAGAAAGAAAGTGAGAAAGAGAGGGAAGGGAGAATGACTTGGTGCAAAATTTATGGTCCAAGTCGTGAAAAATTGTCATTATTAAATGGGAGACAATTCATCATGGAAGCATTAGCTTACAATTATCATTTTACTGGTTGTTTCTCTTCCACCATTGTCTGCTCCTGTCTTGTTTAAATTTTTTTGTTTGTTATTTGTGAATTCAACGTTGCTGTTTCTCTTTGAGAATATCACTACTTTAAGATCATCATCATCATCATCATCGTCATCATCATCATCATCATCATCCTCATCATCAGCAGCAGCAGCAGCAGCAGCACCACCACCACCAACACCACCACTATTACCAGAGACAGAGGGTGAGAAAAGTAGTGAGTGTGTGTGAAGGTGCGTGTGTGTGTATGTTAAAGAAAGAGAGAAAGAGAGAGAGAGAGAGAGAGAGAGAGAGAGAGAGAGAGAGNGAGAGAGAGAGAGAGAGAGAGGGAGAGAGAAAACCAAAACGAGAGGGAGGAGGAAGGAGAGAACAAGGGAGAGAGAGAAGGGAGAGAAAAAGAAAGAGAGAGACAAAGAGAGAGAATGAGAGAGAGAGAGACAGTCATAGAAAGAGAGAGAGAGGGAGAGAGAAAGAGTGAATAATTGTGTGTGTGTGTGTGTGTGTGTGTGTGTGTGTGTGTGTGTGTNGTGTGTGTGTGTGTGTGTGTGTGTGTGTGTCTGTCTGTCTGTCTGTCTGTCTGTCTGTCTGTCTGTCTGTCTGTCTGTCTGTCTGTCTGTCTGTCTGTCTGTCTGTCTGTCTGTGAGAGAGAGAGAGAAGATGAAGTGTTGCGAAATTTACGGTCGAAGGACATTTTATAATCGTGAAAATTATAGACCAAAATGGATGGGAGACAATTCATGGGTGTACTAGCTTACAATTGTATTTTCACTGGTTGCTTCCCTTCGACCGTTAAGTGGTCCCGCTGTCATCGGCACCTACGGTATTTTTCTTCTTGAGGCCCTGGAAAAAATAGTATTATTCTTCAACATCTCTTTGATTTTAACATATTTTATCTCCAATCACGTTAAAAAACTTCTAATGTTATCTTTTTTTTAATAGGAATAAAAAAGGAGGTGAGCACCCAATTATTTGTACAAATCTCTTTCAACTACAAACACTTTCTGACATGGTGCCTAATTTTCTGAAATGCTGCCTTTTAGAGTTAGGCAGATTTGATCCTATAAGCTTCGAATCCGGATTCGATTCCACAGCTAGGATTCGATGGATCCGAAAACGAATTCGGGGCCCGAGGGAACAGGAAATATTTCTGGAATTTCCACTTGTACTTGTTTGAATAAAGAAGAATATAGCCACTAGATTCTACATGAGGTTTTCACTAATGTAATTCATTTTTAATAAAGCTAAAGGCTTACATCTGTACAAAAACGTAGATATTAATATGAATATCACCAAATGACCCTTCTTGTCTGTTCATTGCACCTATTCATTGTACAATGGAACCAAGTTCACAAAAGCATGGCTGAATGTAATTCCCTTTTTATCACACATACACTAATGAAGTCTCTTGTTTTGTTCTAAATTAGAAGAAAGCTGGATAACGTCCATCTGACAACTCACCCTGAAAAGTTGAATCAGCCGAGCTGGTGTAATGCCTGGATTCCTTAAGTGTTGTACATATATTTTTAATTTGTCAAATTCCATGATCACTAATATTTTGCTCGTCTACAAAGCTGCATTCTTGGTAGAAGGCATTTGCCCATCACGCTTTATCTGTATATCATTGTTTTGAAATGACTATGCACTTTGGTCTACCCCCATTTTATATAGGAGTTGGCACCTTCTGAGCTCTGAAAGCAAATTATGAGTAACTTATTTCAGAAACTTACTGTATATTACTGTATTATCTAAGATTACCTATTCAGAGATAAATTGTGTAGAGATATGTTTTGATGCGTTTGAAATTCACTGTAAATTTTGAACAATATCACAAAAAATTGATTATTTGAACTTTGCATGATATGAAGGTGTCAGATCCAGAATGGGGAGGGTAGGTAGAGGTTGGGGTTGGGGGTGGGGGGAGGATGAAGGGGTCTAAGGGCCCCAGGCTTCTCTAGGATGCATGACTATTGTATTTTTATTTCTGTAAAATTTAAAGATTTTGATATTAACAAGGTACATTTCTCCTGCCGTTTTCATTCTACTATGACGGGTAGACATGTGATTTTAAATGTAGTTTTGTCTATGTTTTTCTCTCTTGGCCGACTTTAACAGACTAAAGTACCATCATTATTTTATAGGTGGTAGCGTGTCATATATTTGCCTTCCCTAAAAAGCACCAAAGAAATAAATAAACCATGACAAATAATATTTCACCTTGATTTCAGTCAGAAGTTGCCTGAAATGGCTCGTTTTGCTCAATATTTAAATAATCTCTCAGGGTAGTATGCCCCGAACCCCCACTGACTGATTTAAAAGGCTGTGGAAAGTTTTTTTTATGTTCATTTTGTTTTCATCAAAATCCCTTTAAGAATAGAAAAACCATGATAAACTTTTTCACCTAATTTCAACTAGAAATGGTCCCTCCTTTTTTCCAAAACTTTTCTGAGAGACCCCCTTAGATTAAGCTCCTGCCTTAGGCAGTGGCAGGCCCTCCACCCCCTGATTACTTAGACCCAGCCCCTTTGTCTGACAATGTCCAAGAATCTGCCCCGATATAATTGCAATATGTGTTTAGTAACTTGGTAAAATATTAAATAAATACAAGGCCAAAACTTTTGTTGTTTTTTTCAAGGGTTGATATATGAGGGTGGAAGGGAGCAGAAAGGAACTCAAAGTGATGATTTTGCCAGAGGGAGGAGGGGGTTGGAAGTGGGTGCACGGATGAGCTAGTTACTACAGCTGAGTTTGCATCAGACTCTTTGGTGAGGCTTAACACACAAGAGGATAAATCTCAATGAGTGCTTGAACTGAAGGTTAGTGTAACAATATTATTGCCCCTACTTTAGGTCTTTTCTTTTCCAACTTGCACGTCAAAAGCATTGGATTCCTTTGACACTATTTTTGGATAAAAACTTTAAGAATGTCATGACTGAAGAACAAATTTATACTACGTAAGTCATTCAATATGTCTTACAAAACAACTCAAATTTATCCACAATTTTCCGACTATTATTCCATAAAATCAGTGTTTGTGTATAAAACTATTTTACCCTCAGTGTCTGCAGCAGAGATGTGATATTGGATAGCTACACATGTATTTATTTTCAGAGGTCGATATCTCCGTTCCTACTTTAGTGACATGAACCTCGTTTTGACTGGCTACATGGCATATGCATGGCATTCTTCTGTAAAAAAATTCAATAAAATACAAGACAGGGTCATTATATGTTAAAAGACGATTTTATTTTCAAAGGAAGCACGTTACACAAAACTTCTCTTGCAGACTTAACTTCTAAAAGATAAGGCTTCTTTCTCCATGAGTTGAAACTCTCATTTTACTTTATCATTCTGAGGCAAGGTGGCATTCATACATACACAAAAATTGCTAAAAATACCCGTATAAGTTTTGCATAGGACACAGATTGTAGGGTTGAGGGCAAAGGCCTATAGGGTTGTGTCTTAGCGGATTAAATTCCGAGTAATACTAGAGGGTGTAAATATTAAAGCACAGGTAAAATGATGACTGATTCACATCTTTGATTCCAACAATTTTCATCATAGTCACACAACACAACAGAAGTGCTCAGCATAGTTTTACATCAATAAATCTCAATACATCGGTGTTCCACATTCTCTCTTGACAGTTTGGATTCTCAAACTATGAACTTCTGTTATTCCTATAACATCAGACTTCTTGTGCTTCTTGTCTTCTGCATTGCATTGTAAAATATATTATGTTAAGTTTTTCACCTTATCGGAAACATTTAAAATGTGTTTTCAACTTTATAGATATATGTACCCATGGAAGCATTGCCAAATCTTTCCTTCCCCCCCAACTTGGAAACTCGGCATGAGGGTCTAAGAATCTGCAACTTCTTGTGGTAAAAATAGTATAAACCCGAGAAGAAAATAAAAACATTTAAGACTACTGAGCTGTAAACATACTTTCGATTTGAGGACCTGTTATTAACTCCTGCATCACATCACATTTTTCATGAAATTCTTAAAACTGTGAATAGGAATAACTCATTAAATATATAACAAGACATTTAGGTACATTGGAAAATGCTATTCTGAGACATATGTCTAATCATACATAGTGAAAGAGTTATGAGGCTATATTCAGTCTTTTGTCGTCCTCTCACTCTACATGCCCTGCTTCCAAAGATGAAGACCTTAGGGAGGAAAAGTCTAATAGTTGATGATGGACAACTGTAGTGTTTGACGAAACTGGTAGGTGGATCTTTTTCAAGAGCACTGGGACATACATGAGTGAAGGAGCACCTTCTTGACTTGCACTAATCATAAGTATAGGATGAGGTTACAAAGTAAAAAAGTAAATAGAAACAAAATTCAAATTTATAGATACTTGCTATATTTCCCCAAAACTTATTAGGCTGCAATATTTAACCCATCTGACAAAAACACAATTTTTCCACTTACGGTGCCCTGGAGCTGGGCACAACAGAACTATACAAAAAAAAAGAGAGGGATAATGAAATATAAAGAAAACAAGCCTGATAATCTCTGCTACAAATACAAATCGACAACTAACACATCCACAGTTAAGTAACAATTAGTAATGAGGAAAATGATATGGCACTTCACCAATAGCAAAATCATAGAAATCAAAATCTGACAAAATTCCTTACAACAGTTAAAGATTTAATGCCTGATCATAACAATTTACATTAAAACTACATCAAAATGCAAAGATGATAAACTGAATACTCTTTGAAACTGAATAAATATACTTGAATTCCATCAAATGGATTCATCAAATCTAGAGCCATATCTTAGTGACTAGTTGTAACTTGCTGAAATGCATAGAGCCAGAATTCATATGAAATCATCTCTGAATGAAAGGAGTAGAGTTGTTATTGTTGCTGCTCTGTTGCTATTTTATTTAAGCTTTATCAAATTTTGTGGAAATGTCAAAAACTTCAGAAGGAGTAATAAGAAATCACCTTGGTTTACATATACGCTTTATTAACAATAAGTCCTCAATAATAAGTACACTTTTTTCCATACTCACAACTTCACACATTATGGAGGTTTTGGCTGTACCTGTATCAAACTAGACTTCAAGATCAGGTGTATATCGTCACCGTCCCCTAATACTGTCGTAAATGCAAATCTACCAAAAATCAGTTACGACAGTGTTAGGAGACGGTGACGATATTGTATTGTCAAAGGTGCATGTGAGCAATGCAGTTGCGCACAACTTTATGTGATGATGTGATATATATATAGTACTTTGTTACATTCATTTTTAAAAAATGGTCATGATTTGCAGCTAAATGACCAATTATAAAATCAGTGAACAAACTCAATAAAAGGTTGAATTTGAAAGGAACTTCACTAAATCATATTTTTTTCTACACTCAAAAACATAGTGTCAGCAATTATGAGCACCCTGTCAAACAAGCCTCTATTGATGTGGGAATGGAAGGTACATACTTAAATCATAAAACAAACTTGAATTTAGCATTATGATGATATTAAAAACCAGTTGAGATTGAGAATGAAGTCATCATAATGAGCAGATCTAAGCATTGGAGCAGATCTAAACACGGTAGTCTGTCCTAGACAGTAGCAGGAGTATTTGCCATCAATGCATGATAGCAACCAAACTTGAAAGACAATTGTATTTGTTTCTATTTTTAATAAGCACTGTCACCATTCACCATACGTACCCGTAAGAAGAAGAAAGACAATGGCAATAACACAAATATTGAAAGATAGCTGGTCGCTTGAACGCAGTACCCTTATAAACAGCAAAATCCAAATTTTACAGGAGAAACCAAAAAAACTCTCATTTTTGTAAACTTGCAATTACTGACGTGATCCTTTGGAAGTGAACTCTGCTGACGAATTCGGTAAACTGTATAATTGAGCTTATTAGTCCACAGAGTTCAAACATACCAGACTAGAATTTTGTTGATTTTTGTCCCTGACATTACTTAAAGCAAAAGTGAGACACTGGCTTATGTCTGTTTACGAGCACTGGCTTTCATAAATAACATTTTGTGCCTCCCAAAAAATTTGAAGAAAATATTTCAAAGTTTCCCTATGTACCATGAAATTGTCAAAGCTAGAGATGAATTGTAAAATGCTATTGGCAGTCCAGAGGCATCAAAACTCAAATTTCAGTCAGATGGTATTCACCAGAATATAGACCATTCTTAGTCAGTCATCTCCAGTGAAGTTCACTTCCAGTTTAAGCAAACTGGTGATAGGAATGCATCTTCTGATCTAGCTTCCGAAAGTAAATGATGCATTAGCCAATGAAAACAATGCAACAGACCATATCAGCCACTCACGCTTCTCTGACAATGGAAATGTGGGAAGTGGAAGTAATGATTGCTGGAATGGTGTTTGTGATAATTGGATGACAGTGTAGACATAATAACTGAGAGTGTCAACTACATCCAAGAGTCCAGATATGATGAGCTAAAAATATTCACTTTTATAAGATATAGTTAATTAAGATGTTCTAGCAGTCCATGTGTGGTTCTCTCGCATTTCAAATAGTTTCCAACACATGTCCTTCACCCTGGGGTCGAGGTAGCTGGACATCATTAAAGTTCGAATATAGTCATATCCACGTTCTTTGTCAAGGATTTTCAGGTAGCGCTCACCTGGATCAAGGCAAAATGGAAAATTGGGTCATTTATTCAGTGATACTGAAGCATTATGACTACGGATACATCATGAAGAAGACTGCAGCTGTACTAACCATAGAATAAAATAGCTACAGAAGCACTAAATGCCAAAATGCCATCATACTCTCAAAACAACAACAAGCATGCATCAACACACAGCTCATAAGCAGAGTTGCTAAAGACATACTAATAAGAACAATATGGTTCACATGGAGGCACAGGAGGTCAGTTTCAGTGACATCACATACTGAGATGAATATTATTGTAGTTTTTTTTTTTTATTCTGTGACTCTGACAAAGACAGAGAAAGATGAATGGAAAGATCAACCAGCCTTAATCAGCATGAGGAAGACAGGGATGGGAGGAGGACAAGCAAACAGGAGCATATTGAGAGAACCATCACAAAGAAGGCAATACCAGATGTTAGTAAGACATCACATGACTCTGTCATGTAGACTTCGCAGGCAAATGAACAAAATTACAGAAAATGCATTATGTGCGGTGATAAAGTTTTCAGCATAAGATTAACAAAAAGCAGCCAACTGCTGCAGGCTTTGTTCAGTGATGTTTGTTGCCTTTGTGAGCAGCATAACTCAGTAAACCTTTGCGCGGGAATTTCTGGAGTAACATCTCTTGCTTTGCTGAACTTAAGACAGAGGAAGGAGCTAGTATGATGGCACCTATGAGGGCAACATCCTTTTTGTGACTATTGGTTGAAATATTAACAACTGAAGAGAGCCTGTGCCTTCATCTGTCTCACCAAGAACTGCACTTTGTTTGGTCCACATGGGATCACTGACCAATGTTCACAGAATGTGCAAAAGTCATCCTGCTCCCTCTGCACTTTCCATCTTACCACCAATCTATTTTTTGGTGTGTACTTCCTCTCTGAAATCTTCTGATAACTTTTCTTTCTGTGATCACTCCACATGCTCTTCTTTTTTTTCACCATATGTCTATCTCTACTTGTCTTTCTTCTACCAAAATCACACAGAAAGTAAAAAAAACATGAAGAAAACCCTGTAGAGAGGCATGTATCAATGAAAAATTGAGCAAGGAAAGGTTGATAAAATGGTAAGTAAACTTATTGCCAGGCAGACAAACTGGAAAATGACGGACACACAGAAATAAACAATGGAACTCTGATATCACAACCATCCTTCAGATCATGCTATCCAAAGTTTTGTATTATCCACATGTGCTTTGTTTGTAAGGAAGAATGTTGATGGGACTGTTGAATAAGAGCATGTTAAATATGGAACTGTGTTAACCCTTTAATTACCAGTCCAGGTACCATTTAACTATCCTTCTAGACACCCTTCACTTCATACTGATACCATTTTAAGAGCCACAACTCTTGTCAAAATCAACATACACATCACAATAACCATGTCATTGTTTTACCATATTCATATTAAAGTGTAAAGCAAAGTAGAAAATAGCAAGGGATGCAGTAAAACTCGAGGGGAGGGCAGAGGGGATGGTGAGCAATCTGGTAAATAAAATGTTAAGCAGCGTTTGCGTTAACAAGAGTTCCTACAATTCACTCCACATAATCACAACTACCTAACAGGTACTTGCAACCTATTTTAAATTTTTAAATAGAATATATCTTCAATACATTAGTCAATAAAATCAAACATCTCTTAAATGCAACACTTCCCATGCTCCCAAGGAGTTTAAATTAAATGGAGTCCACTGTATTATTTTGCTCATACAAAACCATCTCATTACCATTGTCAGTGCACAAAGCTTGAATGGCCCACAGGGCATACAGCTGAACAGCGGCCTCTTTAGTCTGCAGAAGGCGGTAGAATGGCCTGAATGATCTGCGAAAGGATACATGATTAAAAGATACATGATTAACTCTATCAGTCCTAAACTTCATGACATGTGACAGTTTCTCTTCTCAGCAAACTATTTTTAGCGTGAGATGTCCTGCTTAATCTAGAGATACCTACAAGGAATTCCACATCCCACATCAGCTAAACTACTTCATTTCATTCATGTCTAGAAAATCATGCCACATTGCACTCAAGTTGTCAAGGGAGATGACCCACACTCGAGACGTTTTTTCCCTAATCACGCACCAACAGACAACAGTTTGTAACTTTTTGCATTGGTAAAGTATGACGGATGTCTAAAAAGTAACATATAAACTTTTATTTATGCGATATGTTTGTTTGGAAAAAATAAAAATTTGTGCACAGGCTGTTGGCACTACTCTGCTACTTTTCCACCTAGTCGCCACCAAGGCTGATATTTTTGTCCCATTGGTGCACAAGCGCATAAATACACTTGTCAAAGAGTGCACCAAGCTACTGTAGCCACCCATGCTGTTTTGAATCAATTCCCGGATAAATGTCGCTTGAAGCTCATGATCAGATCACCAGTAGTAATTTACTATGAATAAAGAGGACCTATGGACAAGAAGTTTATTTTCATCTGGGTTACCTGAGATTTTGAGTAAAGTGCTATGGTGTTAAGTGAAATCGACTGTGCTCAAATTTCTCACCAACTTGCTGCAAAGCTCATCTCTTGTCTATATTTTTAAATCAAATTTACCGTAATATCTCACTACTTCACAACCTTAAATTTTTGAGCCAGTGCCATGAAATTCTAATTCATTCGGTTTTCATGACAGTTTCTATGATTTTAGAGTGACATGCTGAATGAGAGAGGCATGATAGACTAGGAAGTGCTTTTTTTATGTACAAATAACCCTGAAGAGTTGGTTGGTCCCCCGGTGATATTATAATCTTCATGAAAGGACTGCAAGAAAATGAATCCAACAAGCATCAAAAGAAAACAAACCTGTATGTTACATGGAGTCTGTTTCGCTTGTTCCAAGAGCGAACCATTATCATCTGCAAAAAAAGATTAGCATGATATAGAGGAAATGAAATGACAAACTATTCCCAGAAACCTTACAGATGTTAAGGTTGCAAATAGACAGAGAGTACAGTATATGTAAATGAAAAGGCAATGAGTGACTTTGCCTAAAATGCAAGGGGCACTGGCATCTATAAATTGTTTTTTTTTTGGCAATTGTTAGTATGGAATTAGTATGGAATAGCTAACTAAACAACACAGCTCCATTGAGATGGTGAAGCCATTAGTGGTAGGCCTATAACTAAATGGCACATGTCAGTCCTTGGGCATAATTAAATTGATGTAAATCTAGACTATTTTTGTGGTAGTAGATCTACCACTCCTAGGAGTTACCAGTCTCAAAGCAGATGAGACACATTCAAGTTCCAATTTTCATTCTATGCACCGTTTTGCACTTTGGCCTGCAATTTTCCACTTTTAGCTCAAGGGAGCTGCACCATAACTGCACATCGAGGTTTTTCAATGCTCAGCAGGGAAAACACAAACAAAATCTTGAACCATGTAAATTCTCTACTGTAACTCTTTATAGATTGGAAGTTGAAGATTTGAGGAAATGGAAACTCATTTCTGTATAACTGGTGTTCTAGTACACCATAATAATATTACATTCGGCAAAACTTAGATAGACCTATGATCATTTTGGGACTGAAAACAGAAATAGCCACGAATGAGTGGACATCTCATGATGATAGTTTTAATCAATATTTTGTGTTAAATCTCTAAGTATGATTTGGTATATTATTAGTACTGTAGTCAACTTTCAAGTCATCATGTAATAATCAGTTTAAGGTATTTTAATATATTTGATTATAACAAAGTTCCATGTCCTGAAGTACCACTATTGCTATTATGGGAGAAAATATCGTCAAAGTCTTTTACTGTGAGACAAATCAGAGAACAATATATTGCTGTTGAAATTGACTCATGTCCTTGAGTCACTCAAATGTACATGTAGTTACCATTTTGAGCATACTACTGTCAGGTCAAGGGGTTCATTCTTCTTCTCACCTGGCAGCAAAAAGCATTTATCATAGCAGTGGATTTTGAGCCTCCAGGCTTTGAAAACTTTATGTACTTGTCATAAAATTATGTCCAGTTTAACTTTGTGAAACTGGGGGAAAAGACATATTCTTTTCATATTACAGGGGAGGAATGTAGGCCCAGTCTGATAATTTTTTAAGCTGTTATGCATTATCTTGGGAAGTGTGCCACTAGAAGATATTACCAAATTACTGCAAAAGTTCATTTTTGAGAAGATGGGCTGAAAATACCTATCACAAGAAAATTTCCTACCCCTACTGGAAATGAACCAAAGGTCTCGCAGCTTGCAAATCTTTGTGTGCTACTACTACACCACAGGAACGATATCTTCACTGCAATTTAAACCTTAATACCTACAGCCTGAATCATTCCCTATCTTCTAGGTGTGAGCCTATGTTCACCCGTGATGTTAAAACATTTTCCAACTGCTCCTTCGTGTACCACAGTTGCAAAGATGTGTTGTGGCATGGGAAAGCCAGGTAGAAGATGCAAGCAGCAAAGTGGAGAAATAGGCAAATTTTGGGCTAAGCAAGTTTAGTTTTTTGCATGTTGACAGTCTTTGTCCATTTTCAAATCTATGGACGAAGTCTTGTGCACAAATCAACCAATAAATATGTTTTCCATTAATTTTGTGAAGTGACCCGATTCCCTGATTCCTCATTTTTACACCCACTAGACTGTGAACAGATTAAAATTCATATTTGTCAAGAATGGG
>JAWQUT010000154.1:700736-761600 GCA_033807755.1 Ellobium chinense
GGGGGGTGGACCTCATTAAAACTGCCATTAACTCAGTCATTTTTTAAGATATTTTGTAAATTTATAGTTCTCCATACTCAGCAATTGATTTCCTTTCCACTGATATCCAAATACTCCATAACCATAAAACCACACTTGTACCCTGTTTCCCCATATCATCACGCTATACTTGAAGCATGAACTTACGGAACCAAAAGAGTATTTATCTTGAAAAGACTGCGATACCCAAAGTGTTACTGGATATGGGGCGGCACATGTTATCAACAAATTCCCAGTCACAATTCTGACTCCTGACAATATCCAAGAAAAACATTTCCTGCAAATCATACCAAATCTTCCAGAGCACCACTTCTGTCTAGACATCCATGTTTTGCCCAAGAATCCTCATTTTCTAGGCATGTTTGGGCTAAGACGTGGGCAGCCAGGAAACTTAAAATCAAAGGCTCAGAGTGTAACAGGATCCTGTGGAGATGTGCAAAGTAATCAGAAATCTCAATAAGTTTGGCATGAGAGTTACTGTTGGGTCTTAACATCCCTTTTCAGCACATTTATGACTATATCAGATGATCAAGCCCAAATCCATTCTGGCTGCAGTAAGTGGGTATCTTTTACTTTTAACCTCTTTGCTCTTGGAGAAGCATAGCCAAACAGTTATGGCATTAGACTCAAGATCTGAGGTTCATGGGTTCAATTCCCAGCAACAGTCGTGGTATAAGTGCTTTGTGAGAGCATTTCATTCACACTTTTCTCAGTCCATCCAAATGGGTACATTGTTATAGGGAGTGGCAGATACTGTTAGAATGCTGGTGATTAAAGCTTCTCAGGGAGTGGAGAAAGTCCTAGAGTGAACAGGCCTGCTGTGGGTAATAATAATAGTGTGAAGCTGGGTGAGCAGACATTAGCCTGGATGTGAGACTTATTAATCGCTTTATTATTATGTTTTGATTATCATTATTGTTATTATTATTATTACTTCATTATTTTCATGAACAAGACAGTTCTTTAAATAGAAATGAAGACATTTGTGTTCATCAGAAACAACAAATCTATTTCTGGGGCATACATGTATAACATGGCAAAACATGTTCCTAAAGATGAATATTAAAAGGTGATTACACAATCCCTCAGTGCAGGGAGGGACATTCCTAGTACTCCAAGGACATGGACAGCACCAGAACTTACTGAATAAATTTGATTATATCATCCTTCATCACTTTGTACCGCAATTCATCACTCTCTGCAATGTTGCCCTGTCATGGAAACAAAAATAGGAACAATATTTTATCTTAAGACTACTATCTTAATCACATTTTCCTTTCTCAACCACATAAATGTAGAAGTCTTCAGTTAAGATATCCACCACACTTCCAATACTTCCATTGTATGCACTCCCATTTTCTAATTCAAGACAACTTGCATGCAAAAGTGTGCACCAAAATGCTAACTAGTGCCTTCCCTTCCAGATGGGGACGTTGTTATTACGAAACCTTTATCTCAAATTACAGTTTTCACTCCACCATCAGATTTCACACTTGTATCTGAGACATATTAAAGCACCATTTAATGCCTTTATCACCACTTCATCAAATGCCTTCAGTTAGTTGGTCATTCACTTTCCTGGTTTTTTTGTCAGAATGAGGTATAGTCTTTGCCTCACTGTTCATCTTTCATCTGAGCCTTAGCAACTGGCTAGAACCACATGTGCTGCATTTCCCACCACCACCCCTTGAATCAACTAATTAATAGCAATAGAATCACTCTTTCCCAGAATCCATGATAGCTTTAAGCGTTTAATCCAAATGGGAAGATGGAGAACAATGCACTTTATAGGCAATATGTATCTGCTAGGGAATTACTTTGACCTAAGTTACTATTTAATCTATCTTAAAACAGCAGAACTGCCTACCAGCACACCAAGACACGTCTGTTTAATAGTCACAAATGTAATCTATCTTAAAACAGCAGATCTGCTTACCAGCACACCAAGACAAGTCTGTCTAATAGTCACATACATATCTGTTTCATATCCAACGATCAACCGCAGCACTATCATGAAGAGCTCAACTCCGCCCTCAATGACAAAGATCCTGCAGGATTGCATACACTCATCTAACAAAAAGAAAAAAAGCATATGAACTGGTATTTTGTCATACACAAATATTTTAATAGAGTCACTTTCTTCAGAATATTAGATGACATATAAGAACACATCAGTTGAAAATCATAAAGTTGTAAACACTCTAAGAGGGATTAGGGTTTTGTTCTGTCTTTTTTTTTTATATATTGATAATAAAAATGGTGTACATATCTGCATGCAATTTCATGTATCTCCAAGCCTCACATTTGTGGAATCTGACATGAGACTTCAATACAAATGATAAGATACTGAGGTAATAAAAATGTTCCAGTCCGTCATACTGTATATTATCTGTTCTACCACAGTTGGCATGACTGCTTGATTCATTTAGAGCCCAAAGCAGAGTGATCCCTATGCTTTGATCATTTTTATTGCATAACAGTTTTCACTCTTGATGACTTCATAAATCTGTCACTAAAGTGCATTTTATGCATTTCAGGACACATCAACATCACCAGAATAACACTGCCAAATTGTCAAGCTCATTTCACATTTGCATAAGACACTTTATTAATGATCTGAATTGTTTATATTACTATGATCTTCCACTTTTCTTCTTTTTCCTATTAAAAACATGTAGAGTTTTGATCTGTTATTATAACCCAATTTTACAAGCTTAACCATATCAGCCTCATTATTCTGCCTCGTGCAGAAGGTTTAGAGTGTTTTAAAAACAACTTAGGCAAATGTGAAATGTGCTTGTAGAAATAGTTCTTTTATCATGAATTTGTTCTGGTTAAACAATATGTAAGCAGGTAGAAAGGCATGTAGTATTCATTAAGGGGGAGGAATGTGAGCTCAGTCTGATAATTTTTCAGATGTTAGCTGTTACACATTTTCTTGGGAAGCGTGCTACTAAGGATTTTACCAAATTACTGTGAAGGATCAATTATGAGAAGATGGGTGGAAAAAACCTGCCCTAGAAATTTTCATGCCCCTACCAGGAATCGAACCCAGGGTCCCTTAACTTGCAAGTCTGAAAGTGCTACCACTACACCATTGGGACGCTAACTTCACAGTAATTTAATTCTTAAATTTCTACTGCCCACATAATGTGTTCCCTAACTTCCACATGCGAGCCTAGTGTTCACTGTGACCCTGAAAATTTCCTGACAGCTCACACATATCATGAGAATTATGTAATGAAAGCCAATGAGAGAACTGCAACTTTTCATGGTAGACAAATTTTTTGCTCACTTTTTACATTCAGAGTTGATAAGCTGGTATTTGCGATTTATAAATTATTATGCATCCTTTCACACCCATGTGTTGGATGCTGATCTTAAAGTAGAAGGGCACCATGGGGTGCTGTAATTCAAACATTCCACTCTATCTAATATAACTCAACAGATAGTATCAAAATTGATCTACTTTTATGATGAAAGATAAATTGGCATAAATTATGTATATTGAGGTACCAAATATGGCCGACAGTAAACTTACAATAAAAGGTGTATTTCTTACAACACTGTGTTCCTATAAATAATCTAATTTCTTTACCACTTAGCAGAAGTTTACTAAACATGCATGTTAAGTGTCCGATCAAAAAGATATTATGTGTTATGAATAGAATATTTTTCAAATTTTCTTAAATTTTCTGGCTTGAAAATATTTCAAAATAGCTACCACATCCCAATAAGTATGCATGCTGGCCAGATCTCTAAACCACATATGATAAGAAAATAATTTTAGATCAAGCATGTTGTTGTTATACATGATATGCCATGTAATGCAATAAATTATTATTATCCTCATATGGAGGAAACCTTCTCAGAATACAGACAAATCAGTATAGATACGCAACTCCCCGATTCGGAGAGTAAGGCAACAGAAGATCTTCAGAAGAAGATACTCCAAGATAACAGGTGTTTTGGCCCTTTGACTCATTTCAAAACCATATCTACTAGGTGTACACACATTATTCAGTGCAAAATTTTAACTAGAAATTATTTCTCACCTGTAAAATTCCAAATGGGCTCCAGTAAATGCACAAGACTTCCATTATCAAATCTGATTGATTCAGAGCGCAAGATGTACAGCAGTTTACTCAAATTGTCTCCATCAGTTGCTAGAAATGCCACTTCTTCTCTTGTTAACTATAATAATAATAATAATAATGTGGTTTATAAGTCTCATATCCAGACTGATACCCACTCACACAATTTCAAACTATTATTATCCCAGCAGGCCAGGTCATTTTAGGACTTTCTCAACTTCCTGGAGAGTTTATGGTGCCACTGCATTTATAAGCACTGAGCACTATCATTCTGACAATATCTTTCACTGCCTATAATCAGGTACTCATTTTACAGACATGTGTACTGAGAAAAACATGAACGAAATGCTTTCCCATGGCACCCATAACATGACCATGGTTGGGAACTGAATCTACAACTTTTAGATTTTAAGTCCAATGTGGCAAGCATTCTATGGAGATAAATATATGACAAGCAACATAGACTGTATGATGTTCCTTTCTTTTTTGTTACTGGGCTCAGATTGAAAACAGATTTGTTCCTTGTAGCTTCATGCTATTTCATTTTGTCACACTGATTCAAAAAGTAGGGAATAAGTAAATATGAACGAGAGATGATACAATAAATGTGAGCAGTCAGAAAGAGTGTCAGAGTCATGGGTGAACACGAGACTCGCATGTCAAAGTTAGGAAACATATTCAGGGCAGTAGGTATCTAAGGATTAAGTTGCTGTGAAGTTAGCATCCCTATGGTGTAACCCAGTTACACTAATTTCTTATCCCTATTGGGAATTGAACCAAAGGGCCCTTATCTTGCAAATCTGAACATACTACCATTACACCACAGAGATGCTGACTTCACAGCAATTTAATTCTTACATACCTACTGCCTGGATATTGTTCCCTAACTTCCATGTGTAAGCCTAGTGTTTACCTGAAACCCTAGCACATTTCCCAACTGCTCACATAAATACTGAAATATGGAAAGGTGATAAAGTAAATACATTTCTACGGAGGTAAATGCACATTACCAGTCTAATCATACATTGAAGCTTCTGGTGATGTTTAATAAAACAAAACCCAAAAACTATTTCAATCATTCTATGTAAACTCTAATACTGGTTCCAGGGTTGCAACAGAATGTGATAAATTCACAACACCTCTTTCATGATATTTCCAGTTGGTCTCAGATGTTTTTCCAAGATAATAAAGCTATTGAAAATCATCACATATCAATTTTTGTTGCAGGAATTTTATGCCCAGTTTGATAATTTGTCATGAGGTTGACATATGGGAGAGTAGTTCAGAGTAAAATTATGAATCCTCAGACCAATATCTTGAATGTTTCAGGATTTTCTCATAAGAGTTCTTTTGTTTGTTTCTTTTCTTTTTTGGTGATACCAAAATTCCAGTCTTGGAAACTCCAACAGCAATTTTCTAAGATTTCCCCAGATTTTCCAGATCTGTGGTAGTCCTGCCATTCTTCAGCATTTCTAGCAGGTTTTATGTTACTTTTCATGAAAAGATAGCTCTGCTCATAACAAAAGTGACACACAAGAATTCTGACATAATACATGTTTTGGAACTCTACTTCAGAAATTTGTTTGAATCATACATTTGGGGCTAATTTTGCAGACAGGCAATTTTTTCAACGTTGTCATTAAAAATCCTGTAACAAATATCAAATAAGCCTAAACATGACACTATGTAATACATTCAAACGAACTTAATATGAAATTCCCAGGTTCCTCTAAACCATGAAGTGATACATGTATACATGAACAGGACAGAGGGCAAGGGATCCACTCCTACCATGACTAAACAGGAAACAGGATAATTTATATTAACTAATGCTACATAAAGATACTAAAAAATTGTACACCACAGACACTAGTGATGGAATTCAAGCTGACAATCATAATAACAATAAAAATATACAACAATATTGATAAAGCCTATGAAAATAATATTAAAAAAATAATAGAGGAAATATTTAATCCTACCTTTCCAAGCAGCACCGAACAGACTCCAGCTGACCAGTGATCCACAGTTGGATGAAGTGATGCATAGTCCAGCATACACTTCATTACCACTTTCGTACATGGGAGCCAGTCAAAGCCCTGAAAACAGAAAGCAGTAACGTATTCTCACAATGTGTAAACTTCTACTGCTCACTATTATCCTGGAGACACACTATTTTTCTGGTTTCCCAGAGGATGGTCTTGATTCATCTGGAAAACCCCACTGAATTTTACGCTAGTTTCAGGCACCTATTAGAAAGCCAAATCACTCATTTTGTACAACCCAATTGATCCGCTAATATATACTTATAAAATGCCCAATTTTTGGGGCCCTGTCAACATATGTCAGGGTGTAGAAATATGGACAAAAATCTGTGATTGAGGAAAAGCATCCAATTTTACAGTTTCAGGTACAATTTGCACCTAATAGATGTAAAAATATAATGTGTTATACCTATGTATTAGCATTCGATCAAAATCTACTTATGGAAAAAAAAATTGGAGACCATATCAGAAGGTAGGGTGATTATTTTTTAAAAAGATTTGTGAAAAATTTTGGGCAATGATCCTCCTCCCCCATTTCTTCCCCTTAAAAGATCAGGCAAAAGAAGTACAATCGACTTCGCTTAATCGCCCTTCCACGGGATCACGGAAAAAGTGGGCGATTAAGCGGAGCAGCGATTAAGCGGAGAAGGTAATTTCGGCCATATTTTTGGTAATGGGTTAAATTTCTTTGATGCCGTGGTTTGATGTCATTTAGTGATACCTTCTCGTCACTAGACTCAGGACAGACTCAAGCTTGACGGTGTTGTAGCGCACAAAATGTTTGATTTCCGCAGTGGAGACTATATGGCTTTTGGCGCATTAGCTTTATCGGACGGGCGATGGCGGTAATGCAAAGCGTGGGACGAAGGGGGACAAGGGGAGGGGGAGGTGGGGAGGAAAGGCTTATCACACCTACTTCGGCGTGGCAGCTGTCACTCAGTCAACCAGTCTGCCATCTGTCACGCAGTTAAACTGTCTGTAATATTTGTTTGTCAACTGTAATCCTTCAACCGCTGATCTTTGAATTCACGGGCGCTGCTGAGTGGTCGGTTATCCGGAGTGAGAGGCGATTCTCCCATGACTTTTACATGGAAAAAATTCGGTTCCCTGGGAAATGAGGCGATTAAGCGGAAAAGGTGATTAAGCGGAGGGCGATTAAGCAGAGTCGACTGTACTTGAAAAAATATTCCTGAAGCACAGTAGAATGTGTAGAATAACATAATATTTTGTTTATAGAGCCAAAACAAGAATAAATTTTTGGTGCCAGTAACCTCTACAGTCGAGAAGAGGTAACAATCAATTCATCTTCCTCTAATTAAGAGTTCTAGATAGCTTCCCTTTCAAGTATTCTTGCAGCAACAGTGAAGCCAGGTGTTAAAGTATTTGTGCAGGATATAAAAATTCCTTTATTTTTTCTTGACAGCTCTTTCAATAATCACTTGAAAGTGCACACCATTGAAGAATACAACACGATTAGATATTTACTTACCCAGCAGGTACCGATACTAAATCTTTATCAGTTCCATTCTAACCACACAGTAAAGACTGATATTTATAAGGATAGGGATAACTATTTGTCCACAGAGGGACATTTGTCTTATTACAGTGTGCTTACAAAACATAAATATTTGTGCAAACACACACACTCCCTCCCTGTCACACATACATATTTTCTCTCTCTTTCTCTCTCTCTCTCACACACACATATGTAATAATACATCCCTACACACATACACACACACACGCACACACACATACAAACACACACACAAACACACATAAACACACGAAGATTGTTACTCTGTTACAATCACTGCTTTCACGACGAGGAGTCCAGTTGCACTCGCACTGAATGTTGCACAAAAGAATTCCGATATCTCTCCGTGTGAACTTTGTTAGAATAATCTGCCGCTATGTGAAGATCGCTCGAAGCGTGAAAACAACGGATGGCTTTCGTCCTTAACTAGTCTATATGTTGTATTTTTAACGAGCATTTGTTTAAATATAATTTGTCACATGAAGGCTGCACAGTGTTCATGATTTTTGAAGCTTTTTTTATTATTCAATTTATTTTATCTTTGTCTTGTGTTCTTACATTTCCACCCCAGCAACTTAAGCCAAACGCAAGCAATACCCTAATAACAAGTTTTCAAGATGTGCCACTTCTAATGAACATCAAATTTTATAAAAAACATATCTAAATTTTGTTTCACAACACAGATATAATCAGATCAAACTGTTTGTTCTTATCTTTAAGAAGAGGTAGAGAAAATTTCCAGAGAACGATCTGAGAAATATTTCAGTGCCAATTGCATCTCACAGAGATCAGCAATATACTGTTGATGTCAGCAGTCAGGAAGTGTGTTAGGATCACAGGTGAACACTAGGCTCACATATGGAGATTATGGAACAATATTCAAATAATAAGTATTTAAGAATCAAATTACTGTAAAGTTAGTATCCCTGTGGTGTAGTGGTAGCACATTGAGACTTGCAAACTGAGAGACCCTGGGTTCGATTCCCAGTAGAGGCATAACATTTTCTAGTGTTAGGTTTTTTTGGCCTATCTTCTCAAAATTGATCCTTCACAGTAATTTGGTAAAATCCCTGGTGTCACACTTCCCTAAATAATGTGTGACATCATTAAACAAAAAATAATTATCAGACTGGGCTTACATTCCTCCCCCTTAATAATAAACATTGCCTTGCCATCCAGTTCTACAGTAAATTCTGGCTTCATCACAATGAATCGTCAAACATTTTTATGATAAAATTGACACAGCCCTTTGAAGCGTCCTTTTATCTACACAGTAAGAATGGACTGGGAGTATGGTATGCTCTGATCAAATGCAATAAACTCCAAAACTACACTATGTAAAAATTGTCAGAACCGTCAACCTGCACGAAATTCCATATAGGAAGTTCAGCTTCAATGTCTGGTCACCAAAGGTACAAATTCCATTATGCATAGGCAAGTTTGCGAAGCTGTCTCCATCTTTCCAGTTTTACAGATGAGGTTAGAATGTCTAATTCTTCTTTTCATTCACTCAAAATGCTATGTAGTGAGATGCCATTATCACCCCCTAAACTGTAGTGTCCCAAGATGTTTCATGATGAGAGAATGGCTTTGACAAGAGAAAAGAGTTGAACATTGCAATCTTGTGGTTCAGATTGAAATATGCAAGGTTTTTTGGTGATGCTACATGCAGTCACTGTGCGGCATTGACATAACATCTGATAACTCCTAGTAGTCAGCCTGCAAATACTGACAGAGATGATTTCACCCATGCACCGGCTGCCAGACCACCCTGTTTACACATAAACTTTGTGAGGGAGAAGCATCTTTCCCTTAACAATTTGATTTTCTCTCTTTCAGTCTTGTCATGAAAAGGCTATTTTTATAATAAAATAAAGACAGGAGAAATAGGCCCTGAGACTCTGCCCAAGGCAGCCAAATTTCCAATACAACCATGCCTCTTATGTATAGCACAGTTACAGCAAAGTGTCCTTCAGTTATACTAATTTCTGAAAAAGCTCTCATTTACAGTGATCAGTTTCAATTTATATTTACAGAACAAATTATTCTCTGTCAGAAACAGCCAAAACTTATTGCTGTAAAGTCAAAGCTTTTCAAACTGGCATAAATGATGTGGCAACCTGCTGGAATTGCCATATATTAATGCTGTGAAAATACATACCGTCATATCCATCAAGTTCCATATGGTAGCAAGGGCGTACTTGTGAAGCTGAAACAGAGACAGATCAATTCAAAAGAACAACCTTGCTAAAAAGCCCGAATCTAAGGAAAGAAAGAGTGTACCCCCTAAGAATTACATATAATTTTGTCAGCGATTTTCAAAACTTACTTTCTCACACTGGCATACATATCTCAGCTGTCAGTGGGGCTACAACAATGGTTTTGGTATCAAATTTAAGGTCTTTAAAAGAGCTCTTTAGCATAAGTTGAAATCTCCAAAATGCAACTTCATAACCGATTACTGAAAATGGGTCACAATTAGTGAGCTTTAAGCAGCACTGCAACTGTATTGAACATTGGATTAAATCAGAGTTGCCTGATCTCACAGCTGAAAGCCCTTACGTGCACTATGAGAATAGGGACGACGGAAGACCTAGCATCCCACACATAGACACAACCAAGACCCAGCAGCCGAGACACCCAACGAAAGGCGAGAAAGAGGGACAATTAACAGGCAGAAATTGACTATTCCCTAGATGAATGGGGACAAAAAGATTCTACCCTCAACAGGAGGACACACCTATTTAACAGAGATGGCAAAAGCCCTTTAGGAGGCAGCCACAAGGATGTTCAACTCTTGGCTCTGAGATGAAGGAGAAGGGAGGGAACTGTCCTCATTGAAGCAGAAAAACCATTCAACCCGCAACGAAGAAAAGAGAGCAGGGAAAGAAAGGCTAACCATTTTTCCCATAGTATCCAAACAGAGCAATCACTCAAAGGTATAGTAGACAAAGCCAACATACTACAATTACATTTCAGACTGAAGGCCAATTTTATATTTTAGTCATCTTGTTGGGGCCAGTATCTAAGCCATGGCTGTGTATATTTCCTTGTGATATATGGCACTGCTCAGTACAAAGAACAGTCCTATCACAGATAGTCTGTGGTAATTTGGCACACCATGGATTTCAACGCCTGTATTTTGGCCTGCATGCCAGTGGCTGGGTACCCTTGAATTTAATGATAAGCCAGACATCACATCTACACACAACATTTTTAAGATACATGAACAGCTGGAATGCAATTACTTACCTCCATGTGCTCCAAAGGTGAATTTCTCTTTAATATTGTCACCGAAACATCAACACACATTGACAGAAGTATTGGGTGGATTTCCTGAGGATCTGTGATGTCATTTGCTATGTTTGCCAAGCAAGCACTTGCAGCCGCCAGTATAGGTGGGTGATAGATCGTTGTGCGGAAGTAGGTTTTCATAACTCGCAGTAGTGTCTGTCAACCAGAAATCAGAGAATTTCATCTTTGATTAGAGAAACTGTTGAAATTTAGATAATCATGGTTCATTACTTTTTATATCAAATATCTTTTCAGACAAAACAATGAAATATGAAGCTATGTTGCTTCATGAGCAGAGTTATATACTGTAAATATGTTTGATCAGTCTCAATGGCACGATTAAAGCTGCACCGTCAAAATGTTACTATCAGAAGTCAAACTTGACTTATAAGAGACTGTGGACATGCCTCCACTCAGATGGATTTGCTTTCATATTCTACATTTTACAGACATTTTTATATCACTTTTTTTATTGTGACATTCAAAGGAACAGTTCAATATAAAGATTTTGTTTGTGAAAAGTGGGATAAAATAAAATTTCGATGTGAAGCATGCGGCTGAATATAAATTAGTGAAGAGTCCTCCCATGCCTCTCCTCTCCTTTAATACATTGTACAGATCTCAGGCAAGCATCAAAAATAGAGATGCAAAAGAGACTCCTGATATTTACAACCTCTGCTTTCTACCCACCAAACAGAGAAACAATAAGGAATAGCCTTCCTGCCTACATTACCTCTATGATGTCTTCTCTTAATTCCACACACTGGTTGTCGACTTGGAGCAGTTCAAACAAAACTTCCAATGAGTGGTTTACATGATCCCACCGTGGACGTGAGAGAATATATTTCCTCAAGGACTGCATGATCTGAACTGCTGAATGATCTCCTGATACCTGTAAATACAAAATACAAAATGCAAAATCATGAAGACTACTCTGATAGCTGTTGGCAATGGTAGTCAACAATATATGGTAGAATCTTAATAAATGACCTAGCCAGTGGATCAAGTTTTTAAGGATGATTTATCAAAGGGATGTGTGATCCAAGTGCTTTTTATAAGGAACAAAACAGTTCAGATATTTTTAAATAATTTTAAATTTTAATTTCTTTAAAGGCAAGGGTTGTCCTTGTTAGGCTCCACTTTAATACTAAACATCACTGTTTCTTATATTAAATTATTCTTGAACATACTTATTATGAAATTTATGAGACCATCTAAATTATTTTGTATATAGCTTTTGGCGCATTAGCATTATCGGACCAGCGATGGCGGTGATGCGTAGCATGAGACGAAGGGGGACAAAGGGACGGGAGGTGGAGAGGAAAGGCTTATCACACCTATTTTGGCGAGCAGCTGTCACACAGTCAACCGGTCGGCAATCCGTCGGGCAGTTAAACCATCTGTGTATATATTTGTTTGTCAGCTGTAATCCTCCAACTGCTGATCTTTGATTTCACAGGCGCTGAAGAGTGGTCGATTATCAGGAGTGAGAGGCGATTATCCAGTGACTTCTATAAAGAAAAAATTCGGTTCCCTTGGAACGAGGCGATTAAGCGGAAAAGGTGATTAAGCGGAAGGTGATTAAGCGGAGGGTGATTAAGCGGAGGGCAATTAACCGGACTGACTGTAACACTAAGCTTCGTAATTATTCTTGTGCAAATACTAGGTACTAGGATTCATAACAGAACCCTGGCTTTGCTTATGCCAAGGAGAATGATGGAGCATGTGTTGATTTTTTATTTGATCATTATGCCATGAAGTTGGTACCCCAAACAAGTAAGAGATAGAAGAGCAAACTTGAATTATAATTGTATGTGCATAACAGAAGTGTGAATCTATAAAGGCTAGTATCTGTTACTGCTGCTCCATAACTCTGGGACTTGTAATGTTAAGGCTAAATGGCAACTGATAGTATATAAATGTTAAGTAACCATTTGTGGCTTAACATCTATTGGAACAAAAATAATACACTAGAAATATCACTAAAAGACAAATTATAAGACCAGATTTTTGGTCTGATACCCTTTCTCAAGATAGTAAATAATTTACTGAACTAAATACAGGGTAATAAAAATTTGTTCAAATTTAATCCAACTAAGAAAAGAAGAACCAACTGTAGCAACGGAAAGGGAAAGGGCCTTACATAACTGCAGCCTGACTCCAAAGAATACAGTGAAGGAACAGACTATGACTATAGGAAAGCCTTTGAAGAATGATGGCAATTCCCTAAAATTGGTACAATGGCAAAGTCTGGCAAAAAAAAACCAAAAACCAAAACAACTCCAGTATCCCAATAAAGTAAAGCATGAGTGTTACAATCAGGTGTAGTTGTGGAGCTAACCTTATGTGAAGTCACAAGAGTGAACAGTGTCCGCCTATGAGATATGTCAAACCCTTGTTAAACCCTTGTAATGCACAGACTTATATGACCTATATATGTACATTCTAGTAACTATCTGCAGCTGATCTCAGTATTGGATCATACCCTGCCCAACTGAGAGAGGCCTACAATAAACTTGCCCACCTGGTATGGAAGCGGTCAGCAAGCAACTTACAAATTGACGCAATCATGTGATATAAGCTATTGATGCGGCCTTCTCATTCTAATGGAGGTAGAGCATTATAAAACTAAACAATGAGTCTTTCTCATTATTATTCATACAAGTTGACCTCATTCTCAAATATGGAAGTGTAAATCTAACAAAATAGGAAGGAAAACATTATTTTATCCATAAAGAAGTTCTGCTGTTACAATCAGAATAGCTCAGTGGCCTATAGCTGTAATCTTACTCTGACCTACTAAATTAATGAATCTCAAAATAAAATAAATATTGCCCTGCAATAGCCTGACCTTGGTGTAACTAAGAGCTACTTCAAAACTATCACCTTTAGCTCAGGCCGTGACTTGTACCATGCACTCTGTGGCTGGAATATATCAAATTCTGCCATGGATGTGTGAGTCAAGCCCAGAAAAATCAGATCAGGATGTGCTTCCAAGAATGACCTGCAAGGGAATTATAAAGAGAAGTAGTGAGTGGGCCTGTAGTATTGGAGTATGGAAAAAGGGATGGTAATAAACTTAATTTTTCACCATGACTTAATAATCTGCCCGGTATTAGTATAATCCCATTCAAAAGTCCTAATTGTTTTTTCTCTTTCACAAAAAGCATTCTGATTAACACATCTTTCTGATAATACTCCCTCTAAAACTTGACCCACAGAGTGGATACATTATCCAAGTTCCTAAGAAGCCATAGAAAGAAGCATTTTAATTTTAATATGCAAGAATCCTGGTCATGCTTACAGATGACAGAAGAACTGTACACACGTTACTATTAACCCTTGGAAAGCTTTGGTTGAATCAATTCTCACCTTCACACCCTTACATTAGACATGATAGTAAAATAAATTCACAAAGCAATGCCAAGTGTATGACACAACGGTTGGGTTTTCCAGCCAAGTGTCAGCTGATGGCCAGCAGACGCCAAGTGGAATGATTATTATCCATAAATCTGGGTCATGCAACCAAGGTGTCTCGTATACCAAAAGTTAAAGTCTAGAAAGGAAGAAATCCAACATCAATTTAATCCTATTGTTATGTCATATTTTTCAGGTGCTGGTGTCACCAAATTATCAGGGATATATAAGCCTGTATGTAAGTTTGCCTACTTAGGGTTTTACAGGCTAATAATGGCTCTACTGCTCTCCTGCATAGTGCATGCAGGCATAGTTCGTTCATTACATACAAAATAAGGGAGGGAGAACAATGGATAAGACATGGAAGTGTTACTTCACGGATATACATTTATGTCCAAGAGGTTTGGACCATGGGGTCAGTGAAGGGGTAAAAGTGATGCAAGATGCCAACAACTTCAATTGAATACATATATAATCAGAAAATTAACCCAATCTTTACATACACTGGTACATCACCCATACTGTAGTGAAACTTGACACGAGAACTCTAGGGAAATTCAGTCTGATCTCAAGTTTGTAAAGTGCTCCAGTTTTGAGCTAAATTTGTGAGTGCAGCAAAAAGCAGGGACCACTGCAATATGTGAGCTCTTTGAGGACAAATGGATGAAACCAACTGACCCGTTAACAATAACAGCTGAAAATTTCTGTCCTCAGATCCAACATCTTTGGTAAATATAGAGCTTATAGTGATGGCCACATAAAAAAACAATGAAGAAAAAGGGCAATTTCAGAAGAATGTCCGATCAGTTATGATTGTTTTGTGAAAAGTTCTGACTTCATAGCAGTTAAGTTTGGTTGCTCTTAACAGAGAGTAATTTATTATTTAAATAGAAACCAGTCAGAGCTTTTCAGAAATAGCATTACTGACGTGGCATTTTGCTGGTATTGCCCAATTACAACAACAGACTTATCAGAGGCAATTCCATTCGTGAGTAATCAAAGTTCAATGCACTTACTGTAAAACATATGGATCAACCTCTGCAGCTCCAGACATGTCCAAAGAGACCAGGCTGGGGTTGGCTTCCCTTCGGGACAAAAAGTTAGCAACAGGAAAGCACTCTGCATCAAACTGTAGTCTCTGGAGTGCCCTAATCATGTCCAGTCGCCTGGAAACATCAAGCTGCACTAGGGCATATAGCTCACAAACAACACCCACAGGATCAGAATGTGTTCTAAAAAGTAATCCAAACAAACTTAACGACTTCAACCGATGCTTGCATTTTCTAAGAGGTGAGAGGTCATGAACTCCTGTGCAGGAAATATCTAGAATTGTCAGGTGTAAAAGATTTCCAGTGATGATCTCTAAACCTTCTTGGCTGAAGTCTGTGTAGCCAACTTTCAAGGTATGTAGGGTTTTCAGCTTTGAGATGGGTGGAATCCAATTGCAGAGCCACTCAAAAGGAAAAGTGCTTCCACGGATGTCTAAGACCCGCAGATTTGACAGGCTCCATTCTCCCAGACATTTTGTGAAATCACCATCTTCAAAAAAGGTATCTATCACTTCAAAATGAACTATTCGATGGCCTTGGAGAATGTACAGAGCTTGATTATAGACCTGACTATTGTAATCACGACTGTTGTGAATTACCACACGACACAGGGATGTAACATCTGGATTGAAGAGTGACAAGGTCTCGTCATTCAGCTTACCTTTTTCGCCAAGGGTTACCAGCAGTAACTCAGATAAATCAGTATTAAACTGTGTTCCTGGGTCTCTAAATACCAATTTTCTTTGCTGAGGATCTTCAGCTGGTATGGGCTGCTCAGCACAATAAGCTGCAAGATTATCACATATGAAGTTGGCACAGCATTTCTGGAGACTGAGAGGAGTTTTAAACATGATTGTATAATTTCTCTAGGTCAGTCTGGATGCTGGTTCTTCTATGGTAAACAAAACTGAAAATAGAAAAAAATAATATTGGGTGTAAAAAACTCCATAATAAAGAAGGGCACCAACAAAGAAATGAGTGCCTGGGCAAACCCTCTGAAGTTTGCTTAAAGCAAATTATAGAAGGTAGAAGATCAACAACTTTTTTGAAAGGGTTTGTCCATAGGTAGATATTAAAATTAATTACTCTCCACACTGATCCTCAATATTTCAATTTGTAGCCTTTATAGACTGCAAATTTCCTGATTCTGTATTTTTCAAATGACAAGAGTAGGCCTACCTTTGCTGAAGTGTCTTTATATTTATTCATGAGAATATTGCAATACTGTATTCTATTTGCAACATAGTGTTGCGGAGCAACATGGTCAGATGATTAAGGTGTTGAATATAGGATCAAATGATTTAAGGGCTTGATTCCAGCTACATGTTGTATCACATGCTCAGGGAAAGCATTTCATTCACATATTCCTCACTCCACCCATCCCCATAAAAATAGTAGCTAGTAAACTAACTCTAGGCAGTGGAAGGTATTGTCAAAATACTAGTCATAAGCACAAAACACACATACAGCACTAGCAGCAGCACTATAGGCTCCCCTAGGGAGTTGAAAAATTTTTTAAGTGATATGCTCTACAAGGGTAACAATAATTGTGAAGTGTCATAGGCAGGCACCAAGAACCTCACCAACTAGAACATCAGGGAGACTCAGAAATTTAAGATCTTGGGGTATTCAAGTTCATGAGAAAAATCTGAAAGAGACATAATAGGTCAACTAGAGATAAAAAGCTTTGCAACAAGGAGGCAAAACATTTGAGTATGTCAGATTTTTGTTACAATTACCTGATCCAAATTATTTCTGTTCATGATTACTACCAAAAAGTCTCATTTTCCTAGGTTTTTCAAGTTTCAAACACTCAGTGAAAATGGTGGCTTGTCAAGTGATAGCTAGTTTTTTTCATGCAGTGTTTAAAGGATGTTACTTGGTCACTATTTATGAAAAATTTTGCAAATGGGTTACAAATTATTTGAGAGAGAAGTTTTTGGAAGGATAATGCTCTCCTGTATCAGTGTGGTGACAAAGACATGGCTTAACACTTTGCTTTGATGTTGAACAGAGGTTGGGAGAAGTAATATATACATATTGTTATTATTGATCCAGTGTTCTTGAGCTTTTGAATTTGGCTCAATGCCACAGAGTGATACTGATGAGTTCTTTGCAGCTGCTCTGAGAAACTGTGCAGTGTGTTGTGTATGTTGGGGGAGAGTTTTGGAAGTTGTTCCCATGTGTCATTGAGAGCTGCCCATTCAAACTGTGGTGGTATATACGTGGGGACAGAGCTGTCATATTTTGAGGTCTGGGGTTGGATTCTGCTGAGATGTGTAGTCACTCAAAGGAATTTGTTGTGATTATGGACTGATCTCTTCTTTTTAGGTTTTCAATGTCGTCCTAGATCACTCCATCTATTGCTAGAAAATTCTGCCTGTTGTCTCTTTACTGTATCCCAGTTGTTCAATCATTCTTCTTCAAAGTTGCTTTTGATTATTTGTTTCACAGTGTTATAGATCATGGGTTTAAAGGGTTGTGAAAAAATTGTTGGTTTTTTTTTCACTAAGGTGTCAACTTTGTCTTTTCCTGCCTTGATTTTAAAAAAAAGCTATCAAATTGTCTGTAGAGCCTTCATTGAGCCAGGTCTGCAATTAAAGCACTGACATTGATGTCAAGAAATGTTTCAGCATTCTGTTCAACAACGATACCACAGCTAGAAACCCGTAAGTAAGCCTACCTCGGACACCTAACTGCAAATTGAGAAAGGGACCTTTTATTTGAATTCTATTCTATACAACATAGACCTACTTCCTGGTTTTCAGCTTGCCCTCCAACACTGGGACTGAATGTGCACTGTATTATGATGTGCGCAGTCGGAAAAAAATGTCAGGGCCACACGGGTGAAATCTAAGCTCACACGTGAAAGTTTGGGACGATTCAGGCAGTAGGTTTCTACGAACTATATTGCTATGAAGTTAGCGTCCCTGTGTTGTAGTGGTAGCATCCTCAGACTTGCCTGCTGAAAGACCCTGGGTTCGATTCCCAGTAGGAACAAGAAATTTGCTAGTGTAGGTTTTTTTCGGCATTTTCTCTTAAAATTGATCTTTCACGGTAATTTGGTGAACTCCTTGGTGGCACACTTCCATAGATAATTAGTCGGTGTAACATCTGAAAAATTATCACATCGAGCTCACACTCTCCTTAGAGAGAATACACTATGCCTTGCCACTCGGATACAGTTACCTACTTGTTTACACTCCACAACACAATAATGTGTAGTGTGCAAGCTGTGTGTTTTATACTCGTTCGTCCCCAGCTGCTGTGTAACTCTCGGTGTAGTACTTAATCCATTGTTAGGACAGAGTGCAGCATGACAGTAATGACACCCTCGTTGACCCAGGTGGTTTTTACCTTGGTTTTTTTTTTTTTTTTTGGGGGGGGGGGGGGTCTTTTTTTCGATACAGAATTTGTAGCTAGACCTCTACTCTTGCTGTGAACACTTTTTACATATTTATTATGATGAACTTGAGAATCGTCAGGACGAGGGCGGGATTTATTGAATTTTGTCTCTTGAATGGTGTGAATAAAGTAAGTTATCATGTATGAATGTGAGAAGTTTTCACAGGCGGCGAAGGGTCTAGCGAACCCTGTTCCGCATAAAATCATGTTAAACAGTTTCACGTTGTGATGTAAAGAAATGGAGAGAACCACTAGTCAAGGCCCATCCGCGGTTCAGCTCGAGGCTCTCCGGTGATACCCGATCTGAACGCCCAAAAATTGAACATGTAGGATCTGCGATTTGACTCATAACTCCCTCTCTAATAAAACAAACAAATAAACAAACAAATACATAAGCAAGGTAAGGCACTGTTTTGTCACACCCCCTTCCCTATAATAGGTATGAAGATGCCAATGTTGTTTTTTTTTACTGTTGGCTAGTCTATATAAAGTTTTACACCTCTCATTAATATAGATCTAGGTCTGTATCTCCTGGTTCCAAGCCAAAATACTTTCCAAACATATTGTTTAGCTATTCCTCCAAATTTTGACACAAGAAAAATGCCCCTAAAACAAATTAGATTTTGAGAACTTAGGCACTGAGACAGGCTACCTAGTATTTTAGGCCTTTAAACACTTATAGTAAACATGGTAACCTTACCCACCTAGCAACAACCACAAAGTTTATACTTGCACCTATCTAAGCCTTTGAAATTCAAATCCAACCCCCCCCCCCCCCCCCCCCCNCATGGCCAGTTTTCTGATTTTTAGGGGCATGCCAGATTCTCTTGGCATTTTCATACCTTATAAGGCAAGGAACATGGGCACATGTGAGTTTTCTGAAAACCGCGTTGGCAGCTCCAGGCTGACCATCAAAACAAAGGTAGAAGTGCAAGTTTCTCATGCGTTTAGCACTGAGAGGGAATTCCCTGTTTACAGTAAAGTCGCATTTCTACTCTCTCTCTCCCGCGATAGATCTATAATAAGGCATAACTGACTATAAATGAACTGCAGTTGGAAATCCCGAAAATTTTGTTGTGTCAGGTAAAACCCACAAGCAGGTTCACCCCAAATGACGCAGAATCGGTGTAAACGTTTTTAAGTGTCGCAAATAACTAGTCCGATTCAATATGGAACAAACGCAAACGTAATGACTGTTATCCAAGGATTACTTACTAGCACTGCCACAATAATAGCACTAAAATTGTTCAAAGCAAATTACACCACATAATGACGTTATCAGAGACATAGATCAAATCTAATTACAAAAGCACAGCATATATACCGATTACAATATAAGCCTAACCAAAACCAAAGGAGAAAAGTATCAAATCAGTGAAGCCCATTGTTCTTGATGACTTTTATTACATCAACGCATCATTTTTCACTAAAAACATTTGAAGAACGCAGCTGTAATTGGAAACAATGCTCTTCTGAGGATATTGTATGCGCAGTTCGGTAGGCTTCCTAGATGTTTGAAATGAAAATCAAAGAATCTGATCAATTTTACAACTGTTGATGGTCATTTTCAGCAGATAATGTGTGGCTGTTGCAGATTCAGTGCAGAATGACGATGGTAGTTTTGGACAAATCCATATAATATTTAAAGAGACAAATATACCTGTCAGTTCCAGATTCTTAGAAACAGAATGATTTTTGGAATTTTTAAATCACAACATTTCAAATTCTCCCCCACCCCATGCCCCNCCCCCCTCCACACACACACACACACACATTTTTTTCCAACAAACAAAGTTTATGAAATGAGTTTTAGATCGAAACAAGACAAATACAAGACTAAAAGAAGATACTAGTATGATCTTTCCATATCTTTAGCAGTATATAATAGTGCCTTGGGACAATAGTTCCATCTACCTAAAGGTTAATATTGGCCCCAGGGTGAGTAGTTAGTACGTATTGGAAGTGGTGCAATTTACATCATTTAATGCTCTCATTATTTCGGATAAAGGTCTGCATTGATCAAAGGGTAGATGTCTTTGGGGCAATGTAAAGTCATAAATATGGATTGAACTCCATTTTCAAATATTTAATCAATAGAAGGCTATACTATTCATCAGCTCCAAAGAAGATTATGTAAACGGTGAAAAAAATGTGGACAATGTGCTTCCTCTAATCAAATATGCTTAGCAAACCTATTCAATACCACTTCCTAATTTACCGTCATCTCACACCATTTCAGTATATTTTTTATTATATAATTTATATATACTTTCTCTCTCTCTCTCTCTCTCTTTCTCTCTCTCTCTCTCTATTTATAAATATATATATATATATNCCTTGTACCGAAGACTAGAACCCATGCTCTTCCCTGTCTGAGACTCCTCCTCCTTGGGTGCGTGCACGCGTGGCTGCGTGCGTGCGTGCACGTGTATGTGTCGGGAGGGGATGGGAGCGATTGGATGAGGTGTAATTTATATGCATTAGCAAATCCTTCTCTCTCTCTCTCTCTCTCTCTCTCTCTCTCTCTCTCGACATCTATCTATCTCGATCTTTTCTATCATTTCTCTTTTATTAAACCCACACCCAAAACTGGTGGCTTTATTTGCCGTTATATCCTCAGAATTTGATTCTCGCTAAGAAAATGGAGTAACGCATTCAGTTTTACCAATGTCGGTGCAAGAGATATTCCCTCTTAACGTCTTTGAGTTGAACACATAACTTTTAAATATATTTTCCTCCGGACAACAAACGTGGAGCACTGAAATTTACTTACCGGAAAATCCCGCTAGTAATGTCACGCTAAAACTAAGACCGGGAAATACTCGGATCACTAGCTGCGTCATGAAATTGGTCATATTTTACATCCCTCACACAGTGATACGGACGCTTTCTGTGGGTACTCAGAGTTTCAGGTTTGTGTTTTTATAATTGTAAAGCAGATTTCAACAGCTCTTTCTCTCTCATGACAGAACCGATTCGATGACTATTCTAGTCTATGAGTATGACTAGGTCTAGACTCTAGTCTATACGACAGTATACGAAATATAGTCTATCATTTTAAAATCTCTTCAATCAACATCAAACTATTATTATTATAATACTATAGACGTCTAGTAAAACCCTGTTCATGTGTTATGCGAATTGTTTTCAAGTCTTTCAATATGATGTAGCACATCTGCCTGTCTTTATGTGAGCAGTCGGGAAGTGTGTTAGGGTCACGGGTGAACACTAGGTTTGCACGTGGAAGTTAGGGACCGATTCAGGCAGTAGGTATTTAAGAATTAAATTGCTGTGAAGTTAGCGTCCTGTAGTGTAGTTGGTAACACGCTCGGACTTGTAAGCTGAGAGACCCTGGTTCGATCCCCGGCAGGGACAAAAATTTATAGAGTAGGTTTTTTCGGCCCTTCTTCTCAAAATTGATCATTCACAGTAATTTGGTATAATCCCTGGTGACACACTTCCTTAAAATAATATGTAACATCAAAAAAATTATCAGACTAAGCTCACCTTCCTCCCCCTTAAATATAAGAGAGAATATACTACTACATGCCTTTCCACCCGGTTACATTTAACAACCCACAAAGTCCCAATCCATACATTAGCTGTGTACGTGGCGCCATAAGCTTGCATCAAATAGTCTACATTCTAGACGTGCACAGCCAGGCTGTCAAACAGTACTCTGCAGATGGACAATAGTAATAACACGTCAATATGAATACTTTAAGTCCAAAAGAGCAGAAGGGGTATCAGACAAATAATGCTACCAAGACAATGAAAATGCAGAATACGTTATATTGTATATCATTATATGGTTGAACTTGACTTTAGATGATCACAACAGTAACTGAAAGTCAAAATACAATGAGCATGCACCAATCTTCCCTTCTTTCCTGCATTCCTGTTTGCATCACTTGAGAAAATCTAAAATCTCTCTAAAAATGTACAAAGTCCCCCTCAAATTTATGACATGTTTGGGGGGGGGAGGGGGTGGTTATCCTGTGACTGATTTGACCTGGAGAAAAACGCTGATTGGGAAACAGAACAAGAAATAGAGAAATACCCAAGATCCAATCCAAGCTTGTTTAGGGTGATCACTATTATCCATGATTGCTTCTTGGATTTAATTTGACACAAACTGATTAGTTCGGGAGAGCTCTGGTACACCACTTGTTTTCACTTCTTTGCCTTGGTCATCCAAAGCCAAAAGGTAGGTATAATGAACATGAGTCAGTGTTAACAAAAGTTTCCCAGAGGGATTTGCCAAATTTCATATCTGCTGGATGTGTTTATGTGGCATAATGGCCACCACAGATGTTATTATTACCAAAGGAATGTGTGATTTAGATAAGCAGTTTGTGTGTTTGTTGAAAGCATCCTAGTTAATTTTTATACTAATTAAAGGCTCAGTTGAGTTGACTGACACTTAAAAGTTGATTTTTCTTTCTCACTGAATTACCTACTTTATAAACCTTTTTATTATGGCCCAAAGAACACCTGAACTTTCCTTTGGGCACCTGGACTGGGCCTGAGCTGGATGATCAGTATAGGCCTGTAACCCTTTCTTTCTCCCAGCTATTACATCTAGATTCACTTAGGGGTTGTTGCTTTACGATATTCAAGTAAGTCAACGGGCAGCATTGTTGTCTGCTAACGTTCACTACTCACTACTGAATTCTTAATAATTTCTTGCTCTAGACCTCGTTTGTCACAGCACAACAAAACAGTAGAAACTGTAAACTCTAGGGACAGAACCACATTTACATCAGTACAGTTCAAGTGTTATAGGTGAATATGCACTTGACATAAAAAATAATGTGTACCTATTGCTGTCAATGAATAGCACAATGTCCTTAATACTAACGAAAACTACATCTTTATTTACATCACTGGCACGAGAGAGCCAAGCAAAGCTTACGAGAAATAGTAATGCTATGCAACACTTTAAACTTTCACGTCACACCTCTCAAACCTCACACACTCATGCCCTCTCATATATTTCTACATCGAACTTCTAGAATGTCTCGATAATTGACTTCAACCATTTTGACTATTCCAGAGAGTTTGCAACAGGTCAAGATCAAATATTTTCAGTCACTGACATATAATTATGCTATTTAGAACATTCCAGGCATTAATATTAAGGTAAAATTGAGGTCAGGTTTAATGAATTTATAAGCTTGTCTACTCCTTTTCACAAAAAAAAAATGGAAACTTAGAAAAAAAGAACGCCTAGTCTGTATTGCAAACTCGCTCAACATGGGGTCACTTTGTCACCAGCTCCAAGAAGATACTATAAACCACTGGTCTGAGTGAATCTGGGTCACCGTCATCATGGCAAGTGAGCACAGAGCATACATTAGTAAGCATTAATGAGGCACAGAGAGGTAGGGGAGGAAAGACTAATGCATGCAAATGTTACAATTATTTTATAATGTCAGCATCTCCTCTGCAAATAGGTGACTACAAACCTGACTTCAGCACTAATATTTTGTATCCTTTCTGCCAGTGCCACATCTATGAGTCTGGATATGAATTCAGAAAATGTAGTAATTCTTGTAATGATAAGCTTTCATTGATGCCTGGAGTTGTATGTCATCTACCACGTTTAAAATTGGCTGACTGACCACTTTGTTACCATGGTATAATGCACATTATCTATGCCACTCAGCAGGTGGCATCTGTCAAATTTATTCATCTTGCATAGCTGAACAGGTTTCTTTGAGCTATATCAGCCTGTCTGACATGCCACAAGGTTTCTTATAGTCAGTGAAAGTGAAGCATGAGTTGCTCTTTGACTACATTAAGCTATTAGTAAGATATGAAAGAATTATGTGTTTCCTGTCATTAGATGAGCAAAAGTTTTAAGCTAGCATTATTCTGGGCTTAGACTTAGTAGTTAATGACAGAAGGTCATGCCTGCCGGCCAATGGGAAAATTTCAGGGAAAAATCATGATTAAAGATCAGTTTATTAAATGGATGATGTACAGGTTACATTTTTAATCATTATAGTATTTTATTCGCCCTGATGAAGGTCTAGCGACCGAAAATTTGGCAAATTTTACCATTGGATTCTTATTAGATTGTGATTTTTATGTGTGAAATTCTTACTCCCTATTGTGCTATAATTATTAAATTGTTTAACATTGACTGGTAGACAGTTCCTTAATATATATTTTTAATATATTACTCATTATTAAATGGATGATGATGATGATGATGATGATGATGATAAATTATAGTCATTTCAGCTATTAGCAATATGTTTCTGACAGCCATTGCCTCCTGGACAAAAGCACATGTCTTTCCCAGTTGTGTTGTTGTTGTGTATAGTGTGTTGTCGATTGCTGAGGGCTAAGGAAGGACCTGGCATCACAGGTCTGTCAGACATGGGCAGTGGAGCAGTAGCTGTTTAACTGACTCCATGTTACTAAGCGTATTAAACTCATCTACTACTCTGCCTCACAAAACATAAAATTATCTTCTTAAATCACGAATTATTTGCTCATAAAACCAATCAAACAAAAACTCCATATCAAATGTTCCAATCACCTTTGAAGCTTGATATCTCAGTTCCTTGTTTAGCGACATGCAGACCTCATTTTGACCGGCCATAAGACATAAATATTACTATTTGTTTCTTTCAGAGTCTTGAGGACTGACAGGGACAAGCCACTTACTTAAATCTACATTTATTCCTCCAGCCATGGATGGGAAGTCTTTTAGCCTGCAACAGTCTTGTATGAACTTCATATGTGACAATGCAAACACCTTGCAAGAAGTGGAGGGAACAGTCTTCAGTGAGAGCCTTTCAGAACAGCTGTTGTCAACCTGGTGTGAAAAAAAAACATTAAATGATGAATCTTTGGCATTTTTTAAGCCAGATGTGACAACCTTGCGGAATGTAAGCATTCGCAAAGCGATGGTCACAGGCCAAGGCCTCCAAGTTCTCCGAGGCCACCGAATAGCCCAACTTGAACTGACAGATATCAAGGATGTGGCAATTAGTGAAATCATTGGGTGCCTAGGAGAGTGGAGCCTGTCAAATCTGCGTGTTCTCAATGTCAGTAAAAATACTTTTAAAGAGGACCCCAACATCTGGGCTACAGCTGTCTCACAGTTGAAAAATCTGCATGGTCTGAACGTCAGTTTTACAAATCTCAATCAAGAGGGACTTGAGATTATAGTTAAGAATCTTCCGCATTTGGAGGCTCTTGATATTTCCAGAACTGAAATCCATGACATTTCACCCCTTAGAAAGTGTAAGACTCACCTGAAGTCATTAAGTCTCTACAACTTGCGATTTGATAAACAATCTGATCCTGTGGATGTTCTCAGAGAGCTGTCCCTTCTGGTACAGCTGGATGTCTCCACTGAACCACCACAGGGGATTGAACTGTTCTTCTTTCCAGACCCAAGTGCAGACACAGAGCACTTCCGAGTGTCTGCCTATTTGTCACAACCTGAAATACACCCTGATCTGGTCTCTTTGGATGTGTCAGGTGCTGTCTCAGATGCTGAGCCACAGGTTCTAATGTGAGGCTTTATTCTTTATCCAGTTGTATTTAATTTTTGATATCTAGTGGTTATAAATTTGCAAACTCTATCACTCTACATTCAATTTGATTAAGCAAAAATTTGTAAAAGTTACGAAGATTTTATGATGATTGAGTTTGAAAAATTGTTTTAAAAGCTCCCAAGAGGACATTTTTTTTAGGGAATAATCTGAAGTGATAAACAATCAAATGTAGATTAAAGATATGACAGAAAATTACTCATATACCATATTGTCATATTTACAGTTGATAGTTACACTGGAGACAGTGTGGTTTTGTGGTTTGTGAGTTGTACTCAGAAACTGAAGACAGTTAAGGCTAAGATTTGTGTGTTCAAATCTCAGGCTGGGCCGGTGTAAATAAGTACCTGGCTTTAGAGCTGGGATGACTGCCACAGGTGACTAGCAATGACTTTGCTATTTGTTTCAAGTTTAATACTATGTATTTACATGTCTGATGTGTACAATTGTACATACTGATGTATATGTTTGTATTATGAATGACTTTGTAACATTCTGTAACATTGTATGACGTTGTAAACCAATTTACCTATGGGTCATTTTTCATATTAAATTGATCAATATTCAACTTGTCAAGGGCTTCTGGACTTTGTTTGCCCTTAGGTGCAGTTATAAAAGTAAACAAATGATTTGTAAATCCATGCCTGTCGCCACTCAATGATTTCATATTAGATACCTCAGCAGACCTGTGGCCATATGCATAATCCTTATGTGAGTTAACGTACTATGGTGACCACAGGAAACTCCCAAAACATTAGTAGTGCTGCTGCCACTTTTAGAAGATAACTGTTTACAATTTAACCCTCTTGATGTAGTGATAGAATTATTTCAGCTGCCTGCTCACTATACTTCAGTGTGGCAAAAGAATGTGCACACATTTCTTTGCTGAATGCGGAGTGCAGTGATCAAATTTTGCAGCCCATTATCAGCTGACCAGCACATTTTGTAGTAAATGTATTTCTTCTCCTGTAGAATTCAGTTTTGTTTCTGATCTAAGTGAAGTGATAAACTTTGTCTTGAAAAGCCTAAATTGCGATGGTTATGTCACTGGGAAACAAAAAAATTTACAAAATTGAGATTGTCTATCATCATTCTGTTTAATGCACACACTGAGTTAACTCTTGTAACACCTTAGATGAACCCGTTCCCCACTTTACATCTCTACACTAAACATGATGGTAAAAAAATTTTAATGTCAGTGCCAACTATGTGAGGCAGCGGTTGAATTTTGCAGCCTAGTATCAGCTGATTGGCCAGAGGATAGCACATGGAATGATTATTACTGTAAAACTGGGTCACAGGTGGACCTGGGTGTTTCGTCCTACGATGCTTAAAAATATAAGCCAAAAAAAAAAAAGAAAAAATCTCAGCTCTTATTTGATCAGAATTGGGATTTTCCTTTTGCATTAACTATATTTTCTCATTCTACACAGGGCTTTTGTGGATGCCCATGCAGGACTGACTTTCCTGGGCATGGCAATGACAAATATGTCAGAATATGACATGTTTCGTTCTTCTCATGAGTGGCTTAAGGCACATCCAGGGCTTGTGGTGAGTATGTGGAATGTCAGTCTTGATCTAAAAGCAGTCATCTGCTTCACTATAGATTGTATTTAGGTAATGCCTGCTCTTGTAGTTTTATATTATATCTGAACAGACCACATCACTGAATGAATTTCTTGACCACTGTAATGTGGAATATATCCTTTCAATGCCACTTTCAGAGCTTTTAGCCACTGGCCTTCACACAACAGTTTTTACGTGTTGCTTATACCAAGGTCGTCAGTAATAATGATAATAATAGTAATAATAACTTGCATTTATAGCACGCTCATCCTAAAAATAGTCTAAGCACTTTACTGCAAACAAAAAATCTCGGCCGCCCAAGAATACACTCATGCAAAATACAGCGCAATAATTTTGGTAAGATGAATATCAAGAGGTTTGGATTGACAGGCTGTAAAAATTAATCAAAGCAGTGTTGTTTGGACAAGTCAGTGTTTCTTCAACATTTTCTTAAAACTATTTAGATTGCCTTTTTGATAGTTTATTCTTAACAAATGGACCTATGAATGTGAATGCTCTTTGAAGTTCTCCCCAAATCTCTTCATCTATATCTTTGGCATTAAAAATGCAATGATCTAGTTGCTTTGTGCTCAGTCAATAAGTCTGAACATTTTATAATAAGGTAAACATTTTATAAACCAATGGACTTGGGAAAGTATGAATAAAATGTTTTCCTAAGGCATTTTTTTGAAACAGAGTGGCAGAAATGGTTATGGTGTTGGACTCGAGATCTAAAGGTCTTGGGTTCGATTCCCAACCACGTCTGTGTTGTAAATGCATAGGGAAAGCATTTCATTCACATTTTCCTCAGTCCACCTGTCTGTGAAATGGGTACCTGGCTATAGTAGGCAGTGGAAGATACTGTCAGACTGATACTCGTAGTACTCAGTGCCTGTAATGGCCATGCACTGTATGCTCTCCAGAGAGTAAAGAAAGTCCTAGAGTGAACAGGCCTGCTGGAATAATAATGGTGAGAAGTCACATGAGCAGGCATTAGCCTGGATTCAATACTCAAAAACTGCCTTGTTATTATTATTACTATTAGTATTATTATTATGATATAACCATGGTGGGAATTAAACACACATTTTCTTCTGAGTCTAAAGCAGTAACCATATGGCCATACTAATCTGCTATACTAATCAACTAATGCGGAATTTGACTGGAAGTACATTATTAACATTTTTTTTGTTCTTGTTCTCTGTGGGATGCTTTTATCTCGCAGATTGTTGCTTGGATGCCATACAACGATCATTGCCACCCTATTGGAAGTTCAGGTTTTGACGCCTTTTACCAATAGTGTGCTGCATATTGTGTCAAAATCTCTGATCTTAATAGTTTTTGTAGTATGACAGGACCCTTTGGAAATACATCTTTATGCATTTCACTGATAGGAACACATACAGTATTGGAATATTACATAATTTTTCAGGCATTTCACAAATTATCATTTATGAGAAAGCAAGTACTCTTACCTGACCTGAAGGTACACGTGATTTTAGCATTTATTGAGATATGATATCCAGACGATGAGATAAACGGGCAATCATTTTTCAAATTTTAAAAATGTTATTTAATTGACAGATTACGGGGAAGGGAACACAGAAACAATTGGTGGAAACATTGAAAAGGTACTCTCACCGCAGTTCCTACCTCTGTGATGCACTGAAGGCATTATATCCATTATTTGAGTACCTTGATGTCACAAGGGAGGACGTCATAGAGGTGGGTTCAATATTCTAATGTCTTTACAATGAAGGTATGATATCTGTTTCAAGCACCTTGATGACACAAGCGAAGATATTACAGAAGTGGGTTTAGGATTCTTATGTCTTTACAATGAAGGCATTGTATCTACATTCTGAGTACCTTGAGGACACATGGGATGAGTGATGACATCATAGAGCTGGGTTCAACATTCTAATGTCTTTACAAATTGCCTTGTTATGAAGACTTTGCTTTCCAATTCCATGTGCAATCCTACTGCTCAGGAGAAGAAAACACCAAGATCTTAAGTGTCTCGCAAGAAAATCATGGTCGCAAATTATCGCGTTTCCATGTTTTTGTAGACTTTGCTGTAATTTTGCAAATTTCTGCAAATTTAGATATTTTCTGCAAATTTTGCAGATTTTGGCTGAAAAATGCACTTTTTCTGCCACGACTGCAATACAGTGTCAATGAAAACACAGAAAATATGTTCTGTTTCTACATTTCTACAACTTTGCAACAATATGGTTGTAAACCATGCGACATGGTGATAAATAGATCGAAATTATGAATCTATTTTTGCAAAATTTGAGCAGAATTTTTTGCGATTTTTACCATTTCTTTTTTTTTTTGCAAATCTTGCAATTCTTAGTGCACAGTTTGGGGTTTTGAAATTTCAATTTTCTGCAAAGATGGTCTTAGCCAAACATCTAGGGTTGAGAGAGAAGATAAGTAAAAAAACTGAAAATTCTTGGTAATCGTGCCATTGTTGATCTAAGAGTATGCTGCTGGTGGAGAAGATCATGTGTTGTCAGTATGGGTAATTTACCTGCACCTGTTACAATATGACACTTTTCTGTGGGCAAGATCTTACAGGCATAAATGCACTTAGACCCATTTAATATTTTTTTCAGTGGAATGAGCAATCCTGTCAGAAAAGAAAATAAGAAAAATTTCATTGTGGCTAAAAAAACTAGGATCTTAAATGAACATATGATCAACAGCCAACGCCTCACAATCGGAGTCAGCATCTTTACTCTTCATTGGCTGCTGGAGAGGAGGACAGAGCATCAGTGCCTCTGAAGATTTGATGTCAACCTCAGACCCAAGTCTTGACGCAAATGTTAATTGACAAAAATTGCTGCAACTAGGATGTTAATGGGATTATTTTATAGCAAACAAAATTGGATTTCATGGATAGAATGCAATCCTAACCAGAACACGATGGTAAGCACAGCTTACCCTTGCTTAGTCTGAAACTACTAAGTATCTTACATCTCTGTGCACTTGCACTCTCTGCTTGGAACCCTTTGTTCTCTGTTTGACAGATAGCTTTGCCAGCAGTGAGAAAATATCCCTACCACTGTCATTAGTAGGCCTGTGCCTTGTAAATTTGCTTCTAAGCAATGTTGTTCCATTCGTAGAATGGGGGAGTGAATATAGTAACTTACATCACCGTGCAGCTGCACTCTTTGCTCAGGACCTTTTGTTCTCTGTTTGACAGATAGCTTTGCCAGCAATGAGAAAGTATCCCTACCGTCCAATGTTACAGTGGGCTGCCTCTGCACTGCTGGGTCGATTAATGTGTGGTGACCTTGCCATGAGAATATCTCGCAAATATCTCTATGAGTACACAGATCTCACTGTGACAGCTCTAGAGAATTTCCCAGACCACCGAGAGGTAAAAGTTATGTTTGTATGTTATCAGGTTTATTCATAGTTTTATTAATGCTGGTAACACCCTGTCTTGTTCACTGTGTTCAATGTTGTGTGTACATCTATGTGTTTGTCTTGCCAAGTTTACCAACTAAAGCTTAACGGCCATTTTTTTAAAAGGGGGGCAGGGATGCATGTGGTGTATGTGGTTCTCAGTTCTGGTGCTCAGCGCTATTTCTGTTAGTCTTCTGTTTGGCTTCGGGAAAGACCCTGGCTAGTAAGCTACTTTTTTTGAGTGGCGGTATGGTTGTGTATGGACGTCTACCTGATTCCAAACTGATAGCGAGGCGATGGGTCCCGGGTTCAAGTTTCTTCACAACACTTTCTTTCCTTCTTCCATTTTCTCTCTGCATTTGTCCTCTTGAGCACTTTCCCCTTTATTCTACTTTGTGTAACCATCTGTTTGTGTCCGCTCATTCCCTTCTCTTAATGCTGGTAGTGCTAGTTACTACTAGATACCTGTGGTCCACACAATATCTTTGCTGCGGTTTGCAGTGTCGGCTTTCTTATCATGTTTCCTCGAAGATTGTCACTGTAAGGCAGCTGCACGGGCTGGATTCTGGTGTCACTTGGGTTGCCACCAACATGCCAAAAAAAATGCGGTACTCACTTTTAAAGGTGTAGAGTGATTGGTGGTAACTGATTCAATGTTCACTCCGCAAGGATTAATAACTCTGGAGTCTTTGCAGTTGTAATCGTATGCAATGCGATGTAGTATTCATTAGTATGTCATATTTATAGGGCAAGAATGAGCAACCATGTCAAAGAGCACAACTCAGTCATAATCAGCACAACCAGCACAATTTTTTTTTTTTGACAATGTGTAGAAGGCTATCTGGAAAATATAGGATTATAGGGTGCTATAGCATTCCAAAATGCTTCCAGTGTCAATGCACGAGTATTGAGAATAAAGAAAATCGAAAGAAAAATTTAGTTAGATGATGGAGAGAACTCATGAAAAATCTTATTGGGCCTGCTTGGCTGATTGATAGTTTTCAAGAGGTGAGATAAGCATAAAAAATATTTTGATCTTCACTCAGTCCCCACTAAACTGGGAGAACAAGAGTTTTCCCATACAAACTAGCGAAGTCCATTACCTAGACCAGAGGGATATAAATCATGTCTTTATACTGTCAAGAAGTGAAAAATTCTCGTTCATCTTTTGAATAATTTTGTCTAAATAGAGTTCCCATTTCAAAATGTTCAGTTATGATCCATGAAATTTTGATAATGCATCACTTTGCAAAGATCTGATATAATCACAGATTTCTACTGTCGAACATTGTCATACAGTGATAATGTTGCAATAATGTATTAGTGATTCTTTTCCCCAGATTCAGTACAATGCCCTGCAGGGACTGTGCAATACCAACATGTTACAATTACTGGTAAGTCTTTAACTGCTGCTGTAGGTAAAAACCCACAAGAGATTTTAGACAACCTCCAAATTTGGAATGTTCTTCACATTTCCTGCAGATTTTAGGACATTCTCTGCAGATATTAGAGGTAATATTCAATTACAGTTGAAAACAGCCAAACTACAGACCAATACAGCCCAACAAATCATGCCATAACTGCTAACATTCTTTTTTTTTTGTAGGGCTCAGACTATTGTGAATTTTTTTTTTTTTGGTAACCCAATTACAGTGCCTGTTTGAAAGTTAATAGTAAGTGTAGTAAACAGGAAAAAGAAAGATATTTCAGATGATGTGAAAATGAGTGAATGAATGATTGATTGAATGATTAAATGAATGAATGAATGAATGAATGAATGAATGAATGAATGCCTTATTCAGTATGCTTTTACAGCAACCTTAGAGTGCACTGTGTATTGGACCTTGAGAGAGGTCGTTTTTATCAGCACGAAATTACTATTATTGTAGTAATGCAGCCAAACAGTACAGGCTTGCATCTGTGCATATTCAGTTACTAAGAAAGATCAAAAGCACCATCAGTGAGTGCAACTGCAAACAACCAAGAACAATGTAAGCTTACACATCATGGGCGCAAGGGTGTAAAATATGCCAACATTTATTTACTTAAAGAGCCACAATATGCTGGATCACAAACAGTTGTTATTATTAAATAATACGTATTGCTCCCACTGGCCAGAATTTTTCTTAGAAGAAAATCTTGTGGCTCCTTGTGCACCACACAGAACAGGGAAGAATGAGAGGGTAGGAGAAAGTGATTATAACCTGTAAAAATTACACCGTTATGTCATAACCTTAATAGTGTGAAGTCGCATGAGCGGGCATTAGCCTGGATATGAGACTTATAAACCCATTATTATTATTATTAGAACCTCAGTAGTGTGGAGATGCACATTTACGTGATAACAATAGAGTCAAAAAGTTGGTGTTTCATTATATGAACCATAAGTTATTTTGATATGCTTACTTGAATATTTTATCATTGCTTTGGATTATCATGTAATTCCACATGGCTTACTGCAGTTTATGGTAATAAGGCTCAAAGATTCAAGGATTGCAAGATTTAAGATTCAAAGGCTGTGTTCAACCTCTATAGACAGTAAAATAATTCAAAATACAAAATACAATATCTCAGCAAATATTTGTACTCTGACAAGGGCACACATAACCAAACACAGTGCTGCCACACACCTGATTAATACTGCATTTGCTGTCTCCAGGACATGGATTGGTTCAGAACGCTCAGTGTCGTCATGTCTAATCTGTTTGTGCTCCAAGATGCCAGTCTAGACCAGTTGTCTGTCTTCATTTTGTCATATCTAATTAAAAAGGTGAGACACGTCAACTTTGGTACTTTTCTGTCAAAGAATTTTTGCATGATTGACTATTGCACCTGTTCAGTTCTGTTACCCTGTCCATCCTGTAACTTGTAAGCTGCTGATTTTATGTTTCATCACTGTGCTTCAACAGGTCCGGAGTCAGACTTACATGATTTTGTAATAAAGATACTATGAAGTTTCTCAGATTAATGACCATGTTGATATGTTGAAAAAATTGATATGTGCCAGTAATTGTCAGCAAAAATTGCAGACTTTGTAAGGGTACACATTTCCTTTTATTTGGATTGTGAAAAATAAACGATTTGACCCTTCTCAAGTTCTGCTGAACAGAGTGCTCAATGCTCACCCTTCAATGATTGTAGGGGCTGGTCTCTTGTGCTTCTGTATCACTTGAGATCAGTCTTTGGAACAGCCCGCAAAAAGAGACAGCTTCAAAAATAGACACAGCATACTTTAATAAAGCTGTGGGAACAAGGTCATGAAACTCCTATACATTTCATTACAAGACCATCTACTTCCAGAAACCTGAGAAGCCATCGTTTTTTCATCAGTACTGAAATGTATGCGGGTTTAGTTTTCTATTTCTTTTAAAAATTGCTTTTCTTTGTATAGCTTCATGTTACCATCATTTGTTAGTTTGAATTTGCTGAGGTAAAGGTTAAATTGCTTCCCTTGGTTAGAGTTCATGGGTCAAAGGTTGTATCAAGTTGAAGTTTCTTGTTTGTCGTCAACAAGCTTATGTCCTGTTTTAGAAATTGACTGTTCTGTGATTTTGTAAGTTTAGGAATATTTACTTGTGTAGATCATCTTAATATTGTAATTCTTTCAATTCATGCACTGATTGATGTTGAAATAAGTATTCCTCCGCATCACTCTACAGTACAGTTCGAAGTTGAAATTTATTGTTATTACCAGCAGCGTGTTTTAAGAACTTTCAAATGAGTTTTATTTTACTCCCTTTTCTTAAAATGTCTTATATGTCTGTCATGATATGGCTGAAACAAAGACAAGTCCAAAAGAGCAAGTTTAGACAAAATGACAAAGATAAGTCATGGTAAATGAGGCTTATCACTGGACCTGCTTCCATTTGTCATGCAAATTATAGGCTAACTGAAGCCCATTTTGCTGAATGATTTTATTGTTAGATGGGACTTATTTCATTGATTCATAATATAGACTAAACTCAAATTTGATTTTTAAAAAGTGGACTTGTTGCTTATTGTCATGTCATGGTAGATATGTCAGTGAGTACGTCATATTTTTTTAGATGACCAGGGAGCAGGTAACACAGCTTGGTACATCAGAGGGTAACATGCAGAAGCTACTGTACCTGATGAAAGACCGGCTCCCAAGCTACAGTCCTTCAGACATGATGCTGAAATATACTATGGCTTCACTTCTGAGTCTCACAGGTAATAATTGCAGAAAAAAAGGAATCTTTGTCAACATTTTTGTTATGTGGACAGAACTAATTGATGTTGTTATGTTGTTACTCCAGCTAGATATTGTAGTATGTTGCGCGGGGACAGTTCCGCTATATTGTTAATTTAGGGTATAGAGCACAGAGTTATAACATTACTCGTCAAATAAGGTATATACAAGTTTATCACATATAATGAGCTGAGGACAAAATAATCCTTCAACAGGGATGTGCATGCAATTTTTACATCATTAGCTACAGCACCAGTCATTGGCTGGATTTGTGCACCATTACAGAAGTAACGCTATTTCTATAAAAGGAAAGGGGGTTGGATGTCTACTCAAGACACTTCAAACAAGCAAATCAATAAGTGACTTTAGTCACAGCAACAATTTACAAACTGGGAAACATATGGGCGAAAAGCACAGTGAAGTCTGACTTATTGATCTCAAGGCCAGTCATGGAAAACTTACTTCCCTTCCTACTTCCTTTAAAAAGTTTGACTTCAGCCACAACAGCAATGTATAAGCAGGGAAACAAATGGGCAGATGAACACAGTTAAGGTCAGTCTCACCTTCCTTAACACTATCAGCCCACACTACACATACTAGCGTGCAGTCCATAAAAGATTCCCCCCTCGACACGCCACACACAAGTATATGGATTCATCCTGATCATTAACTACATACCAATGACTGCAGGGATCACCCCAATATACCTTTAGCCTTCAACTGTCTTTTGCCAATGGGAAGTTACTCAACAATTTATACATTATTTTGGTATGGCTGGGAAGTGTTCAAAAAGATTCATTAAAATAAATACAAAGAGATAGTTTACCTTGCTTTGATAAGTATTGATATGTTCAGCTGGTGAACTTAACCCTTGTAATGCTACGGTCAAGCCACTTCTCACCTTCACATCTCTATGCTGGGCACTGTGGTCAAAAAAATGTGCGTGCCAGTGCCAACCACATGAGGTGGCAGTAGAATTTTGCAACTAGTGTCAGCTGACAAGTCAGCAGCCAACAGACCAAATGGCTATTAGTTGCAAAACTGGATCATGCAACCAGTGAGCAGCTGGACCTGTGGTGTCCTGGGCTACAAGAATTAAAGCTATTCCTTTTTCTCTTCCTTGTAAGATGAGTGCCCGAAGGTTGCTGAGAAAATAATGGAAGATGGTGGCTTGGAGCCGCTGTTGGAACTGCTGCAGAAGGCGGAACAGGGAGAGTCACAGGATGCCAAGTTTATGATCATTAGGGTCCTTTGTGTTTTGGTAAGGTCACCCCATCATCTTTTATATGCACAGTTCTGGAATTTTATTTTAAAAGACTGTATGTCCCTTTATTTTGATGTGAATATACAGTCTCTCAGAAAGAAACATGAGGGTTTGTCTGTGTTGATATTTAAGCCTGTCTTCCACAAATGTTTCAAAAGCGCATTTGGTATCATTTTAATTAGATTTTTAGGCCAGTTCTGATACAACCGTCAGAATACCTAGGAGAGCTCAAAATACAAGAATGGAACAATATTTTAAAGAATGGATCAATCCAGGCACTCGATGCAATATAATGGTCTGAATTTTAAATTTTAATTAATTTAGGGTTGATCAGAAGATACATCACTCTTGTGTATGGGATGTAAAACTCCAATATGTGACCTTTGTAGTAAGATTCAGCATTGTGTTTAAGTCTTTGGCCAGTGTGCTGAAACCAGTACTTATAAAAATAAAAATCTAAACATTTACTTTACAGTCTCTTTAACTTCTTTATAATATCCCTGTCTCGAATCCACATTGCTAACACTTCTCCACCATTTCTCTCTTTCTCAGTATTCATTATAAGCTCTTGTTTTCTTTTCTCTCAGTGAATCACTAACCCTGTCTTCCCAGCCTTTCTCCAAAAAATGTAAATCACAAACTTGTTCATCTCTGAAATCCTCTGTTTCAGTAAGAAATCCTTTGCCCTCTCAGTGGCTCAGCTTGATCTCTCCCTTCCCAAAGCATATTCTATTGCTAACCTACTTTCAGGCCTTTAAACATGAATTCAATCAACCCTTTATAAGTTTTGATTCCCCTCCCCCATCTCCAGTCTGGTTTCCCATTTTTATCTTTGTGACTTTCATAGCACCTTTCTCCATTTTGATCTAGATACATTGTCAGTTCTCCCAATCTCAGTTCAACAGCAAAGCAAAATGTTCACCCTGATTTTTACTGTCAACCTTCTGACATGATTTATAACCACTCTGCCAACTTTTCAAGGATAGTGGTCCTGTAGTATCCCTTAAATACTGTATATAAAAATTGGCTATCACTCAACCAATCACTATGTGTGCATACCATCTGACAAACCTAGCAAAAGTGGGACTTTATGGTACTTGGCAACACAAATCTGAATCGGTGAATTAAATCTTTTTGTGTTAGTGGAAACACTGCAGGAGATGCATTTTTTCTATGTCAACAAAGATGAAATTTTCTTCATAAGCTGCTGCATTTCCAAAGATCATTCACAAGACCAGTCAGAAACTATACATTCAATGTGAATCTTTTATGCTACAGATCTCCAATGGGATGTTAAGCACTTTGAAAGTTTGAGTTCCCGAAACAGCAGTAGGGAGAAGCCACAGGGAAGAAGAGAAGAGAGATTTTTGCGGAGCCTTTATAAAAATGCAAATGCAAATAGGGCTTTTATGATCTTGAAGGAAAATTGATTTACAGTACAATACAGTGTTATGCATCTTATTCATAATACAAACACAGAACAGTACACATCACACATGTAAATACAAAATAATACAAATGAAACACATAACCAAGTCATTGCTGATCACCCATGGCACTGTGCTCTAATCCTTCCAGCTCTAAAGCCAGGTATTCATTTATACTTGAGTTCAATCCAGAAAGAGGAGTGCAGTGTCCTTCCTAAGGACATCACAACATAATCTGCCCAGCACCCTAGTTGAACACACTAACCTTAGACTTGACAGTCTTCAGTTTCTGAGTATGACTCACAAACCACATGACCACGCTGCCTCCCTAGTTTACCGTGTGATTACTGTATTATATTTTTCCCACTTGATTTTTGCAGAGCAACATTTCTGAGGTGAAGCATCTTCAGATTCATATGGTGCGAGAGGATTTCCTTCAGCTTTTAAGGTCAGTCCATGTTGCTCTTCTCAAGGAGCAGAACCTGGCTATACTGAATGCTGAAGAAGGATGTTCATATTCAGTGTTTTCTTCAGACCACAGAATCATGTGATTCACCCCTTCATTTTCAAAACTCCTCCCAAACACACACAGAATACATTGAACACACATTGATCTCCCCTTCTTTCCTGCATTTCAAAGTTCGCATTTCTTGAGAAAAAATAAAATCCCTTGAAAAATTACAGATGTCCCGATAAGGCAGGAATCTCTATGCCAACCCACATGATCTGGAGAAAACACTGCATGTCCAATATCATTTTCTATTTAGAAGTATTTTTTTCTTTCTGAGAATTATCTTTAGCACCTGCTTAACCAATTTTGCACAGAAAGAGCATTATAATGTTGCTTAGCATGTGTATTTATGACACAAGGCAGAGAGCTTAACTCTTTGACTCCCTATAGGATTTTCACCAACGGACCCATGCTGTTTTTGGAATCACAGTAAATTCAGTAGGCACCTTACTCAAAAGCATATAACTTTTTTAAAGATCGAATCTCGTGGAAGGAAGTTGTTAATAATAAACACACGCATCGTAGAAGTTTCATACCTTCGGCTTTTCGTTCTTTTGAAGATTATATTTTTAACTAGTGAGCCGCATTTTCCGGCTTGGGGTCAAAAACAGGTTTTGGCTTGAGCCGGAAAATCTGGCTTGGGGGAGTCAGTGAGTTAAGTGACCAGTATTTGGCCCATGCCTGTAAAGTTATTTTCCTAGCTTGAGAAGCAGAGGTTTGTGGGAAAAATTATGACATTATGTATGTTCCAGCTGCTGCAGATGTTTTTTGTTGTACAGTATACTCTCTGGCTTTCAATTAAGGCTGTGGTGATTCAAATTAACCCTCATGATGCAGTGATTGAATTCATTCTGCAGTCTCTATTTCGCTTGAGTGTGGCAATAGAATATATATGCATCTCCTTGCTGAGCTCTGAGCAGAATGGTAATATTTTCCACCCCAGTGCCACCTGACCAGCCGGAAGACAACCCGTGCAATGGTCATTATCCGTAACAGTAGTCATGCAGCCAATAGGAGGCTGGATCTGAGCAGCCTCGCACTACAAGAGTTACAGAATTAAATTCTACTGTACTAGTGAGGCAGCGGTCTGCATCTTTAATTCCTCGGGCGTGATTTGATTGTCACATCAGCCACTCACCATGTGTTACCACCTGTCTAGAGAGCACTTGCAAAAAAGCTGGCTTCATGCCTTAGTGCCTCTTTGAAGTAACCATTTGACAGTCAAGAGTTCAATGGGTGGAAGAATTTGAAATTAGCAAAATGTGATTGTGTACATTGACTACAATTTGCAGAGATGTTCCATCAAGTTGACATGCACTTTAAAGGCTTGATCTTTTCAAATATCACCATGAAGTTTACTGTGGTTCTAGGTAGGTTTGAACTAGCTTGAAGTCCTGACTTTTGAAAAGATGTTAAGACACTAAGTGAAAGACAGAGGTTGTGAGTTCCCAGTGTCTTACAAGAATAGACTAAATCAAATCAAGTAAAAGCAAGTGATGCTTGTTATGTTTGGCTTAGAGTCAATTTTTAACAGCAACAAAGCAACTGTGAAAAAAGGTGCAGATGTCCTATGTCCTATATACTATTTGTCATCTGATCTTGATAGACACATTGAAAACTTCTCATGAAATTATGTGATTTTCTCAGAACTACTGAAATCACACTTTGATATTTTTGTATAAAATGACAGTGATGTAGTAAACTGTGATCCTGTAATTTGATGTGAGTGTTTGTTTGAAAGTGACCTGTGTGTATATGTTTGTCAGGTCTGTTTTCAGGCTCCAGTAGTTGACCACTATCAAATTGTCACGTTCATTCCACATTTGCCTAAGTCATTTTTTATGAGGTTTTGGGTTTTGAGAAACTGAGTGCTTTCAACCTGTGAGCCAGATTTGGTTTAGCTGTAAAATTGAGATATAATAACGAGTCAAAACTCTACATTTGTTTTAATGAACATCATATTACAATATAAACAACTCAAAACATCAAAAAAAAATGACTTAGGCAAACATGGAATGAGCATGACGAAATATAAAGCCTGTCATCAAAAATCCTCCATTTTCTAACTCTTGGTTTCAAATTGATCTGTCTCTTTCCATATGGTAGGAACTTGCTGAAGAAAAACTGGACAGATGTGTTTTTCTTAGCCACAGCCATCCTCGTCCACTTGTGTATTGGCAATGAGGAAGCTTGGGCACGCATCGGTGCCGTGAACAAGACTGGAGTCCTGGAAGATCTGGTAGAGTATCCAACCTAAATAAATAAAGTTATCAGTTACTGCTTCGAGATATCTCCAAAGAAATATTTCCTTTGAGTTTAGTCCCTTGCTTTTGCATGTCAATCCTATTTGAAGAAAAGGTTCTCTCAAGAGAATTATTTCCTTTTAGTTAAGTTCTGCCGCTTGCAGGTCAGTCCCATTCAAAGAAAGGGTAATATTGCTAGGCTTGATGAAGTTTAAATTCTCACTTAATTATATCATGAGTTCTTGTATGCTTTTCGCTTACTCTCAATCTCTCTCTGGTTCATTGTGAAGAACAGAGCATCTATCTGTTTGATCTTTTCACTCCTGGATCTCATCTCCGATGAGAGCTCATTATTACTGTAAAAACCTGATAACACTGCATTAAGACTGCATTATCACAATGGTTTCTGCTAACCAGGTGGCTGCTTAAGCAGTTAAACTACTGTTTCACACACTGTATTATTTGTGCACTTATAACCCTGTTTTCAGTCACATTCATCTTTGCTGTTTTGATGCTGGTTTGAGAGTTTTTTTGCTTTATTACTAACATGTCTATGCATCTAAGCCAAAATAAGGAAATCTTATTAAAGTTCATGTCAACAGATTTATCTTCTATGAATGTTAGGTTGGCCGACACATCATTTCAAAATGTTTAACATTTAAATGTTGGAGTCCAAAAGAATTATTGTTCTTAGAATGGCATTTATTGCCACCTATTGAGGCTTCTTTAGATCTTTAATATCTTCTAGGCTGATGCCTTATCTGACCTTATTATTACTTAAACTTGTGACATAATTTGTATTTTGGCAGTCAATAACAATTTATATTCCATGTATTTTTCTTTTTACAGGGACTTGTCACATTGAAGCTAGAAATGGTGGAAGAAGAAATTGCCTTTATGTACAGGTAGGATTTTAGTATTGTGTATTAAATTAAATATGAAGGGAAAGGGTATGTGATGGAGAAATGGGGTACTGGAGTCATGACAATGCTGCAGACATTATTGTGCATTTTGATGTTTCTCCTAGGTCACTGGTGCCATTCTACCCTCCCTTGGAAAGTCCTGAGACCCCAGTCCAGATGTGGGCCATATGGACAATTCATCACATCTGTATGAGACACGGTAAGGCATTAGTTATGTGATATTCTGTGATATAAACAGGTCAAAGTTTTAAATTCTTCTTTCCTTTCTCATGTTACTACCATATGAAGAGTCCCATAAGCTAATCAACATCATAGGAAACAACAAATAAAGACAAATAAACAACAGTTTTGTGTTTAGAGTGAAATAATTGCACGCTATTTAACACCCCGGCCCTGCTTTCATCCATCCGCCATCCATCCATGCACTCACCCAGCTTTCCATCCATCCATCCATCCATCCATCCATCCATCCATCCATCCCTTCATCCATCCGTCCATCCATTCATCCATCTGTCTATCCATTCATCCTTCCATCCCTCCATCCATCCATCTATCCATCCTTTCATGATCTCATCCTTGTAGGTGCCACTTACTTACCCATGCTTAAGAAGGAAGAAGGGGACAAGATCATTCATGCCTTAATGACCCGGAGCAGTGTCGATCCCAAGGTCAAACAGTATTGCCAGGAAGTTCTGGAGATGCTGACCCAGTTCAGGACCAAGTAAATGCATAAATTTGTATTGTAAATATCCATTATTTTTATTTACCAATATGGTATAAGGCTTGTGGTATTCCATACATGACTGTCAGACAGTCTTGGTCATACATGAATGAAGGCATTCACTATTGTGCTGGTTATTTGCTTTACCTAATGAAAGCTGCTCTAAGTAGGTGTCATATACTCAATCATAATTCACAAATTTTGATTAATGTATTATATTTAGTATTTTATGACATGACCCCCAAAAAAATGAAATAAAATTGCGGTTACATTTGAAGACAGTTGCTACAAAGTTCACAGGGACCTGCTAAATCATTTTGTAGAAAGCATATTTTGTATTAGCCATGATAAAGGAAAGCAGGATACATGATGTTATGATAACAAAGATCTTGTATGTTAGTTCACAAACTTCAAAAAGCTGTATCTTATAAGTGAGTCTGCAGCAACAGGATAGCTTGCCACACAACTGACAAAGTGATGAAGGCCTCTTGCTCTTGGCGGAAGATACCATGAGACCTCAAAACTTCAAAGCTCATGTTCTCGTAAACCCGCACACTCTTTGTAATTGTCTGGTCCCAAGTACTTTATTCCCTATGTCAGAGTTTCTTGTGAACTTGAACACTCCATGAACTTTAACCCGTGTGGTCGGGGTACAAGATCTGGTCATTCAAATGTATGTGTGATGCAGATGTCATTATGCCCTGTTCAACCAAGAGAAGTGGATGGCAGATTAGACCACTCAGTATCAAAGCAATCAGCCAATAACCTATACTGCAAGTTAGTAAGATGGGGTTATGAAATGGTGTGGGCCGGCATTCTCACCTTACGGAGGTGCAGAGTTACAAGAGATAAATTGTGAACTGGTCACCTGAAAATCAAATGAATGAGGTCTGATCATACAGTATTTTAAATAGCCTCATAAAACTGTAACTGGGCAATTGTAATCAGATGCGATCTAAAATTTATTATTGTTTTTGGGATGTCCAGAGAGGTAACTGTGTGTTTGGCCTACTGTAGAAGTGGTGTTTTTTTTTTCATTCACAAGGATCTTATTTTCATGACTCTCAGGAGTTGAGCATGATTTGTGAATATTATTTCTCAAGATTAAAAGTTCCGTTCAGATTTTATTCAAAGGCTTGCTGCTATAAATAATTTGTGTAGTGATGGTTACCTGCAAGAGGAAAGAAAATGCAGTTATTTCTAGTAACTATCCCTTATTATTTGGATATTATCAGTAAAAGTATAGTTTGCTAATAGTGCAAAACAGAATGGCCAGTCTGTCTGTCCTGTAGCATCACTCAAAATTACTCCTGACTTCTGCGCTCATACACATTTTCATCCGTTAAAGTCATCTAAGGCTCATGAAAAGCCATATCCTACTTTATGCAAGAATTATATCTTTGGGGAAAAAAATCATTTCTACAGTATGTCATGAAAGTTAGGATATAAACATATATGTATGTTTTTTTATATTTTTGTCATAATACTCTGTGCTTTCAATATTTTCTGCGCAAAAGTGCTGGCAGACTTAAAAGTACACGTAAATATGTGTCCTGTAATTTTAGCACTGTGCACAATGGAAACTTACTAAAAATTGCTTTTATTGCCAGTAGTGTGTTATGAGAACTGTGGAGTAAGTTTTAAAGTGTGTTTTAAGCTTCAATGATAATGGAAAATCTGCGATTTTTATGATGTTATGTTATAATCATAGAAATGTAATCCAGCTGATTTTTCCCTGGAATAGTGTCACTTTTTGATTTTATTACTTCAAGCTGGTATGCCTGGACAGTTTCAGGATGAACGAAATCTGGGTTAGGAATTTCATGATCTGCAGGAAAAAAGGCAGAAAAAAATGACTGGCTTGAGATGTTTGCTGATCTGTAATAAATCTGTTAATCTTTCACAATGAAGTTCAGAATATGCTGTTTCTGTTGGTTTATTATTGATGATATGTATGTTGTATGTCATATACTGCCTGTTTTTTATTATATTCATAGCAACCCATCCTGTTTTATTCTTCATTATGATTAGTTCAATTTCTGTACAATGTAATAATGCAGAGGAGCTCTTTGAGTTTTAATATAATAGAGTCTCAGTCTTGGAAATATGGCCTGCTTGTTATGTCATGCCATGTCGTGTGCTGATATCATTATCAAAAGACAAGCAAAGCCATAATATTGTAAGGCTGACATATAACGACCATTGTTAAGATGTATGGTGTCACAGGATGAATGATTCCTTTGAAGTGGAATGGACTTCATTTTGAGAGGGATCTTTTACATTTATCATACTGTGGGTAGTGGTAAAAATCAGATACATGTATGTTTTAACTTAGTTTTAAGGTATAGTTATTCAGATTTGCATTATGTACACATTTTTGGCGATGATGTATTTGAAACTTTTACAAATTTAGTCTCATTTACCATTTTTAGCTTTCAGTAATGGGTCATTTTCCTGAAATCAACCCCCTTGAATCCATAAGGTGGCGCTCCAGATGTTCAGTATACTTCATCTTTTCCACTCCATGTCCATCATAACTTTAAAATATCATTAGCGTATCCATTTCGTAATTCAAATCAACAAATTTCAGCCGTAGACCACCTATGACCTGAAATTTGGCACCCTATATTTGGTGGAGAAATGCAATTCAGCCCTTTCAAATTTAGTACCTGGCAATGGTAATCTACGCAAGAAGTATATTGCTCTATCTTTGTTAATTTCAAGACATTCCTAATATTATTTTGTGATTGGCATCATTTTAAAATTTCAGAAATCTGTTTATGATATCCCAGAAAATACTAATGTGCAAGCACAAGCCTTTTAGGGTGAACAAAATAAATGAGATTTAAAAACCAAGTAGTAGATATTAACCAGAAGGCCTTTTCACCCAGAGTGTGGTTCGAGAAAAATTCGATAAAGATAATGCATAATAATATCTTTTATGAGAGCCGACAGAGAAATTTGGCTTTTGAATATTACAGATAGAGCCACTGTGGCCTCTTTTCTTTTTTGGGATTGGGTTTGGGGGGGAGGGGGGGTGGATGGATCTACCATATTATTTCATGCATTCATTTTTATTGCTCAGTTGATTGCGATTTTCTGTTTTTTGAACTTGTAAACCATTTTTGAAATTAACTCAGATTCTTTGTGGTTTTTGTTTGCTAAAATAGTTATTTCTATTGTCATTTTTGTCCATGAGGCAGAACTTTGAGTCTGACAAAAATAATTGTAATATTAAGGGCAAATGCGGCAGAACTAGGTCATTTTCAGTAATAAAGTGAACTTTGTCATTTGGGGGTGAAAAATGGGTCAGACAGGGTCAGGAAGGAAGATAAATGCTAATGTTTTGCAATCTTCTCCCTCCGTTGCTATGGAAATGCCAATAGTTTAGCCGCTATATTGGAAAATATGCATAACTTTGAACCCTTCAATCTGAAGAACAACAGATGGTAGGATGCTGGGTTTTTTTTCATTTGAAAGATCACTTTATTTAAAATAGAATGTCACTGGGTTTTTTTTTTTCTTGGATAGATTTAAAAAAATTTTTTTTTCTAAATGTCATGAGAAAAAACATTGAAAATTTTGAGAATTTTTAACTTTAAAAATTCATGAAAGATATCGGAAAAAACCCTGTGATAATCTCAAAACAGAGGCATGGAGAGTTGTTGTGCAAAGTTTTATGTAAATTGGACCAGAAAAAAGTCAGATCGATGGGATAGAGTGACGAAAACTGTGATTTTGAGATAATTGACGATAAAGATTACCGACAGAAATTCACATATTTTACTTACTTAGGCAATCCTAGGACCATATGATGGACCTCCCTCTGTCTCCTCAAACTCCTTCAGCCTTCTCTGTTGTGCTATCCTCCTTTTCTTCCTTCTCTCTGACAATTTCTGGGTCACAGCATATTGGCTATCGCTCAAACGCTTCTCCTGCCTTTGCTTTTTTCGATGCATTTGAGACAGGGTGACCATTTCCTTTTTCATTATAATATACTTTTTGAGACAGGTATTATGAAAATAACTCCAGGAATCGATAAAGGACATGTCACCGCTCAAGAAACTGCCCTTAGCTCATTTTACACAATTTGACCCAATTTTACCCCCGCGGGGTGCCGCACTTGCCCTTAAGCAGAGGACTTTATTTTCCCAGACATAGCTTGGGGAGAGAGGAGGAGGAGGAGAGGATGGGTGAAAGGAGAGAGAGAATTGGTCAAGCCGAGAGGATACTAAGACTGTAGCGTCTTTCAATTTCATTTACATGTATTTAACCCTCATTACGCTACATTCATGTCCTTTGGTGTCAGATGAGTTTGTAATTCAGTGAAAATATAATTTCAAAGTATGAAAGTGATGTGTTGTTACTTTACAGCTAATGTTTAGCAACAAATATACAATAAATATGCAATAAAAATATTGATGGCTTGTGGTAATCAACTAATAAGATTTAGTTAATGATGATCAAAGGTCACAAGTTAAGGTCATGAATGGCACAATGAGGGTTAAAACTGCTAAATGCCAGACACTAGCTCAGTTCAGTTTTTGAGCTGAAAAACACCATTGACTAAAAGATACTTGCATACATGTGACAAGTAACTCTTTCATAAGAAAGGTATGCTGATGTAATTTGCTTACATGTTGCCATAATACATTACCTTACTAGACTTCTGATTGTGTGTTCTTGTTTGTCATATTGTGACGTTCCTGTCTCCTGAGCTAGGTACTGTTTGCTTTGATTTTGCATATTGTGAGATCCCTGAGCCAGTGCTTCACACAATGACAAGCCACTTAAAGGAATAATCTTTGAGAGAGTGTCCACAATCAGGCATAGTTTAAAGGTAAGCTTCTGAAAACTGGTTTGTCTGACTGCACACACAGACTGCACTTTTTCACTGGTTGCAATTATTCACCAACGTTTGTGGACCTGGAACAGTCAGAATATACAAGTTGACCTAAACTCTAAATCTAACTGTTTGTAACTTCTCCCTTGTGACATGTCAAATATTTTGTTCTTGCAGCTTCACAGAGATGTTTCAATAATCCTGTTTGAGTTATCTCTCTCTTTGTCTTTCTCTGTATTTCTCTCTTTCTCTCTCTCTCTTTTTTCTCTTTTATCTTACACACACACACACACACACACACACACACACACACACACACACACACACACACACACACACACACACACACACACACACACACACACANACACACACACACACACACACACACACACACACACACACACACACACACACACACACACACACACACACACACACACACAGACACACATAAACACATACAGTATATGCGCGCGCGCACACACACACACACACACACACACACACTGACACACACACACACACACACACACACACGCACACACATAATATTTGTTGTACCACTTACTACTTAACTGGCCGACATGGACTATGTTAGTTGGTCTGGGACACTCAGAGTGACAAGTTCACCCTTAGGCTCTGAACCTTTAAAGCAGCTCTTACGTCCTGGCATTTCCAGTGCTGTATATCCCTTCAAATCCCCTCTAGAACATCTGACAATAATCATGGTTTTACATGCGCTAACAATCTTTATATCATGCCAAACAGAAACAAAATTAAATATGTCGTCATTAAGTCTCCTGAATTGGAAAGAAGTTTAATAATAGTCAAACAACACTGAATAATGGAAATATGAAAAACAGTGCATCTGCTATTTACACGAACACGTACTGTATTAGGAAAGTGGGGCAGAGTTTACTTCACCATAATAATAATATGTTCTGTTGTTAGTGACTAGAAATATTTAGGCCACTTGTCCATCACGTCAGTTCTGTTTTTTGGTTGTTTTTTTTTTTTTTAACAAGGGTAATCTTAACTTGTTACAAGTGCAAGGGATATGTATCTATTAATCTCGCTTTTACACGAAATGCCAACCCATGTTAGTACGCATTTAACTTAACTGGCGAACCTTCAAGTACGCGTGACAAAATGGTTTACTCACTTACTGATCTGACGAGTAGCAGCTTACGCAGGAGACAGTACTCGGTCGTAACTAGGTCACGTGCTGTGTGTATGGAGCGGAACGTTGTGGCCCTGCGCTATTGGCCCGAGAACATCCTGAGGGCTGTCAAAAGAGCAATTTTGCCAAATCTTCCGGATGAAGGGCATCAAATGTGTAACGCTATTTACATCTCTTTAAAACTATGTGTTTCATCCATTCGGTCGTTTATTTCTTTGCACACTTTTTCACTCTCTCCTTTGCTGTAACGTTTTCTAGTTTAAGCTTAGTTGTAGTATACTACGGTTATATTCGTGATGTTTTTTTGGTTAATTCCATAGTGCACGGCTGGTGACATTGTAACATTAACATTTTCTGTAAGCTGCCCCCCTCCCCACCCANCCCCCCACCCCACAAAAAAAAATTGATGCGAACGATTTTATACAACAATGTGACTGTAGTATACTGAACGTTTCTGCATGCCTGGTCTAACATTTTTGTCGAATCATTTAAAATAGTGTTTTGTCGCTGTAAAAAAAAATCTATTTTCTTTGTGTAGTTCAATTAAATTGTTTCTCAGTTTTATGGACCACTTCACACTAACTTCTTCTATATAAGAAAACATCATTAGTAAGACCAAAGAACGACGGATAGGCAGATATAAACTGGTCAAATGCGCCCGTTGTCGACCCCACACTGTAATAGTTAATCACTGATAATGTGTAAATATACTGTACAATGTTGGATGAACAGACTATGTCTTCCTTGATTGCCACAGCATAGGAAGGATATCACCTTTAAGTCTGCTGTGTAAATATTAGGTAGGGAAACATCCAATTTAAATTTATATCACGCATTTACATTATATAAATTCAATTATACTGAGGCCGTCAGTACCAGATTGACCAACATAACAACAGTGACAGTGATGGTGCTAGTGATGCTACTGCTGATGACGTTTTTAGTATATTGAGAGCTTGAGCATTAACGATGGGATCTCTTACCACCATTTGAATTACATTAACTCTACATGTTGAATGCTACAGAGTGCATTCGGCACCGATGCACTAATGAAATTCTTACGATCGTAAGAGATCCCATCGTTACTGCATAATCTTATGCGAGGGGTGCCTGCGCAAAAGCTGTATCTCTCTTATATAATTCATATAACGATACGGTCTTTGCGCAGGCACCCCTCGCGGCGTCACGGTGGTGAGATGATGACAACGCCAGGGTTGTATGGGAGAGTGGGAGGGGATACTGATGGTGTGCCTTTTGTCCGTGAGTGGTCATCATGGACACTTTTAGATGGCGTTCAGTATATTATAATCGTCTTTGCTTAACCTCATCCTTTACATAATCATGCCGGTGTTATTTTGCTTCATACATATACAGTAGTAATAGAGCAATGCGAGCGGAGACTACTGATAATATGTACCGCTGACGACATTAATTTTCTAGCCTGACCGTATGCTCAGCACATAATTCACAGGTCCTTAAAGTAACTAAAGGATAGTTTACGTCTCCTTTCAACTTCAGTTTTTTAAAAAAAAAAATCATGCAGTGTGTATAAAGTAACGGACTTAAAACATTAAGGATATAAATTTTCTAGTTTCCTTCTATAGGCATTCATGGAACTAAGAATTCTGTCAAGTACATAATTTGCGAAACGTTGTGGCTGCCACTGACGTCACAGTTCGATGAATTTAGTAAACATAAGTAACCAGTATTATTCAGATACCACAAACATGTTTTTAACTCATCCAAAACAGCGCAGGCTATAGATTGAATGAAGGGCCCATGATATCATGACAAAGAAAGGTAGTCTGTCAGTAATCTGTGAGACATTTCAGCTATCCTTTAAGACGGGGTCATGACTAGTCGTGAGTTTGTGCGTATAACGACTGCAGACAAAAGGAAAACAAAACATAATTATGTGTGAACTGAGAATCTCTTATCTCAATGTACTGTCTCACTCTGCTGGTGTGGCATATCCATCGTGTATTGTAGATTTCGTGAGAGTCAAGGGTGTCACCACTGTGTACCGGTACTTCTCATGATTGACAAACAAACATGAAGGAGACGTTTTAGGGGTACTGGAAAATAGGCCAATATGATATGGGCTATCTGTAGCAATGGATCATCGAGAATCCACCGTCCGACAACTCCCACATGGGACAGTCAGCAAATTCTTGCAAGACTCGATTAGGCCTCATATTCGGATTCAAATCTCGCCCAGCGTCGAATGCTTTCGGGTGGTGTAAGAACAATGTCGTCATGCCATCCTATGAAGTAGTTTCATACAAAAAGTCACAAAGTACACAACTGATAACGTTTCTCTCTATTGAAGTAAGTCTGACCTGACAAAACGAAAGAATGCATCCAATCTTCGGAGACGAATGTTCGACTACATTCATCGCTCGTGTAAAGCAGTTATAAGTCTTTGTAATTTCGAATTCTTTTAATTGAAGATTCTATTGCATGAACATAAATTTGGTGATCCACGTGTTGCTGAAGTGAGCTTATTTTATTCATATATAAAATTCCGGAAGTTTTGGATGGGATTGCTGCTGATTAGAAGGGCCGAACATACGAATGGATAAATCCCGTGTTACAGAGAATCAGTCTTCTTTGTGATAGAAAGACAATTAGCTAAACCTCATCTAAACAACTGACAATTTCAACTCCGTCGGGGATCAGCCGAAATTGTAAGCCAGTGCAAAATGATTGGGCTTGATTGAGGACTTAAAGAGAAAGAATATCTTGTGAACAGGGAAATACATGAAGTATTACAGAGGGGCAGATGAAACAATATGTCATGAAATGTTTGATGCCATTTTTATAATCGATGCTGGAACAATTTAAAAGGAATTCTGTGTCATATAAAAAAAATTTTAAGCAGAATTTGTTTTCTGTTTTTTTTTTTAAGATGTCCTGTTTTAATAAGTCTTTACATTTAACGGACTGTGAACCAGACCACTTAAAGAACTGATTGGTTATATGAATATTTTTTTAAAACCTGTTTCACCAAAATATTTCGTAATGTGTACTGTACACTGATACCTCTAATATTTCCTTTAATGAGTAACTTAAGTAAAGATTTTATGTGTTGTGCTTTACCTACATGTATAGTATTGTAGCTTTATGAGTAGGTCCAATCGAATCTAAGTTATTCGATAGACTGAGTCCCGCGTTGTAAAGGGGTGCTTCCCAAATAAATTGAATCGAAATGGAAGTCATTGCATGGCTGTGGCGAATGGCGACATTCTTTATCTGAACGTAAGCGCTCTTGATCTAGTCGAAGAAGAATCTAGCCAGAGTTGCTGTTTAGATTATCGAAAGACATTGGACGTCTTATATGGTCTAAGCCGTAGATGACCAGTTTTATGTGGTCTACCCTGGCAAATCATGTGAAGTGTATCTTTTTCTTATTCTTTGTCTAAGAGATGACACACTGTTTTCAGGACTACGTTGAGGTTGCCAGCCACATGACTATTATGGAGCACTTAAACTTCTCATGACATCACGCGAAACATGGACGTTGTTTCGAGGGATGAAAGCCGTAGTCTTCTAGGCGTCAACAAGTTGATCACTCCTGACAAAAACATGTCAGTACCTGTAGATAATGGATTGACAACAACAATGCCAACGAATGAAAACCTTCAAGATGGTGACAAGAACAACTCTGGGAACAATCAGTCAAGACGGTCGTACATCCAGGATTTTCTGTCCACGGAAATCGAAGACGTCACTTCCGTACCGTTTTGGAGGGCATGTCTGGCGGAATTCCTTGGAACACTCCTACTGTGTTTCTATCACATAGGAGTGGAACTCTTCATGCCTAATACGGCACCACCACCATTTTTGCAGGTATGTTTACATCAAGAAGCTTGAATAGCCTATATTTGAGGAGGGTGGGGTAAAAATATAAAAAATTAAGCTGAAACTCAAGCAAAAATCTGCGGGGATATTATCTCAGACAAAAACACAGTCACTCAGCATACTGAAATCGACAGTGACACATCACACCTGAATCTTACACACTGTGTACGCCTTCCCCACCATCTGACAACAAACAGGACACATGGAGCAGGCTGAGTCAGTCTGAGCACGGCTAGACGGGCGACCCATTTAATTTTAAGGGGAGGTACTACCCTTTCCAAGAGGTTGTATGTGGTGTGCAATTTATCCCGATGAGTGCATTAGATTTCTATGCAACATAACTCATTACAGTGCCGAATAGTCCATTTTTTGTCCTTCAAGGGTGATAATTTTAGGACATTTGTCATTTGGGATAGCACCACTTGTTTGACACCATAATTCATCTTTGTCTTTTAGGTACCATAATACACGATTCTACAGAGGATTTTTGGGGATTTTCGGTCTAGACATAAATTTACTTTGTTAGTTCCTCATAATTGTGCATCAAGACAGAAAATCCGAGAAAACCTCTGTAGAACCACACACATAGATATCGAAGACACACAGGTGAAATGTGGCTTGAAACATTTGGTGCTATCGCAAATGACAGTTGTCCTAAGATCATCATTGTTGAGGGAAATAATGCACCATTCAGCATTTTGGTATGCAGTTTTGAATAGAAATTCAGTGCACTTATGGGAATAAATTGCACACCATGTTATCTGCATTACTATTTCTGGGAAAGTGTAGTGCATTCCCTCAAAACTTTACAGCAGATAACATGAGAAATGCCTGAAATAATAAAGTACTAAAAAAAAATATCACTCCAACTTATTTTATTGATTTGATTTGACTAAAATCTAGACAAGAATGTATCTTATTCACCTTTAAAGTTTGATCATTCTACACCCTGTCATCAGTGAAAAGTTGAGAAAGAAAACCTCGCAAGTCCACCTTCATAATTATTAATTAATTATATATAAAGATATTGGATAGAGATATTTTTGACGGCAGGCACAATTAAAAAGGCACGCTGAGTCAGATGAGTATAGTAATAAATATCCCACTATAATGATGCCCATTTTTTTCTTCTGTCCAGTATGATTCTGAAATAACTAATCTACAAGGTAGGAAAATGAAGCATATAGTAATACTTGTCCTTGGATCATGTCAGCCATTTTTTTGAACACGACAGCGATTAAAGGGGAATAATTGTTCTGCTGGCCTGGTGAAAATTTCAACACATTTTGTTCTGGAAAATGAAAATGAAAGTAGGAATTGTATTCCCCCTTTAGGGAAATTGACTTACAATGTTATACATCTCATTCATAATACATATTACCTAGTGGAGCAGGTGGCCGAACGGTTAAGGCGTTGAACTCAAGATCCTTAGGTCGTGGGTTCGATTCTCGACCACGGTCATGTTCTTGTAGGTGCCTTGGGAAAGCATTTAATCCACACTTTCTCCAGTCCACCCGTCTATAAAATGGGTACATGGCTATAGGCAGTGAGAGATATTGTCAGAATGCTAGTAATCAGCGCCTGCAAATGGCAACGGCACTGTATGCTCCCCAGGAGCTGAGAAAGTCCTAGAGTGATCAGGCCTGCTGGGATAATATTAGTGTGAAGTCACGTGAGCGGATATTAGCCTGCATAATGAGACTTATAAAATACGTTATTATTATTATTATTAAAACACATCATACATAATATTACAAATGAAATGCATAACAAAGTCGTAGCTGTCACCCATAGTGCAGCTTCCTGAACCCCCTCCCCCCAAGCTCTAATGCCAGGTACATCTGAGTTGAGTGGGGATGGGGATGTGAAGTGTCTTTTCTTACGACACCTCAACGTTAACCCCCCGTTCCGACAGTCGAACACACAAACCTTAGACCTGGCAGTTTTCAGTTTCTGAATGCGACTCACAAACCAAATGGCCACGCTGCCTCCTCTGCAGGTATAACCAGGCCTGATTTGTGATTCTTAAAATTATATTTTCTGCAGATGGCGCTGGCTAAGGGTATCTTCGTGGCCGTCCTAGTGTCTTCCCTTGCTGCCGCTAGTGGTTGCCATGTCAATCCTGCTGTCTCCCTCGGTTTCGCCTCGCTTCGTCACATTAGTCTTGTCAGGTGAATGAGAATACGTTATGTGACGAATCATTGTGTGTGCACGTGAGTGTTTGCGTGGCAGGGGAGAGAGAGANGAAAAGAGAGAGAGATGGAGAGAGAGAAGAGAGACAGACAGACAGACAGACAGACAGATATAATAATTAAGTTATAAGATTGCAATATGTTTTTCGCTGTTGGCTATAATAGCTTTTTCACTTGACCAGCCTTTTTAGTAGATAATGAGTCAAAATACAAGAGTAGTTGTTATTATTGCATAGAACTACTTGTAGATGATATTAGTATTGCTTAGCCCTAGCCACAGAATGAAAAATAATAATAATAATAATAATAATGGGAAAGTATACCATATCTGTACGTCATCACGTTTATCTTATGAATTTACATCCCAGATTCCTTGTTTCATGTTTTAGCTGTGCTATACTTGTTCAGAGCAAATTTCCATAAGGATTAATAAAATTTATCTTTTTTTATCATATCTTATCTTATCTTATTAATAAAACCAGAGGCACTAAGCCTTCTGTACCTTCATGTGAGCCAGATTATTTTTCTCCGGCGTGTCTGTGACCGCAATACTTGACGACTGCGTGTTGCTGAGGCTTGAGAGTATGGGTAATCAGTTCAATATGGCGTTTCGGGTCGGGAAATAGCTTTCAGAGGTTCTGTAGATTTTTTAACAAATTCTGTGGTCCTACCTAGTCTAACTCAGATCTTTTTTTCTGGTCCGTTGCAGGACAGTTGCCTACATGATTTTCCAGTGCATTGGTGGAATAACGGGAACTTTTCTGCTAAGGGGAATAATCAATCCAGACATGGTTGGCAAGCTCGGACTTACCATTCCTGCCGATGGAATCACAGATACGCAGGTCTTTGTTTCTTTTTTTTTTGTTCATTGGTTACTGTTTTATGCAGTTAGTAGGGATAATAGTGAGAGACCATTGTGTTGCTTTTTTATATTTTTTTTTGCCGTGGAAGGAATTGTAATTATGGCCCTATTCCTCATTGGAATTCTTTGCTTTCTGTAGCCATCCATCCATCCATCCATCCATCCATCCATCCATCATCCATCCATCCATCCATCCATCCATCCATCCATCCATCCATCCATCCATCCATCCATCCATTCATTCATCCATCCGTCAGTCAGTCCGTCCGTCCGTCCGTCAATCCATCCATCCATCCATCCATCCATCCATCTATCTATCCGTTCTCCCTGCCTTTGACTCTGTTCATCATTCGATATGACTCCTGTATTTAACATTGTTTTTTTCTTACCAAATCTACTTGAGCAGGCGATAGCCATGGAAATTATTCTCACCTCATTTCTCCAATTCATGAACGTGGCTATGGTGGACAAAGCGAGGACAGACATCCAGGGTTCTGTCCCGTTGATAGTTGGACTCACCGTCTTAGTCAATACTATTCTCGGGGTAAGCTCCCTTCGACCCTAGTAAGATAATAATTTCAGGTTACAGACCTGTAATGGGATTGGACCCTTTTTTCCTCTATGGGCTATATTAACACTGAGCTGCCCTCTGAACCCAAAGTTTTAGCTTTCACCCAGACCCTTACCAGATTGAAGCTCATTATGTGGCCCAAATTTTAAGACTGACCTAATCCTAGCAAGCCCGTTGAAATGTTGAGCTTGGTTGCTATTTGTGAACAGATCTACGTTTTTCATTGGTCAATGCCAAACCCCTCCTCTTCCGCCTGAGCACACCCTTGACCTGGCAGTTCCAGTCCAGGGCTAAATAGTGCCTGGCAAAATAAAGTAAAATGGACACAGTTTCCCATGATATCAAAATTTCCCCCCTGGAGCCCTTATAACTGGAAGCAGGGCATGCCAAAAGAGGGAAAAGGGGAGATGAAATATAACCCCTTAGTAGTAGGACCCAATAGTGAAAGTACAAAATTACAGGCCTGTAACCTTTCAGTAGAATCTGTATGATATGGCGGCCACCATTCGTACCTTATAAAAATGGTCGTATTACACAGATTATATTCTTTTGGGTCAGGCTGGAAAAAAATGCTGCTGGTTTTCAAGTTGACCCAATAATAGTACTTTAATAGAAGACCGCGTTTTGGCACGCAGCACTACATTGGTTTGTTACTGGGCCAGACCTCGAGCAAATTTCGTAGGCAGTATTCTGGGACACTTCCGTCTAGAGCTTGGGTTTTGGGTTAGGGACAGAGTTAGGGGCAAGATTTAATTTGAGACAGTACATAGAAATTATAGTTGTATCAATCATTCTTGGCACTATCGGAAATATCTGTATTTTCGGAAAGGAATGGGGGTTAAGTTTTCGCTCAAGGGGTGAGATTATATTAAAATTATTTATATGCTACAATTCTAAGATAGAATATCGTGTATGAAAGACTCGCTAGCACATTACTTCTTCTAAAAGCAAACGTCATGTAAGAAAACGTTACTGTCTATGTTTCAGGGCCCAGTCTCTGGTGGTTGTATGAATCCGGCGCGTGCCCTGGGGCCTGCAGTCGTCTTGAAGAACTTCGGAAGACACTGGGTTGGTACACTGAGCCCTGTTTCGCAGAAACTTAATCCCTTCCTTAAACCCCCCCCCCCCNTTTTTGCTAAAACACCAACAAAATACTCACTCACTTACGGGCGAAACCGAGCTGCACCAAAGAAAAAACTAGCACCAAAGTGTGAGACTGTTATTATTTTCTTGAGTAGTCTAAACTAGTCTTTCCTTCTCCTGAAAAACTCACTCCAATGAGATAAGCGAACTGCCGGTTCTGATGAAAGTATCGAAATTCACAAACTAGGTGTTTGAAAAAAAATCAGGTGAAACACTTTTGTGAGGAATGAGTCTCTACATCATAATCTAATGGTTGTACAAAATTCAGTTTTATCTATAAGTAGATTTACCATTGTAATGTGTGTTTTATTCTTTTAAAGAATAATGTGAGAAATACGCCTGAAGGAGACTTTTCATATCGAAAATGTACCACGTTAAATCTGTCTTATGAAAACTTTTCTCTAAAAAAATTGTACATATGTAATATAATGTTTGAATGTAAACCCATTTTACTTCATAAAGCTCCTTGCTATGGCATGTAACGGTTTGATGCTTAGTATACTTTGTATATCAATATGGCCGAAATGTATGTCATTTCCTCTGCAGATCTACTGGGTGGGTCCGTGTGTCGGGGGTCTGATCGGCTCCCTCTTGTATGACAGACTCTTTTCAGCGGGGATCTTTGGGCAGTGCTCACCCACCGTGTGTTTGTGTGGCCCTCGTAGCGCTGAGTACAGCAGGGCGGTCAGGAAAGAAGCGGTCAAGATGGCGTCATCGGAGCTGGAGACTGTCCCAGAAGATCGCGTGTGATGACAGTGCAGTTCTGTGGTGTAAGGCAGCACAAGAGAGGTTTACTATTTAAACAAAACTAAAGTGGTCAGCTCGCCGTTTTGGTTATATTTTTAGTGCTCTGGTAGCCTGTTCGGACTTTAGGGTCTGGTTCTACATCTTGCCAAAGTCACAGTCCATCTGTGCTAATAAGAAAACCAATGTGGACTTAGACGCGGTGTAGACATGAGAAAGCTGATTTGCTGAAGGTGATCTATCTCTGATCAGTAAGGTCAACAAATTTTGCCAGTACTTTATACAGCGTTGTCAAATCTACATAACCGCAATGTGGAAAATCGCAACTTCAAGTTAATGCAAACATTTTCCATGCTCCCAAGAAGTTGCGATAAAGTGGCTGTGACTGTTTTATTTTTATTTTTATTCTTTGTACAACAACCCTTACTTTGCCTTCAGGCGTACTTACATAAGGTGTTGAACTAAACTTTACAATGGTTAGGCTGCTCAAGAAGTATGTATTCTAGATTTAGGATCGGAAAAATGGAAAATCAGATGAGAGTGACAAATAATATGAGATAATGCAATTATATATATCTTCATAAATTCATGGTGGAGAAGAATTTTTTTGGAGATCCTCCGATAAGAGTCATCCTCTAAGTGAAAGATTACAACAGCTCTGTCATCAAATGTTACTGTTTATGAGATGAAGAAGTTTGTATCGAGATCTGTGAAACATTGCCACATTGCTTACATTTTGTTTCATTTTTTAAGCTCTGTTGCCTGTTGTTGCATATTATATTCTACATCATATAACATTTTTCATTATTTGCACTTTGTACTTAGCTTTGCTATAGATCATTCAAGGTGTTGCAAATTGCTAATTATTATATATTTAAAAAAACACTTTTTTTCGGGAAAAAAAGTGAGTGTGTGTGTATGGTGGGGGGGGGGTTCTTTTGTTAAACATCTATCTGATGTAAATTGTAATTTATGCTGCACTGTATCAGATACTATTGTAATATCACATTCATTGCCTACTGGATGCACTTATCAGTGAGTTCTGCCACAGATTGTTCATCTGACGCAATACAGTTTGTACTGAGATTTAATTAGTTCATCTCTTATTCTGAGGGCAGATTTAAAGCAGTCGAGATGCAATGTAGCTGTGCGATGCGACGTGAAGACATCCTTATTACTTCCATTAATCATTTACATCAGAAAATTCATCTACTCTATTTCTAACTGTGTTGTGGATGGCTAGCGGGGAAAAGAGTGACCTTCTACACTTCTTGCCCCTCATAATATCAGGGTAACCAAGTGACTTCTGGGCTGGACTTAGCCAATAAGATTTTGCACGAATTTTACTTTCTATTGCCCATCTTTTGCACTTTGTACGGAGTTTTGCAATAAATAGTTATTGTTAAAATTGTTATATTATTGCAGTTTGTATGTATGGTGTTATGTTCTACTTATCAGAGTTGCACAGTTGAGTTTTACGGATGAATGAAGAATAAATAATAAGAATCTCATTATATAAGTTAGTATCATAATTATAATGCATTTATAGATCTCGCATCCAGGCCAATGTCTGTTCACGTGACTTCATATTATTGTTATTTCGGTGGGCCTGATCACTCCAGGACATTCTCAACTCTTCGGCAACATTGAAGTACAGATGCTTTTGTAGAGGTACTGATCATGCGAGTTCTGATGATATCTTTCACTCCCTCTGGCTAGAAACTCATGTATCAGACTGAGGAATATATGTATGAAATGCTAACTCAAGGTACTTACAGCATGATCGTGACTATAATTGAACCCACGGCCTTCAGATACACAATCCAAAGGCGTAACCATTCGGCCAGGTATGATGAAAACTTGTTCCATCATCCTTAGGCTACATCTGTTTGATGATCTTCTTGAGTATTGGTTTGGATTGTGCTATCAATTTAAAGATCATTCTTCCATCCATCCATCCATCCATCCATCCATCCATCCATCCATCCATCCATCCATCCATCCATCCATCCATCCATCCATCCATCCATCATCTTTCTGTCCCAGACATGTCTATGAAATGAAGTTACATTTTAATGTCAAGAAATGCAAATACACACAAAAAAAATTATATATAAAAATATATCTCTCTTTCTCTCTCTCTCTCTCTCTTTCTCTCTCTGTGCGTGCGTGTGTGTGTGTGTGTGTGTGTGTGTGTGTGTGTGTGTGTGTGTGCGTGTGCGTGCGCGCGCGCGCCCGCATATCTCAATAAACTTCATATTATTTAATTATTTCTTATTATTCCACCCTTCTTTGAAATTCCAATCTCTCCTTTAGATATTACACAGTTAGTTTTTTCTTCCCCTTAAACCTTCTAAATGCAAAGTGATTATAAATTTAATAACAATTTCACATGTCATTTCGCAGCAATGAAAGAAATAATAATATGAAATATAAAATACTGTAAAGAGGCTCAGAATTCCTTCATTCCCCTTCCACCCACCTTCAAGCACCCACACACATCCACATAGTCTGAGTTGCAAGTGATCTCTCGTTTCCTTTTAATTAATACAAATCTTTTTCGTGGCTTGCCCCATCCGCCCTCCCATAATTTGCCAAACCATTACGTCTTGGCTGGCTATCTCAATCTGCCCCCACCCCCTCTTTTCCTTTCCCCTCATGAATACTTTACAATTCCTCTTCCACACCTCCTCTTTCCGGTCCTTTTCCCTCATCCCTCTCCCCCTTCC
>JAWQUT010000154.1:761894-776251 GCA_033807755.1 Ellobium chinense
CCCCCTCCCTTCCCCAGCCCTGTCATATCAGACTTGATCTTCCGGCGCCGTCTCCAGCTCCAAGACCATCTTGGTCGCTTCCTTCTTGACTGCTTTGCTATACTCAGCGCTACGAGGGCCGCAAAGACACATGGTGGGTGAGCACTGTTCGGAGATCCCGGCTGAGAAGAGTCTGTCATACAAGAGGGATCCGAACAGACCTCCGATACACGGACCCAGCCAGTAGATCTGCAGACAGAGATGTAATGCTTTATAAGAGATAGTTCATTCCGCATTTGCCTAAGTCAACTTCTGAGGTTTTGAGAAATCGAGTGCTCTCAGCATGTTATTCAAAGCAATAAAATAAATATAAAAAATTACAATGAAGCGATAAACATGAAATAACGTGACAGATGTGGCTTAAGCTGTAAAATAATGATAAAATAATCAATAAAAAACTCTACATCGTTTTAACAGGAAGAAGAGGATAAATCGAAGATCATAGTAATACTTGTCTAAACGATTCAAATCATCAAATATCTGGCATTGGCAAATATGAAATGAGCGTGATGAGAAGACGTCCCTGTGCTAAACTAGGGTGAGAGTTAGGGTAAAGAGCAGACTTTGGAAAGCGAGAGCACTTCTGGCAGAGCCCCAGGATATCGTTCAGAGATACTCTCAAGGGAGCTCTCTCGCTTCTTTAATCCTGCCCCAAGCACCAACCCAAACTCACTTTGTAAGAGTCTGACATTTTGCCAATAAATCAGCTTACAGATGGTTTGGTTATATGTATTAGATATTAGATACAATAATCACAATTTGCTACGTGGTCCGCAATCCGTATACGCCTCATATGGCTCATAATATACGGGTGGCATGAAACAGCATGTAAATGATCACGGGCAATGTCGACATAATTTTATGACCATGAATTTGTTTTTTTCTTAACGGACGTATGCGCATACGACTTGCTTTTGCTTCAGTCTGTTTCAAACGTTTTTTGGTAGGGAGGTCTGTCGTTGGAATCACTGCTGTAGTAAACACATAATCTTTCTGATAATTTTGTCTTGATGTATACATTCGTATGCCTGAACTTAGCCAGATACACATCTTGTCACTGTATTCAAATTACTGGACATTTCTGATGAAGGAATGCGTATTCATCCTCTACCTAAGCAACATTTCAGGTCCAAATAGCTGACTTGCTCTAAACGTTATGCACTCACCCATTGTTTCCTGTAATCCATCATGGCAACTGCCGGTCCCAGGGCTCTCGCCGGATTCATACAAGCACCGGAAACCAGGCCCTGGTTAAAGACAAAGTGTATTATGGGTGGAGTACGGTATATTATGCGCGACCTCTTTACGTCAGTCATATGCTGTATTGCTGACGTCATAACCCTCCACAGTGTCCAATCGACAGTGGGGTAACGTCAAGCAAGGGAGCAAAAAGAAAAAAAAATACTATGCGCTTGTCTAAAAAATGTGAAGACCTGTCTTCTTCATTGCTCATAAATGGACACAAACTTATATATATTTGCAGCTTGCAGTGATATTCTTGCAAATGTAAGGGGACGTATGAACTTAAACAGTATTTTGTAGTTACTAAGAAGAATTTTTTTTTTTTTGCTCTTGACATGTGCTTACTTTCCCTTATATAGGTAAACATGAATTTCTTGCACATCTTAAATTAACTTTGGTGTACGGTAAAAAAGATAGTGCCCAAACTTCCTCTAATCTTAATTAATGAAGAGTTCCAGATGGGAACTTACCCCCATTAAAATGTTCACGCAGACAGTGAGACCGACTATCAAAGGGACAGAACCCTGAATATCTGTCCTGGCCTTGTCTATTACAGCCATCACCACGAACAGGAGGAATGAGGTCAGGATAACCTCCATTAGTGTGGCCTGGTCAGATAGAGTAGTTATGAAACAATAATATGAATATACAAGACAATTTAGAGGATGGATGGATGGATGGATGGATGGATGGATGGATGGATGGATGGATGGATGGATTCAAACATTTTGAAAAGCTTTTTTAAATCAGCAGAAGAGTCACAATCTTTCAACATCAATAAAAAAATCAACAACAGTAGAAATATGACGATGAAATAACCACAACATTGTCATTTTGTTCTCACTGGTCCGTACAACAAAACCAAGTGATATCTTACTTGTCGCTTTGAACGAACATGCCAACAACTAACTACCTGCTTATCTGTAATTCCATTTCCGGGGAGGAGAACTCCCAAGTTCCCGACCATATCAGGGTGAAGTACCTCTTTGAGCAGGAAAGATCCAGTTATCCCCCCTAGGCACTGGAAAATTATGTACGCAATTGCCCTGAGATAGAGGATACATAAATTATTAAAGAACTAGATGTAGATTAGACTGAACAGCTTGTTCTGTTTATACAACAATGAGAGCAGAGGAGGATCGAGTTATATTTTTTTAAATCATTAAAATCGATTTGTTTCTACACAGTGAGTGAGTGAGTGAGTGAGTGAGTGAGTGAGTGAGTGAGTGAGTGAGTGAGTGATGAGTGAGTGAGTGAGTGAGTGAGTGAGTGAGTAAGAGAAAGAGAAAGAAAGAGAGAGGCAGAGAGAGAGGGAGAGAGAGAGAGAGAGAGAGAGAGAGAGAGAGAGAGAGAGAATAAGAAAACGACGGTTGAAAAGGCTACTGTTTGTTATTCTCATACTGCTACTCTAGAATAATTTCCTGATAATTATCAAAGGATAGACTTTCAGTATAAATGATTGGGCGTTTCTGTATAAATATAAATGTGTATATGCGTGTTTGTATGTGTGTGTGTGTGTGTGTGTTTTGTGTGTTTGGGCGTTTCTGTATAAATATAAATGTGTATATGCGTGTTTGTATGTGTGTGTGTGTGTGTGTTTTGTGTGTGTGTGTGTGTGTGTGTGTGTGTGTATGTATGTGTGTGTGTGTGTGTGTCTCTGTGTGTGTGTGTTTCTGTGTGTGTGTGTGTGTGTGTGTGTGTATGTGTGTGTGTGTGTGTGTGTGTGTGTATGATCTATCTTAACTTTGGGTCGGGGTCTTATGTGTTTTGGGTATGTTTATGTGCTAGTAAACAAGGCAATGTGCCAGTGTGGACAACAACAACAACAACAATATCAACAACAACAACAACAACAATCACAACAAACCAATATAGTATGTAATTACCTGATGATGCTGACATATCGAAGCGAGGCGAAACCGAGGGTAACGGCAGGGTTGATGTGACAACCGCTGACCGCAGCAAGGGAGGTCACCAGCACGGCCACAAAGAATCCCGTGGCCAGGGCCGCCTGCAGAATGGGATATCAATACTGACTACGAAAAATGAAAATTGGATTTTTATTTATCCCGTAAAGAAATTGTTTAACAATGCCACACAATGTTACACATCGCAATCATAATACCACATGCGCATAGAACAGTGTGTTATATTATATAACCACGATCAAAAGTAAGTATACACGTCAATCAAAATCCATAGCAAAAAGCCGACGTGACAAAAGGAGATGAAAATTGTTTTTTTCAAACGCGAAGTTTATTTTCAATTAAATTCACGGAAAAAGAACTTCTGGGACTTGAATCTGGGATCTGAAATCCCACATTTTGTGGAGAAGGGCCAAAACACAAAATCAGAATCAGCGTCCATGAATGAGTCCCAACTGAAAGATGACGAATCTTGGTTGCGAGCCTTCTCCTTCGCATTCATAGCTATGAAAGTCAAGTCACACTTGAAACTAGTATCTTGTGTGTCCTACTGTGGCATTGATCACAGTGGTGCATCTGCTCCGCATTGAGTTAATCAGAGTTACTAATTGCAGCTGTGAAATATTGTCCCATGCCTGTGTCAACGCTTGAATTAGTTCGTGCTGGTTTTGTGGTGACGGAACCATAGCTTCTTCTTCACGCCCAGTGATGTCACAGACACACAAGATACTAGTTTCAAGTGTGACGACCTTTACAGCGAATGCGAGGGAGAAGGCTCGCAACCAAGATTCGTCATATTTTAGTAGGGACTCACTCATGGACGCTGATTCTGATTTTGTGTTTTGACCCTCCTCCACAAAGTTTGGGATTTCAGACCCCAGATTCAAGTCCCAGAAGTTCTTTTTCCGTGAACTTAATTGAAAATAAACCCCACGTTCAAAAAAAAAAAGTTTTAATCTCCTTTTGTCACGTTGGCTTTTTGCTATGGGTTATGATTGACATACATGTATACTTACTTTTGATCGTGAGTTTATAAGTGCACAATATTAATACTACAAATGATATCTGTAGATGATAACAAAGTCACTGCTGGTCGCCACGGTGCAGCGCTTTGATCATGCTAGCTCTAAAGCCAGGTACTTAATTACACCTGAGTGGAGTGGAGTGGGAAACAGGGCTCAGAGTCTTTCCCATGAACACGACAGCGCAAATCGTCCAATTCGGAATTCGAACCCATAAACCTGAGACATGACAATTTTGTGATTGTTAAAATCACTCCCCCAAGCGAATTTTCCGGCTCAAGCCGAAACCTGTTTTGGAACCCAAGCTGGAAAATGCGGCTCACTATTTAACAATAAATCTTCGAAAGAACGAAACGCCGAAGGTATGAAAACCTCTGCGCATGCGTGAATTTATTATCGACAACTTCCTTCCACGAGATTCCATCTTCAAAAAGGATATTAATGCTTTTCAGTTAGGTGCCTACTGAATTTATTGTGATTCCGAAAATAGCATGGGTCCGTTGGTGAACATCCTATGGGGAATCAAAAAGTTAATTCGACCTAGAAGCCGCGCACAGCTGCTATGCCCGCTGTTTCTTTGAAGTTTGCGATACTTGCCTCATATCAATTCGCCATGCTGTGGCTAGTATGTTAGATTATTTGTACAGCCTTTGCACTGCTACAACGCAGCTGTGTTCTAGTTAATGATACAAGGGCATAAAACACATTATACGTATGGAGTTCATCTAGGAATTTCCAGATCCATTTCTCCAAATGCACATACATTTTAATCCCTTTCGCCGCTCGTGCAGCTTGCCTCCAACTGGTTGTATAAAACAGCTTGTCAAAAGTGTCTTTTCCCTAAGTTCGTTTGTGCATCTTTCACCACTATCGCCCATTCCCCCTCATCACTTACCGCACCCCCCGCCCCTTCCCCTTTTTTTTTCTCAACACAATTCTTCTTCAATGTTCTATCTACTGTATACCTGCAATATCGACGGTGGATCCTTATCGGGCATGAAGAGCCCGACTCCAATGGTGTAGAAGCACAATAACATTGTTCCCAGGAACTCGGCCAGACATGCGCGCCAAAACGATACGGAAGTGACGTCTTCGATTTCTGTGGACAGGAAGTTTTGGAAACACGAACGCTCTGATTGGCTGCTACCAATATTGGCCATTTCATCTTTCTCTTGCATTGGTACTTTTGTTGTGAGTCCATTCTCTTTCCCTGACAGGTCTTTGTCTGCAGTGATGATTTTGGTGAAGTCCAGAAGACCTCGCTGTTCGTCTTTGGCGATAGTTTCCATGTTCCGAAAAAAACGTAGCGTCATAAGAAGCCAAAATGTAACATAATGGTCACTTAGTTTGCACCATCAACGTAGATTTGTAAACATCTTTGAGTCACAAGCGTGTTCATCTTGGTCTCCTAGATATGTAATCGAAACAGCACATGGGTGTTCTAGGGTCATTCAGCCCAACTTTTAATTCTAACATAGTTAGGTTCTGTGTTAATGAGACCAAAACTGTATGTTTTCCTAATGACACCATAGACCAGGACATGAACACATGATAGTGCCATATAAGTGCAGTAACCATTCAGGAAGAAATTTTGACAAAGGCTAAAAACATGCAAGTTGAAACACAAGTTATTTACTCTTATGCTGTTTGACCGATTCAACCCTCACGATGCTATGCTAGAATATATTCTACCATCCGCTTGTTTGAATGCGACAGTAAACTTATATCATCTCCATCGACCACCGCACCCAGTGTCAACTAGTCGGTCGGCAGACAGCATGTGCAGCGGTCATTTTCCGTAACAATAGGCACTCAGCCAGGGATTGGCTGGACCCGGGGCACCTGCGCGCTATGAGAGATAAATCTTGAGTCAGCATTACTCTCTCGTCAGTAAGAAACCATCTTAACTCTTTTTGTTGTCGACTTAAAACATGCGGAACTGTTGTCATTAAGAACTGGTTGGTTATATGGCAGCATCTATAATTTCCAATTCGGATACCTCAAAGCAGTTCTAAAATTAGTTACCTTACATCCGGATTTGTATAAAGGTATTTGCGATTAAGAAATATTGACAGGTATTTTAATCCTAACTACGAAATGAACGACATTTAAACTAACGAAATGTAATATCAAAGTTTTAGCTGAAAAACTAAAAACCAGTAATCTATCCACAAATGTTTTGCAACTAATACTATCTACAACTGCCGAATTTGAAAAGTACAAGCCAGTAACAATACCATGAATTTTAATCTGTTGCAGGTAATAAAAGTCTTATAAGTTTCATATGCATAATTATTCCATATCATGGTTTGTTGTCTTTTCCACTGAACAGAATTTCTCTGCTAGACTTATGTGTACACTTTGTTTTGCACAATCAAACAAAAGCACGGCACAATTTCATCTGATACACAGCTAATGAAACTCACGGGCCAGTTTACATGGCATCCACAAAATAATGTAGGTGACACTGCAGCAGTTCCACCCATCACGTAGCTACGGCATGATAATGTTGTGTTCTTATTCTAAGCTGTAGCTTAATTACAGTTAGAGTGCAGCTTTCCTCTACTGCTGTTTTTTTTTTTAATATGCCTTTTTTCCCCCTCTCCTTTTTGTCCAACATGCAGCTCTTCGTAAGTTTTCTACAGCTGTTCCCACAATCCTCATGACAAAGAGTTACACACAAATTAGGGGCAATTTTTTTTTTATCGGCCAAGGGCGCAGGTTATTTTTGACCTTTTCCAGCAGAATAATTTGCCCGCATCCTTGGGGTGCTAGCAATAGCTTTGGAGTCCGTATCGCTCCACTTTTCATGCACTCACTATGGCGCCATTCTCGTGTATTGACATATTATTGAAACAGAAACAGCTTATAACGACGCCAAAAAAAATGGTGATGTCAACTGTCATCACAAGCAAAAGAAGTTAATCCTAATTTTCTCTTGGCATGAACATTTACAGTGAGGACAACCTCTTACCACTCTCTCTCTCTCTTCTTTCCTCTAGCCTGCCCCACAACACATAATTATTTAGGGAGCACGGGATGCGCATTAGACGAATTGGGCAGTATGGACTCTTGATGCTATTTTTAGCACTATAAGTTGCATATTATAATGGCAAATAATGAGGACATTGCTCCCTGTACAGTGAGTAGAAATGGACGTTACACGATATTTGAGTCTGAGAGTTATTCGATGCTGGAGTGTCTTCGATAATGAAAGTATAGTACATGCCATTTACGATGGTATATGATGGCGGGAGCATTATAACTTCGTTACTAGGGGCAAATTCACATAGTGCTGGCCTCGGGGACAGTACATGTTGTAGGGTTCCTCTCAAAGGAATCGACTCTAGGTCCATGAGTAGGCTAACTTAAGGTGCGCTAGACTCCTCAAGAAGTGCGGGGATTCTTGCGTCCTCGAGAGATGAGGGACCGGGAAGCAGTCTTTGTCCTATGTGCCTGCCTCATGGTTAATCCAACGCTGTTAAATAACGACAAATTATCAATAGCTGTTAAGACATTCAAACATTAGCTATGTTATTAAAAGCGTTCTAACCACAGAATATATACATATTTTTTTTTATTTTTTAAATCGTCATCAACATCAAGAAGCAGTCGCGCTTTATGTAAATGAAACCGAATTTTTGGTCATGGTGCGTCCTAACACTCTGCTTCATTTTCTCATTTTTCTTTTCTGCTAACAATTTCTGATTTGTTGATGCTAACTATTGTTGTGTTATGCCACTGCCATCATTTTAAGGATATACTGATAATATTATGGTTGGTGTGACGTTATAGCCTTAGTGATGGTCCCTTCTGTAGATTTTTGTTCTGTGATCTTTCTAGTTTGAATTTTAAATTATGAGATGCACCCATACAAACACAGTGCTGTTCAGAATGAATTAACCTGAAGAGTAATAAAACTCTGGAATGTTTTCGATACTGAAAAGTATTCGATGCGTCAGTGTGTTTGATATAAACAGACAAATACCAAAAATTGAAGCACTAACAATCGTCACTTGAGAGCAGTCAGAAATTGTATTGTCCCTTACAGAAATGTAGAATCACTTGCGACATTTTTGTTATCTTCAGAAACTTCTTACAGGGGTAACTGGCTTCACAGCCATTTCTTTTATGACATTTACGTTTCATAATTACAGGTGCATAGATGCAATCATGTAGACATATTCGACAATCATTCAGTCTCTACAGTGCACAATGCATGTCACATCATGTCATGTTAGAGATGTGGAATAAGTATATATGAAGATGAAAACAAGTTCTTCTCTTTGTGTGCAACCATCATTCATACAAGAAGCATTTGAGAAGCTAGTCTGAAGTTTCAAGAGCCCATAATAAGTCCGGGGATTTTTTTTGTTTTTTTTTGTTGCAGAGAGGGGGGTTCATTTGGATATGCTACATTCATTTTAGGGTAACTGCACTCGCGGCTCAGACAATACAAAATAAATAAATAAACAAACAGAATTTTGTGTGGGTATGTGTGTGTGTGTTGGTATGTGTGTGTGTGTGTGTGTGTGTGTGTTTGTGTGTGTGTGTGTNTGTGTGTGTGTGTGTGTGTGTGTGTGTGTGTGTGTGTGTGTGTGTGTGTGTGTGTGTGTGTAAAATAAGAGTTAAATTATCTCTTTTTTTCTGTCGGCGGATCGTCAGTGACTGAGGAAAAATAAAAAAATCAAGATTTAAGATTCAAAGTCCTTATTAAGCTCGGGGTCAATAACACAAATTCAATACATACTCTACATCAAATCAAAAAAAAGTGAAGACGAAGGTCAAGAAGTGAGGAAAGGGAGAGAAAGAAAGAACAAAGTAGAAATTTAATATTAGATTAATTATATAGACCAGTACAAATAATCATGTTCATTGCTTCGAACCTTACGCACTCTCAAACCTCGCAAACTCGTTTCTATTGCTCGGGTAACAAATTTCTTCTTTTCGATATCAGATTTTACCAACAAGCTCAGACACGTAATGAACTCAGAATTATAGGTTGGTCCTCTAGAATTCGACTTCGTGAGGCAGGGTAACTGTGAAGCTTGTGAGTAGTTCTCATAATCTGAAGACTATGATTGTGAGATCTTGGACTTGTAGGTTTGATTCCCGGGCCGGGCCAGGCCGGGCATTTTGCGTTGTGGTGTCGATGGAAGACATACTTTACTACCGTACGGATTTCCGCTCAACTCAGATATGAGTGAGAAATTTGCCATTCAAGGCAGGGAGGACCAGGGCGCTGCTCTTCGGCGACTATAAATGACAGTGTTATAGATTTGGTTTGTGATAACATTTTGTTCTTAGATATTATGCGCACTCAATGTTGAGGTCCAATACATAGTGAACTCTACATCACCATAAGCCAGATGAAATCAATGAAATCAGGCCTTGCCTCATATTATGTTATATTAAAACAATATAATATTATATTATAGATATTATATTACATTATATTATAATATATCATACTATTTCATATTATTTCATATTATATCATATCCTATGATACTTTATCACATAGCCAACAGAAATGTGTTTCGCCTACCAAATCTGAGCCAAAAAAAACCAAAAAACATGCGCACTGCTGCGTGTATATGTTTTATCAACAATTATAATATTGTATGACGTTGTAAAGCATAATATTCTCATTAGGATAAATAAAGAATGAATTTGTCCCATCTCTTAGCTTTATCTCTATCTTAGTGTTAATCTTAGAAATGTACTGGTCATACTAACAATTGTAACAAGCTCAACAAGTTTATTGGTATGGGCCCAGACCACAGTGTACAATATAGGACAGAACAGCATATGAACTGTGATGGGAACCTTGAGACTTTGGTCACAGCCATGCAGATACCCTGCAGCGAAGTTTAACACCTAACTCTAGCGCTGACATCGGTGACGTGCTAAAACGTTTCTTTTGTTTCCCTTCATTGGTTTACATCATGCACATGACTATTACAGGAGGTCGGTCAATTCCAATACTCCGTACCGTGTTGGCCCATTGCAAGTGTTTGGGTAAGCCGTACTCTGCTCCGGATTGAGCGCTCCATTGGCCTGCTGAGTGCTTGTAGATTAGGATTATGATAATCCCCAAATTCAGAAGGGATCACGACATGTATTCCGGACAGGACAGGTATTTGAGGTCAAGGAACATATAAAGGTTGAACTCCCAGAGGCGGATGAATTCACACACAGTAGAAGGGTCATTTTCTGCACGTAGGGACCATAAATGATGAAGAAAAGACAGTGAAAATCGTAGGCTGGTTCATTGCACTTGATTATTTGATGTCAGTGTCGACTTCTTTGTCATTCATGCAAATCCTTTTAAGCTCTGTCATTCAAATTACGACAGTGGGTAGGTCAGAGTTACCCTGCTTTCGGTGCCCGTAAGCATTAGATTCAAGTGGAGTCAGTTTTCTTTCCATGTCTTCTTCATTGATGCCCTGATGCCCATGACCCCGAAGGTCCACAGCTTCTAGTTCTTTCACTATATTAATATAAAAAAAAATCGGAGTGGAAGAGATAAATGTGCAGTGTCATAGCAATCAATTTTTTTTTGAAGAAAAGAGTGTTTCTCTTCACTGGGTTTATAAGAAGCCTGAAGTGTAGACAGTAGGTTCGACCTGTCTGGTATCATACACGCATTGGAAATTCACTCAAATTCATCCAAAAATATTATATGTGTCAGTTCCATTCTCTCGTTGAAACAATTTCAAAGCAGTTGGTTTAACAAAGCAAAGAAGGTGAGTGAGGTCTGTGAACAGCCACCGCACCCTCAAACAGATTTGGTCAGATCCGCCTGAGACAAATCACTTGGACAGAAGCACCGTTAGATTGTTCTTTATTTATGTAAGACCGATTACGCGTCAGCGATCAATTGCTATGTATGAGCCATATGCAAGATTAACTGTATTGTAGTAGCTTACATGGAGTAGCAAAGTACCTTGTGTCCCTTGCAGCCCGACTGTCTACAGTCATTTTTGGAAACCTTGTTCTTTCAGGACCTCATCTTTTGATTTCCAAATATTTTGACGTTCCATCTTGCCGGAGAATTATATATTTTTTTTTTGCCCCAAAAACTTAATCTTCAAATCAGACTTTCATAATAGCCGAGTGTTTGTTGATCTTACATAATTATGTGCAGTGGATGAACCTGTGGATTAGTCAAGCTTTCATGTTCAACTCTTGACAGTTGGCCCGATTGTCATTTCCAGTTTCGAGGATCAATTGCAGTTCATTTTATTGATTTCCACTGGGAGAAGCTCCTCCTCATGATGTGACATTTATGCTAAGTGAAGACTAAGTTAGAGCAACTTGGTTTGAAGATTTCCCCCCTTCTGACCTTTGAAAGTGGAAGGCAGTTAAAAAAAAAGTCTTCCCTAACAGAAAACCACACCGCTGATAGAAATAATTTAAAACTTAGGTAAGAATTTCAATACAACTAGCAGTTATTTCTTCCTACATCTTCATTTGCCGTGAAACCATGTTAACAGTGAGCTCGGATTTATGAGAAAATAGGGTACAAAAGTGTACGGCAATTGGATGAATAACAACGCCCAGCTAAGTCTAGAGCGAGAGTGTGAATTGTATGTTTGGAAAGGGATCCTTTTAACTGTATGTTATTGCCTTTACATATTTTAAACTGATTAACGAGGCCTGTATACAGGCATTGAATTGGACTAAATTTATTGTATCCGTTATCAGTTTGCCGTACTAATCTTTTATTATCGTCTTGGCCCTCTCCAGAATCGTCTTGAGACAGCCACAGCCATGCCGAAGGAAATAACGACTAGAACCAAGCAACTTGGCGTCCGGAAGTTGGCCAGCAGTGGTATCGACTACACCCAGTACTCAGTCAAGTCAACATTTGCCAGAGTTCCAGGTGAGTCCAAAGAAGTTAACATTACAGTTAAACAGTTACGACCCTGTCCTGACAAAGTCCATGGGGTTAATTCCCAGTTATGTTGACACTATACACAACATCAGATTGGACCTTATGGGTTGTTCATATCTGCCCTTTACCTTCCCGTCTGATTCAGTCTCGGGGAACATCTTTGTTTTGACTTTGCTCTCTAGACAGTGCGCTTAACAAGCATCGCCCCTTCATAATACATCTATTATGACATGCTAATAGCTTGAAATTCTTATTACTGCAACTTACAGTATTTAATTGTTTCCAAAGATGGCGCTTATTGTCCTGATCAACACTTGTAAGACTACAAAACGTCGGAAATAGTTCTCTCTTAACAACGATTGAATACTTGTGAAGCTTGATGGTTTCTTCATGTATAACTGAGGCTTTGTTGTTGTTATTGCTGTTGTTTTTGGTTTTGTTGTTATTGTTGTTGTTGCTTGTGTTAGTGTTATTGCTGCTGTTTTTATTATTGCTGAGATTATTGAGATATTTTTTGCAAGCTTTCAGTAATATTATACGATGAAATTTGGTGAAAAGTTTGAAATCAAGTATCGAACACATCAAGTACAGACCAGTTTCATACATTGTCATTCACTTAAAAATCGCCTCATGATAAAAAAAAAAAAATCGGCCCACAGCTGCCCACCATCACAGAAATTGGATGCTATAATAGTGAAATTCAAAATACATATTCTATGAACAAAATGATCTCATTCATCTTCAAAGATGTTTAAAAATGCAGTGTTGTTTGTTTTTTTTCCTGGCGCTTCTTTGCTATCTGTGAACCCCCGACCCGTTTTTTTTGTTTGCTTCTTTGTTTGCTTTGTTTTATTTTTGTTTATCTATAGTCAACAGCAATAGTCCACCGAGCTTATCGTTACTATTTACCTCGAATTATTCTCAATTCTGAGAGGATTTTCTTGTAATATTCCACACTTAACTTGAATCATCAGAGTCCCGGGTAGTCCTCGTGCCCTGGCGTGTTTTCTGCGCGGATCCCGAATCTGTGTGCGACTCCTTCCGGGAGCTTACTGATGATGACATCATCACCTACGCCGATGACATCAATGTGATGATGAACGTGGAAGGACTGAAGACTCCTGAGTTTGGGAAACTGGACGAGTTTTCTCAGGCATGGTCAGTGCTGGACAGTTAGATATTTTAGTTTCATATTTCAATAGGTTTGCTGTGCCATCATCATCATCATCATCATCATCATCATCATCATCATCATCATCATCAACAGCATCATCATATTTTCTTTTTACAAGCAAACGTATTTAACCAAGTAAACCAATTCCTAACTCTTTTACACTTTAGAACAGTTAAACCGCCAGTACATTGTATCACCATTTTTACATCACCACCACCACCTCCACCATCAACATTACCTTGAAAACTAAGTATGGTTCTGCCAAGTATCTACATAAAACTTCTTGAAAGACATTCAATGTATTTATTAAAAATAGTCCAGCTCCATGCACAAACACATCTTCGGGACTGACAAACAAGATAAGAAACATCCAAAGTAACGCAAGCGAACAAGATTCCGAGGGCCAACAGAAATAGAATTACTGAGAGACAAAAGTTGATGACCATCAACAATATCATCATAATCATCATCATTTGAAGCAAAGATTTAACAAAAATGAAGTTCAGAATTCAGCAATTTACCTAAGTATTCAAAAAGTATTCACTGTTCACAAATATTTATAAAATATTTTCGGATCTAAAAGTAATCCTTCATCAGATTAAAGACATACTGAAAGTGTTTCTTATCAAAAGCTCGGAGAATGTAAACACTCATGATTTTGGATTCACAGAATATTAACTTTCATGACTTTGGTCTCACATGATGTTAACTTTCATGATGTTGCACCGAATGTTTACTCTGATGACTTTGATCTCACAAAATGTTAACCATCATGACATTGGGCCCACACATTGTTAACTACCACGACTTTGGTCTCACAAAATGTCAACTCATATGATTTTGGACCCACAGATTGTTAATTCTCATGAGTTTGATTCAAGAATGTTAACTCTTTTTACCAGGATTGTCAACACAGATGAGATCAACCTTGACAATGTGATCGAACACATCAAGTCTTACCCGATACTACTGGGTGTCACACTCACCAATAGGAGGCTACTAGGAGATCATGAGGAGAGTAAGTGAACGGACAAGGAAGTTGGGGCGGGGTGGCG
>JAWQUT010000154.1:776263-835885 GCA_033807755.1 Ellobium chinense
GCAAAAAGATAAAAATCAAAAGTAGTGAAGAGGAGGAGAGGAAGAAAGTTGGAGGAGAAGGAAAACGATCACATAAGCGATGTAAACATTGTCTTCGAGGAGGCATTGTGCAGGCAGGTGAAACCGATTCATTGTTGACACCCTTGCGGAAAAAAAAATAAGTCCGTCCACGCACTTTCCATGTTAGGGATTGGGCTGCAACAGAATTTGAAGCTAAAGGTGCCTTGCATTTAATGACAGTCCGTCAGTGGCATTCTCGTTTCTCATAGTCAAACTAGTCTACGTGTTCTCATCTTTGTCCATTCTGGCTCAAACTTTTCGCGTTCATTATGCAAAGCACATTCTGGTTATTTGTATGATTTAATGGTTGTTTTTTTTTTACTGAATTTCTGAATTACACGAAGGCCTATGTTATCATGTATATTCACTCCTGGCTTCACAGTTCTTTGTTGTGCGGTTTCAAAAAGCACGTCCTGTTATTTTGCTTGAAATTATATATTATTCTGTTCAGCGTGAGGCAATGGTTAAGTGCTGCTGTTAGATGTTACCACGCGTGTAAACACAAAGGGAGAATTTTGTCCTCTCTCCTTGAAAACACAAAGCACAAGTAACTGATTCACTACTTAGTAGAGTAAAATACGTCCTTTCCTTTTCTTAAATCATCTGGACTTGTCTCCCTTCCTCGCACTCTTCCTAAGCTTTTAAGATAGTTCCTCACTATATCCACGCTTTGCCCGTAGTTCCCATGGTGGCCTTCCTTGATCACAAAACCCCCGAGGTGAGAGAGGCGGTGATGAAGCTGGAGACTTGTCGAGATATGCTGGCTAAGAAACCCGAGACAAGGTTCTGCATTGAGGTAAGCAGCTGTGGTTGGGCTGGCCACGGCCCTGGTAGAGGCTAGGCTGAGTGTTGTAAGTACAGTAGTATCTGTCTTCTTTGTTACTGATCGTCTTTTGGAGATGCCAGCATTATGGTCAAAAGGTGGAGCACTTGTCTCTTGGTGCGAAAAGTCTTGCATTTGAGTCACTTTAGATGTACATTTCTTCTGATGTTTCTCGTGATGTTTGAAAAGCACTCACTCGGCTGCCTGACGGGGGCTTAAGCCTGACTGGCACTGACTGACTGACTGACTGCCTGACTGGCACTGACTGGCACTGACTGGCACTGACTGACTCACTGATTGACCGACTGATTGACTGATATGGACAGTCATTATCATCACATTCACCATTCTTCACCCCCCCCCCCCCCCCCCCCCNCATTAGCCTCAGCCACATTTTGCTTCTACTCACGCGATTTTCACTTAACATCCACACAGGTAGACATTGGTGCATCCGTGAGTAGGTGGGCCAGCGAGGTTCTTGGCCAGTCGATGACAAGTGTGGGTGGCAGGTTCTGTATCACCAATGGAGACACATTTAACCACGTGTTTGATTGGTCCAACATCTGTGCCTTCCTGCCTATCATTTTCTGCTGCCTTGTGGCTATCCCCATATACAGGGTAAGCGGTACAAAAATGTCATGAATTGTGCTCGACTGAAGGAGAGGAGACAAAAGCAGTATAATAATACTTGCCTTCAGATCCGCCTAAACATGATAGAGATTGCTTTGCAACAGGCTTTGAAGCCTAACGTTGCCTTGAGCTTAGGAACACAAGCTTCACAATCAATGCAATACAAAGATGGCATCCAGTAGTGCAGAGGGTTTCCAGTGTGACGTATGCAGTACTTCCACATTCGGGTTACGTGACACACACTTTTGATTGCGTCACAATGATGTTGCAACTGAGGCTATATTACGACATGCCAAGTTTCGGTTTTTCCTCACCCTTTTCTCTGTATTCACATCATTAGATTAAGTAAATGGATATATTATGATTTTCACATTACATTTTGACTGACAATCTCTGATGTAATATTTTAACAGTAATTCACCAGGTGAAAAAGAANCCCCCCCCCCCCCCCCCCATAAAAAAAAAAATGTTGTGAATGATACAAACCAGCGATCCAAGAAAGTGGTCTAGAAATTGTAACACATATCTCGCATGCTATGCTTTCTATATTTACGAGCTCACTCTCGCTCTCGTTCTCTCTCTCTCTTTCTCTCTCTGTGTCGCTCAATGTCTTCTATGCATTCATCCTACAACGATGATATTATTCATGAATAGACACTTACTTGCCCTAGTCACATGCTTTTTTTAAAAAAAAAAAATATTTGGCTTAACTTGGTTGGAGACTGAAATAAAGACGATAGTCTTTGACTAAAATTAACAGCTACAAATGGATAACTTACACCCGTTTCATTTCCGGCAATCAATGTCCACAGATCAAGAGGAAGGCCACTTACGAAGACCACGAGTTCATTGTGTCAGGAGACTCTTGCATCCTCGGTGCTTCTACTTTCAAAGTGCCTGACCAGAGACTGGCATTACTCACATGTGAGTATAAGGACCCCAGCTAATAATTATCGGTGGTGGCNGGGGGGGGGGGGGGGGGGGGAGAGCAATATGGGACCCATGTGAATTTTACCATATGTGGGAGAAGAGTGATTAATTCGATGGCATGGGATCGAAACAAAGACAATACAACCACCAGCAACATCATCAACAGCAGTACCACCAGCACCGCCACCAGCACCGCCACCAGCACCACCATCACCAACAGTGACAGCAGCAAAACAACAACAACAACAACGACAACAACAGCAACCATGGATAGGACAGGGGCTGATCCACTTCATTCCCAGGCAATATCTAAGGACTTTCCCACCTAGCTCATGGTTTAAGGTTTGACACAGGCTTAAGAAAGAGAGAGCACACGTCATGAGAGAGTTCCTTGATAATTATTGTGCCTATGAACTATCCTAGTGCAAGGGTCCTTTTCTGCCTTAATCTACCCTAACCCTGAACCAAGCACTGTGTGGGATGGTCTCTGGATATTTCTGATTCCCACCTGAATCTGTCACAACTTTCTATCTAAGTTTCCTTATGTGCTTCTCACTTCATTCCCACATGTATCTCATAATTATATTACCTATGCTTTTCTCACATAATGGACATGTAAAGTAAATTTACCCAGATTAATTCAACCCTGACCTTTGCAAGTGAGGCAAACTGTAATCACCAGCACGCAAATGATGAGTAAAACTGGTTTTGGTTAGATCTCATCTCTCGAAAAGATTACGACCTGGTCAATGAGGCTCGAGGTCAAGGCCGTATGATAGAATATTCTCAGGAACAGGCTGGATTGTCCAGGAGAAGGTTTAATCCATTATTAAAATCTTGATTTTCCTCCTTCCTAGTAATGAGACGAGCCAGGACTGACATGAAGTTCGCCCCGGAGAGCCCCGACAGCGGCATCCACCTACCTCCACCTTCATCTTTTCCTCCTGCCGTCCCTGTTGCTCCTGTGACTTCTGAGTCATTCTCCAAGAGGGTAAGGTTCTCCCGATGTCTTCCAATTACAATTAGACTGCATCAGTAATAATTTGTTTCCATTCAAACAGCTTGTTACGCGGTGGGAGGCGTCAGAGTGTAATACAATTTGTTATAATAAGTAAGAGATCAGAGGATATGATCACAAGCAATCAACAATTTCCATGGTAGCTTTAGTAATGCATCAGACAACTACTCTCTCTTCTCTTCTCTCTCACTCTCTCTCCTCTCTCACTCTCTCTCTCTCTCTCTCTCTCTCTCTCTCTCTCACACACACTTACACATTTACAGTGAGTCATTAAAAATAGCACAAGGAATATTGGCGTTATGTTATGTTCTGAAGCGTTGTCATGGATAGTTTTGGGATATCAAACATATTAATCTGATAATGGCATAAAGTGGTGCTAAGTGATCATAGGACAGTATTTGAATACTGCTCGGACTCCTATTCACATGTTTTTTTTTTTAAATTTTGTCTATAATTTTAATTGTCAGTCTTGAAAAAGTGCTCAGACCCGAAACGTTGACTACGTTTTAAGATAAACTCACTTTATATTTTTTCCACAACGTTTTACGTTAAATCTAGGCAGAGCCATATTTAATTTCAATGTATACATCACTTATTAAATACCCCTGGTACTCCTTCCGATATCGAAATCTCCTCCACACTGCAGAATGACAAGACTGCCGTGTTGAAGACACAGCCGAAGAGCAAACTCCGGCAGAGCAAGCAGAACGTGATCATGGTGGACTACAAGAAGGACAAGACGCCCGAGCCAGAGCCGGTGGCTGTGCAGGAGGAGATCACACATGGAGGATTGGAGGTGAGAAAGAAGGAAGGAAAGGAAGGAAAGGAAGGAAGGAAGGAAGGAAGGAAGGAAGGAAGGAAGGAAGGAAGGAAGGAAGATAGGAAGAAAGGAGGGAAGGTAGGAGAGAAGCAAAAAGGAAGAAAGGAAGGCAGAGGGAGGGAGGAAGAGGGGTTGAAGGTGAGGGATGATGCCGAAGAACCGGTTGGCAAATCAGAGAAATTCATTGTTCAAGCATGGCATTCCCATTCGAAGAATGGGTGCTTTTACTAGCAAAGAGAAATAGAGAAGAGGAGATGAGGAAAGATTGGGGNGGGGGGGGGGATGAAAAGGACGGGAAAGAGGATAAGGGATGGCGACAGTTATGGTTTCAAAAGAAATATTTAAGCTGAGATAGAAAAGAAGAGAAAGAGAGCAGGAGAGGGAACAGTGAGAGCTATTTCGTAATAGTTTCAGCCATAATATGATAGTACTCTCAAGTCTGTTCATTCTTGTGCCTTTACAGCGTGAAGACTCCTACATGCAAGCTGACGACCTTGACACGATCACTCGTGCCTTTAAGATGTCCAAGGCCAAGGCCGAGCCCCGGCCTTCGGTTGCTTCCCCTGTAACCCTTTCCAACTTCCGGGCTGACTTACTTTTCTGTGACGTGGACGACGACTCGGATGATGAGCAGAAGTCCAAGCAAAGAAGGTAAGATCTCAGACGAATTACATTGATGGGAACCTGTAGTGTGCAAGAAAGGTGAGAAAATCCGAATTGAGGGCAAGGTGCATGTGTTTACAACTAAGGTATAATGCTGTTTACCTGAATTTTTTGTCTGGACATAAAGCTGATAAGTGTATCATAATGGGATAAGTGAAATCATTCATAAAAACCTCAGTAATTTGTCAGACTTCGGTGGATTTAATGCGAATGCATCCTGTAGACAGCCATTTCTGAAAAGTGTACTGATTTTGAAGGTCTAACACTCAGTGTTAGCAGAGAGTCACGGAAACGCCTACCGTGAAATCGTAATGCTTCTGTTTCTGATTCGGATATTTGTTTTCCTTTGTAACAATCTTCACAAGACATGGTTAGACGGCAACCATCAACGATACAGGTTGCAGCTGTTGACTGCTACACATCATGTTTTTCATCCATAACTTTTTGTCATTCTCCTGCTGTTTGACGGAGTTCTTGTCTCCTCATCTGGCAGAATATTTCCAGCTCTGCTGTACGCTGTAGATTCCTTGGTGTATTGTACCAGTGACATTCTCGTAACTGTTATGTTTAGTAAATGTTTCTTGAGTTATGTGATATTTGCTTTTGATAAATAGTTGAGGTTGTGAGGATGTATTGTCCATGTTGATGTATAATATCGTGCTCTACAAAAAACGAGGTTTGGGAAAAAAAAACAACTCTCCAAATCATAGCTTGTGCATTTTTGAAAAATTAACAAACATAGGCCTAAATCTCATTCCGCTCAAACATGTTCCACCATAAGCTTTTTAGCGTTTCCATCAATTCTAAGACTGTCAACTCTCAAAGACTGTCAACTCTCAACCAAGGCGGTATAAAATGATAACCTACCAAAAGGTCCATATAATCTGCATATAAATTGTAGAACTTATCAAATACATTGATATGTCCGGTATAATGTGTGTTGAGATGAGATTTCTTGTGTCGGTGTTGCTGTTGACTTTGCGTTATATTTTCTGTAGAACCATGAAACTTATCAGTGGATTTTGCGCTAGCTGTACGGCTACATGGTAAATGCTACATTGTTTTTAGCATTGCCTCCCTCGGTTCCTTCAACAAGCAACTTCCCCGCTCAATTTTCCTTCTGTATTCTTCATACTACATTGCCTTTGATCTTACACATTTACGTCACGCCACATCCACAGAGATAGTAACTTCCTGGATCCCAATTACGAGGAGAGAGCGGGCCAGATCTTCAAGAAGAACCCCAATCCACTGACCAACATCGAGCTGATGCATTTCCTGACCACCAAGAACAAACCACAGTCCATGAAGAACGAAGAGGAACAGAGGCGGATCGAGGCCGCTAAGAACAAGAGAAAGAAGGTGGGCAAGGGCTGGAGCAAGGTACAGGCCAGTTTAGAGAAGGGAGAATTCGAAGAGTCTTGAAGAAATGGATATTTCCACGAAGCAAAAATATTAACCAATTTAAAGGGCGGATCTAAAAAGTGTTGAATTCATTTGAACTTTGAAGACGGGGGGAGGGGGGTAGAGGAGGGAAGTACAAGGAGAATTGTGAAACAAGATGTAAAAAAGACCCGCAATGGGAAGAGGAAAGAGGGTATTGGAGCAGAGATAGAATTTCCAGACCCAGGTACTGACCCCAGTTTAGGGCAGAAAATCTGGGAACAAGATATAGGCTAAACTCAGAGAGAGAAAGGTAGAATTTGGAGGAAATGGGAGAAGAAGAAGAAAAGGAAGAAGGAGAAGGAGGAGGGATGGAGTTACTTGCATGACAGCTTCACGTGCAAGAAAGCTCCATATGTGGTTGGTTTTTATCATCATGGAGTGGGGTGGGTTTAGGGTTGGGGTAGGGGGTTGAGGAAAGAATATCCGGTATTGTAGACTAATAATTTCAGGTTTGTAAGCGGGGGGAGGGGAGGAAGAATGGAGACGGTAAAAGCTAATAGTATGAGACTAACAAAAGACATGTCGTGAGGATGATGAAAAGGGTGAGGACAGAATAATACGACTGAGGAGACAAGACTTGGAAGTGTGTGCGAGTGAAGCAAAAGTATAAGTCGATTGTAGATCCAGAGAGAGAGAGAGAGAGAGAGAGAGAGAGAGAGAGAGAGAGAGAGAGGAGAGAGAGAGAGAGAGAGAGAGAGAGAGAGGGAGGAGAAGAGAGAGAGAAAGAGAGACAAAGAGACAGAGAGAGTCAGGCAGAAAGAGAGGAAGAGGAAGAGACATAAAGTGAGAGTTTAAATAAATGAAGAGAGGAAAGCAAGCCTGGCGTTACCAGACAAAACTCTGGGCCGCTGGTACCAGACACATTGTACAATATTCTACACAATAGTCTTTATGTACTTGTATAGTTTGAAAGTGTAACAATTATTTTTTATTTCTTGTTCGCGAGTCTAAACGTATCATATATATATAACAGTGACTGACTTGCATAATGTAAATTGTATACTTCATGTACTTCATACAGTCTACTCTGCTTAAAAGCATTTCCTTCGGCAGTTGCAAAAAAAACAGGTATAATGGGAAGCATGCCCTTTCTGTTTATCAGAAAATAATGCTAATAAGGAGTAGTCTTGATAAAGCAGAGTCGACTGTACATGTTGTGTAAATAAAGTTTAGCGGGGTCTTGTACCTTATATGACGCCCCTCAGACATTAGCAGGGGGCAGATGGCATTAATTGTGATGTTCTGGAAGATTATTTTTACTGTGCGAGTATTGCATTTCTCATGCCAGCTCACCCATTTACAAAAAGCACACACACACACAAAAAAAGACACCATTCGCACTTGTACCGCAAACTAGGCCCACACGGGATAAAGTTGCCACTTTACATATTAGTGCTCCATGTAGTGCCGAGAGCGAATAATTTGGGTGTCATTACTGATCTCGTGAGTTGGGTTCGACACTTGTCATATGCGCCACTTGTCACTGAACAGTGTCACATTAGATGAGTCGTGTATAACAGTTTTGGCAACCAACGCATAGTCAGACTTCCAGATCGGTGTTTAATGAACATGTAAATTGAAGTGTCAAAACATATATTGTCATCATCATCATCATCATCATTATACTTTACATTACCCTGCTGGTTGCTGTAGGCACCAATAGTCTACCATTTATCTCGACTGGGGAAGCCCAAAGCATTTCAACGGACTTTTTGTAAATAAACATTCTGCCAGTTTGTCGAGAATTTTCTGTAAATCTTGAGACTCCAATCAGTTTTTCCTGTTGCAGTGATTAGTGGGGAGGGGTGCAGAGATCACCCGGCTGTTGTGAGAGCTTGGCTTTCTAATTTTTTGAAAGTAGCCTACATTTTTATTCTGTGCCCATAGGTTAGATTTAAATATTATCATATAGTTAATAATGATTTCACTGTTTCTGGCTCAATACCAGATATCAGTTGTTCATAATAATTATGTACACGTTATAAATATGAAGCTGTAATAAATTACATACATGTGTTAATCATGTCACCCGTGTTTTGAGTGATATTGTCGAATATAGAAATACATACACATACACTATCTTGGTCCTCTCTTTATAAAAAAAAAAAAACAACCCAAATACCCAAGGGAGAGGGAGGGGAAAAAGAGGGGGAGAAAGAGAAAGAAAGAGAGAGAGAGATAGAGAGAGAGAGNGAGGGGGGGGAGGGATGGTACAGAGAGTACATAAGATCTATACCACTCCTCTGTGGTGTAAACCATCACGCCATGAGGCACTCAGTCATTCGATCTTAGTGTCTAGTAAATTGGTCTTAGTCAATTCAATTGGTCATAGCGTCTAGAGAATCAGTCTTAGTGTCCAATAAATTGGTAATACTATTATTAAATTGGTCTTAGTGTGTAGTAAATCAATCTTGGCCTTTAGTAAATACGTCTGAGTGTGAAGTAAATGGGTACTAGTGTGTAGAAAATCGGTCTTAATGTTTAGAAAAGGTCAAGTAGTAATTAGTAGTTTTTGATGATATAATTTACCCACTCTTGAATTTGCATGGGGTACTCCTAAGAACAGACCTATTCCGGGCTGGGAACCCTTCGTCTACGAGAATCTCGATGTCGCATTGCGTGCCTCCAGGCCTCGTCCTGTAGTGTCGCAATCGACAGGTAGAACCTTTAATGACCGTTATAAGACTAATCTGCTAGACGGATTAACGGGACTCGCATTACCACTGCGGGCCAAAGGTGATCGAGGCTGGTGAAAAAGAAGTCGGGCGATAATCTCTTCCTTTGACCATTCCAGGGACTAAAATAACTTTTCCGTTTTGCGTAATGCTTAGGTTACTGGCACGGCGCCCGTAGTGGCAGTCAGGAAATCCGATCGCTAACATGGCCGACGACCTTATAGGAAGGTTACCGACTTCGCGATTTGGACTTGATTCTGTCAGTTTGGGAGTTTGTTTTTTTTTTTGATTGTTATTGTCTAGATTTGATAATTATTAGACACAATTAATACAGATATTTAATAAGCTTCTTGGACTGCCATTTCTGTCCAAATTTAATTTGCTATCCTGCCTCACATCATCCTATACTGCCATTAAAATGAAGAACCTAGTATCTACCATTTTCATGTTTTGCTACAAATGACAAAAAACTGTTTCTTTTAATAACTGTTGAAAGAATAGTCGCATCGTTACCATTTTTTCACTGGCACACCTTTCTTATTTTTTCTATTCTGATCTAAGAAATAAGACTTCTTAAGTCAAATAAAGACAGTTACCATACTGTGTTTTTCATTAAAATATTGGGATTCGATTTCTAATTAGGTCAAAAAGTATATATACAATTCTTACTATAGACGTCTTTAAAAATGAGGTATCGATGCCAAACTAAGATTATCAGACGCAAAATTTTCCAACGATTTTAACGATATAAAAATGTCCATTTGACCCAGATACGTAGATACGAGGTTCTTCATTTTAACGGCCGTATAGATACTTCTGCTCCGAATACAAAGCTTGTTGAAATGGAAATCTGAATTAAGCATGTAGTCTATTTGTAAACACATTCTTATATGTTGACTGGTCCAAGCCCAGAGACCTAATTCTCTTAAGATTGCCTACCCCAGCCAACAAAGAAAATGTTACTGGAATTAGGGATCAATCCATGAAACTTGACCAATGTTATCACAAGAGTGCAAAAAAAGTTTATTCCATGCAGTGTTAGCCAGCAAATAAATTACTTACTTTTCTGTCGTACCAACAGTTCACTTACAAATGGACTGGAATGGAAGTTCTTGGACTGATGTTAAGTAGCCTTCTCTGATGAAAGTTAACAGTCTCAGAGTTCAGAGAATTCTCTGAAGAGTGGCATCTCTGAATCAACTGACCATAACAAAACAAATGAAAAAAAATCAAACCAAACAAACGTGTGTCATCTATCTATTGTCTTTATTTCTATTGACAACATTGTGACAGCGAGTTCCAGTCTGTACACTAACACATTCATGGATGAAAGAGAAACACTACCAGAACATAACAACGTGACCCTGGACAGAGCTAGGCAGAACTAAATAACATTGTATGACCCAACGTGACACTGTGCATTCACACTATAATATCCCCTATATTAACGTAGGACAGTGACCTCGTCAGGCCACAACAACAAAAAAAAAACAGGACTTAATTAAATGTGACCAAATGCATTCATATACCAGAACAAACAAACCAATGTAACCCTGGACATAGGCAATACTAAAGAGCATGCCTAACCTCAAAGTGACACTAAACACTCACTACCAGAACATACGAACTTGACTCTGGATGAGTCAAGCTAAAAAGAACAAGACTTAACCCAATATGACACTGAGCATTCACATTACCAGAACATATAAACAAGACTCGGGACATTCCTTCACAAAAAGAACATGACTTCACCCAACGTGACACTAGCATTCACATTATCAGTATACGTGCATGTGACTCTGGCCAGATTCAAAATATCATGACTTTACCTAACTTTACCCATTCACAGTACCACCCAAACAAAAGCAAAACTGAATCTGTACATGTAACATGAAAGACCCCAACACAACACTAGACATTCCCAATAAGCCTATCAAAACATATGAACTCACCCCTGGAGAGGGCACCTATGTAAGATTTATAACATGACTTAATTACGTATGACATCATGCAAACACATCTGGCACAAGAAGAGAACACCAGCCTGTGACTCTGAAGTAAGTGTGACAAAGTATTTTAACTTTTAAATAATCTCAAGCGACACCACATATTCATATGTAGTATCAGAAGATTTAACACATCATTAGTGAGGCATTGAGAGTCAGGAGGGTAAATCTCCTTTCTCTCTCCCTTTTTCCCCCCTTTTTTTCTTTGAACAATTATATTAAAGTAATATCGTAACTCTTGCCACAGAGATTCTCCTACTAGTTATGTCCTCGTACAATACAGATCCAGGTTGCCAACATATACTGTCCATTTTCTACGCTTATATGCACATTGCTATGAGATCTAATTTTAGACACCATGAGAAATGGTCTACACAGATCCATCTAACATCACAGTGAACACAAAAGCACACGCTCCATTTACCAGGTAAACAAGCTGTGGCTGCACAAAGATAACATCAACAGGACAATACAGAAAGTTCACTGGATTTCCGCCACCAGGCCAAAATGTGTGTTGGGTCTCCACTACCTCGGTTTTCCCACTATTAACCCCAACTGTTATGTACAATATTGACGCCATTCACTAAAGCTTGTTATTGATATCTTTGATCAAGAAGAATCTAAAAGAGTTACTAATTATAAGAAAGCTGTCCTCTCCTCTGCTCAAATGCTAATGCTATACTATATCTAAAATTAAGACTATTAAAGTCTCCCCAAAACAACCACTCAAAACAAAACACAATAAGTTCAAATATAATCTAGACAAGCCAGAAAACAAACACATAATGTTCAGATCTGATTTATGGCAGGTAATATAAACTACCATAGACAGTAAAGTGAAGAAAGATATCACTGCCATACTGAAATTCAGAAGCTTTAGATTAGAATACTGATGGCTGAAAATCCAGATTTACTCAAAGTGGTAGAGTACCATGGCTCTCACTAGCAGCAAACATTCAATGCTATGAAGACAATTTACAACACCATGCAGTTACCTCACACCTGACCAAATAATACCATTGAAAAGATAAAACAACAAAAAAACCATTCACAACATCTGGAATGCACTGAACTTATGAAAGAACACTATATTATTATTATATACGTCGACAGCTGTCTTATGAAGAACAGCTGTAATCTTATACTAGACAAAACTGCGAGCACAGCTACAAAATGACCTAACCAACTGCATAGATGTTCTGGTGGTGATATACAGTCTAAGGCTAGGGTGAAGCTAAAGATTATATAGGTGGGAGATGAAGGTAAATGCAAAAAAGGCAGTGGAAGTCAGCTAAGTTGAAAATGGCAATCCAAAAGATTGTGTTAGCCAAACTATTTCTATTAATTGCAAAGGTAAATCATTCTTCATAAACTGAAAACAGGTCAAATCCGATTTAACTGAAGTCCCTTTTTTTCAGTTAACTGATCTGACAATGTAACTTCTGTTTAACTGACTTTCACTTTATAGCTTATATGTGGATTACTAAAGACAAGAAAAAATATCATCACCAGTTCAAATGCCTTCGGTTACACATCTTTCTCTGCTCTCACAGAACTGGCTGGTTTTACAGCCAAACAGTGTCCACTGTCTAGCAGACTAAGGGTTAATGTCCTGTACCAGAGAATTTTGGAAAATACAGGCTGTGTAAGTGGAAGAAAGCAGCAGCAGCACTAAACTAACTTCAGAAGCAATTATGACATCAAAATGTGCAACTTCTCTCTGTCATGATATACCTTGAGGACTGTCATTTTTGGGGGAAAAAAACAACATTTATTCATAGTATGGGGTTGGAGTGACCTTCTGACTAAAATGTGAAGTTGCCTTCAGAGTTGGTATGATGTGACCCTCATTGGAAAGACATGTTACCTTTCATAATTATAATATCTCCAAGAGACCTTGCACAAAAAAATGCAAACAAGCAGCACCATGAGAAGACTATGTACTGAAATAAAAGGGAGATAACTATTATAACTACTCCAGGGAAACTACTACTACTGATTTAAAGAGGCAACCTTCTCAACTGTTCTTCTCCGCCACCACATCTCCCACATTCAGACAAAAACTCCTCACAGGGTACACACTCAGAATCAGTTCGAGAGCTACAACCAAGATATCTACAGGCTCTGTGCTACACCTCAAACATACAAAGTTGTAAAAAAAGTGCATAGAGTTGAAAACAGTCAACATCAAGAATCAACATCGGGTTAAGAGATTGAAAAAAAACAAAACATGAAGAGTAGCGTCTGGGAAGTATTCCAGAGATATTGTGTAAAAATGCTACAAGTGAGGACCAGAAAACTGGTGAACACATCACCAATAAATCTGCTCTAACATCAGTTGGCCTTAATTTCATCATTATTAATTAATACTTCCAGAGAACATCAAACACATCTAAACATTATGACAGTAAAATTGCCACATACTGGATTGCAGGGTAGGGGGTCATGAAGTGGTTAAAGGATACATAAAAGATAAATAACTGCATGAGTAGATAGCTGAATAAGTTCATAGCACACTGATTAAAATTGGTTGTTTCAACATATTTTCTATTCACATTTATACTTGACTCAATCAATTTACCCCTGATCTTTACTAAATTTTGTAGCCAATGAAAATGAGGCTTAAGTGCCTTTTTAACTTTTAAATTACTGGTTTCAATGTAATGATATTTTTTGTACTTTTATCAACGCAAACAATTTCTGAGCCAGTGTCATTCTGGTCCTTGAAATAGTTGTTTCAAGTGACAGCGGGTCACCCCTGTGCAATGACAAGAATTCTAAGAAATAATAATTCAAGAACAATTTCACACTATGTAAGTCATATAATCTTCCTAACAAAATACTCAAATACTTATCATTCACTCATATCTTAATAATATCTGGAACAGAATAATTTCATTTTCAATTTCTCTGATGAAAATAAACTTGATAATGGAAGGCCCACATCAGCTTCTGAGCTTGATATCTCAGTTCCCTATCTTGCGATATACACCTTACTTCAACTGGCTGCAAAACATAAAGGCTGACAAGATGAAATGAAAACAAAACTTCCTTGGGGACCAGCCGTTGTAAAGCAGTTGAAGTAATCCTACTTCATTTTCTAGTGCATGCATTCTAGCCTGGGGTTCACTAAACTCTAAAGGTTATAGAAGAGAGCATACTATAAAGACAAAATTATGAGTTACTGATTACTCGCTGATCCTGGCATTCAGACAGGTGAATGACTGTTACACTTTTTATCCAAATGTTGCATATATAACAAAAAAACCTTTACATCCACATTCTTAAAAATCAATGTAATGACTGTTGCCATGTTGCTATGGGTTGCTGGCACGGATCAATGACATGTGGATGAAAATGACAGTAAATTACTGACGTCAAGTGACGAGATGTGACTGAAACTTATTGGGACAAAGACATGCAGGATTACGTAGCGGTATCAAAGCAGTAGACTACACAAACCACAGAAAGATGGGGGGCCCCTTTCTAGTGCAAGTACAGAACATTATCTGGTCTGCTGAGAGCACAAACTCCAAAGAGCATTCTGTTTTCACTTCAAATAGTCAAAAGAAAGCCAATACAAGTTCCATAGCATAAAAAGTATGACAGTATTAATTCTATATAAGCAACAAAAAGGAAAGACATTAAAGCTAGAAATTATGAACACACATCCCTAGATGGGAAAGTAAGATCTGATAAAACAATAATTTCTGAGACAAAAGGACAATATATAAAGAGTATGTATGTGCTCGAAAAGAGAAAAAAAGAGAATTGCCTTTATGGCTTAAAGAACACAAGTGAGAGTAGATGTGGGCTCTTTTTCCACCTCCGATTCTGAAGAAAAGCTGGCGCTTCTGGCACCACAGTGGAATCCAGAGACATGTACTATATAAAGTCACATATATATACAGTACCTATTATCTCATTATTATATAACAGGATTCCTTCACCACTTCTTCCTTTCCACTGACAGAATGACATATCAGCGTGTGGCCTCCACAGTGCTACAAATGAAATTGATCACTCTGTGGTCTATGATGTCGTGGCAAAGTGGAAAAAAATGAAAGACCAAAGCAAAACAAAATTATGAGCAAACATCTGTTGACATGTTCTCTGATGTATCTTTCGATGATTTGGAAGCCTGCACTTTCAACACTGAAAACATTAGTAAGCTTGTCTTATGCAGCATATTTCCTCTCGGCTATAAACCACCGGAATTATAATGACTCAGATTAAATTCATCCAAAAAAGATTGGTTTCTCTACTAAAACTCTTGACTTGCATTATGCAGTTGCTATATACAAGACTGTACCTTAAATCCAGCCTTAGGAATCTAAGTGTCTGGGAGATTCTAAGAAATAGTTTCCTTATTCACTGAAAAAAAGAACAGTTAGCAAATTCTAGGAAGGTACTGAGGTTGGCAAGCCAAATCCAGAGGAGAATGTGCGTTTATTCTACAGCAAGAATGTAGCTGAGTCTAACTTTTGTTACCTGATCTACTGTAAGAAGTTGTGTACACCAAACCTTAGAGCACAAAAGGTGCACATGAAAAGAACAAAGCAGCAAACCAGCATAACCTGACATAATAATAACGATCAAAATCATGAGCAGCTGCCACTATTCACCAGGTAATCTATGAAGATTTTACACAAATGAGACACATCAAACACACATACCAAAATACTTAATCACACATAATAATATCTGCACCCCCTTCTCCCAAGAACCCCGTGAAAGGGAAATAAAACCAAACAAATAAACACACATGCCATTACACGACATTTGACATAGTATGCACACAGTGCAATCTCTGACCCAGATCATGTGACTCACTCACTGGAATGACAGTATCAACCCTTATGGCAAATCAACACAACAGAATGAAGTTCAATGAAACCCTGACAACACATCCACTCTTTAGAACAAGGTCCTGAGGGTGTGTTACTGGAAGGATGTATTAATCAGCCTGTTTAATGTAAGGGACGTAACAATGAGTACTTTTGAATTGGGCTGTGCTAATGCAGGACTGCACTGACTAACTGACTTGTTTGTATGTATGACATTCCTATGTAAATATTATAATGAAATGCTGCAATCTGACCCAAAACTCTTACACAGTAGTGTCACCATTAGGTGCAATTCACTGATAAATGCCAAACTCCAAATTTTACTGGAGAAGCAAAAAAACTCTCTCTTTTCATAAATTTGTGTTCAACGGTGCTTTTCATGAGAGGTAAGCTGCACTAGTAGATGCAATGTAATGTATAGCAGTGTTTAGTTTGTTGAGTTAGAACTACACTGAGTAAGAGCTACACTGGGAAAAAAAAAAGTTCTATCAGTTTCTGTCTCTGACCTTGATCTGAGCGAAAGTTTGACACTGAAAACATTTTGTGAAGTGCTTAAACAGGTGCTTGCAATGTTCCAATATGTGCTGATGTCCGTAAAATTAAATAAAGAATTTTTCGTAGTTTCCTTTCATACCACAAATGGAAGAAAGAGGTCTGAAAGTTGGATACAATATGTGTGACATTATCTGCAACCCAAAGGCATCAAAACCCGAATTTTCGGATGGCATTTATCAGGGCATGGCACCCAAGTGACACTGTAATACTTGGTAGGTCACTATCAACAAGGAATTTTTATCTTAAAAACTAATGATATGCATGTGTGTCATTCTTAATCACAAACACAGAATCATAACACAAGTAACTGGACACTATGAGCTAATTAAGATGATGTATCATTGCAACTAATAGGGATGAGAACTAAATGGAGAGTAGATTCAATAGCTGACAAAATGGAAACAAAACCTTCAGGGCATAATCCTTCTGAAACAAGTTACTCTATGATTCCCAAGTTCATGAGACCGCAACCTCTAAACAAAGTCCTAAACCTAGAAGAAATTTTATCTGTCTCTTGCAATAGGCTAAGAGCCAGCAAGATGGTGGTTATCTTACTCTAACACATTGAAAGTAAACTTTTCAATTTTCAGGTATGTATTGCCTCTGTCAAAACATAATGGCATGGCCTGATTGATGATAGTGTATGTCCTGCCATTTTACAAAAAAAAAAAAAGCTATGTATGTGCAGTTTTGTGGGAAAAGACCACATATGCAAATTCAAGTCAAATTCACCTTTACACACCTATGAATAGAGCATAATATTATCACGCTCATAAGGTAATTGCCTAAGTCATTTTTTTGGCTGAAGAAGCTGTTACCATTGGTGCAGGGATCTCAGTCAATGACATCATTGAGTTATGGGTGATATTTACTAACTGCATTTTAAACTGCTTGACTGCTAAATAACACTTTGGCATTTATAGAATTCAAAAGTTTGATAATAAAAACAAACAGTTTTTTCTTCTTTGCTCAAAATGGCAAAAAATGACTTAGGCAATTATCTTATGAGCCTGATGATATTCTTTTTTTCTGAGAGGATTATATTTCTGTAGGTATTGTAGTTTCCGAGATCGCAAGTTCGAATGTGACACAGACTAAATGGTCCATATGCACCGTTATAAGTTGTAATTATAAGTTCACTTGACAACACTTAGTTCATGAATGAAGGAGGAAACTGGGTGGAAGAATGTTTCACATCATATGCCACAGATGTTCGACTTCTCAGAAAAAAAGTGAATTCGATTCATGTGTGCTAATATGTCTTTTCAATAGATTGGTAGTGCCATTTTTGCTGGAATAAAAAAAAATAGAGATATACTGTAAACAAAATAGTCACAACAATTCTACAGAGGCCTCATTTCATTCAAAAATACATCACTGCAAAAGATGCAAGTTGAAATTTGCACTCTGCCTATAATCAGATTTATTTTACTAATAAAAAAAGTTCACTCCATCTTTTCAGTCCATACATACAAAGCATATATAGCTCTGAATAACATTAAATAATTAAACATGAAACCTGTATGCCATAAATACTTAAATAATAATTACGTTAACATAAATACTATGCTGCTCTGTACATTTCTACACCTCCAAGAATTGTCTATAACCTTGAAATGCTTATGTAACAAGGAAACACAAAATACATCGGCATCAAGTCATCATTAGTGAACCAAATCATCACAAATATAACAGACAATTAAAAAAAAAAATTGGTATTAGTGTTATGAATACAAACTCTGAAAGGTCCCAGGTGATGATGAATGCCTGTTATGGGTAATGGCTATTCAAATGTTGCACTGACTCAACTGATTGCCAGGAACAGACTGGGTAAGTTACAAACATCTTCCTTGAACAGATTTACATGATCACTTTGTTGTTCCTGTAAGTACAATCCATGCACTCTGAGGGAAAAACTGAGTGGTAGAATGGAAATGTAAGATTCTATCGCCAATTTCCTTGAAAATAAGCAGCCTTGCTATAAAAGAAGTGGAATCTTTGGAGAGGAGAATATTTGCATTTAAGTACAATTTCTATAATTGCATCAGTCTAACTTCACAGGTTGTTAAATATTTTCTCAAGAAAAAGAGTTAAACTGCCAGAACACATCAAATGTGTTAAGAATATCTGCTTTCTTTTTTGATGACACACTGCAATTTTTTTTTTNGGGGGGGGGGGGGGGGGTTGTTTATGCTCTGCGTACAAGAATTTAATATTATCCCTGAAAATGTTCTAGTCGTTATGTGATGTCCTTTGAGCAGAGAGTGGTCGAGCGAAATTCTTCTTCCAAGGATCATTCCATGGCGAAGTTCTTATCAGAACCTTGACAAATTTATTTGTGTTAAGATGTCACTTTACAAATGCACCTCTAGGCAACATGGAGGTTTCCTGCCCACAACTTGCTTACATCATGACATGGGACTTTCCATAAAGAAACAAAAAATTACACGAATTTCACAGCCATATATATGGGGATAAGAATTTGTATAAATGCACCTTGATGACCTGACACCCTGGACTTTGTAACAGTGGCCAGGATTTACCATACAAACACAAATCTTTACATGACCTTGACATGAGGGACCCTGACATCATGCAGTGACCTTGCCCTTTATACATTATGGGTCAAAGAAAGGTCAGTTGAAGTGATTGCATGACTGTGGACAGTATCCACCCTGATTTACCACTGTATTGTGTCATGACTTTAACGAGCACAGACTTGTAGCAGCATATCAGGAATGGAGCTAGGCAGCAAGAATAAGTATACATTCTGTAAATACTTTGTAGTACAGAGGTTAAGAATATCTATCTACACTGCCAGATAGAGAACATATTCAGGTACTTTCACACAAGATGGATGCAACCACAGAAGGCTTAAGCTTATACTTTTGATCCCATCTAACCTATTGACTTATTTGTGATAACGGGTTTGTCTACAGCCAGAGCTATTTCTACTGCTGCATTGCATCCCCTCATGACATGAGACAGGCCCATATTTCATGGATATCATGATATTATAAGTTGCATCAAAAATTACATTTCTCCTTTATCACTACCCAAAACTGGTTATGCAACTGTTACACCCTGCCCATCATCTAAAGACCTCTGCCTTGTTAAAGAAAAAAGCCGTATGTCCCAAATTACAGCTAAATCAACCTATGGCACTCCTTGAACTGAGTTCTGTGTTGCCTGTCTCTCCATGCAACTTATTCTCTCACGCTTTTATACCTTCTCAGATATCCAACTGTTTGTGCCATTGATAAACTGATGAAAGGAGAAAAAAAAAAAAGAGATGTAGCTTTTCAGTATTTCCTGTGAAATTATGATTCTGATTCCCACAGTCTTCCATAAAATGACAGAGCTTTCAAGTAGCATGAGACACCAGTGCAGTCAACACAAGCACAGTTCCTCAATGTGATCAAACCCTGAAGGCTCATAGCAAGATTTCCTCCTGATGTGACAGGCTGTGAGGCCAACTCTCCTCTAACTGGCAAATATTTTGGCAAGTGGAGTCATTTACATTATTTTCAACCGCCCATTTACCTTTCAATGCAGCAATAATTTTGTTAAAGTTGTCATATACAATATTTCAAAACATAAACATGGCATGATGTATAGTTACATATGAATATACTAGGTGCTGATAATCTTTTATCAAAGCCGAAAAAAAACTACTCATACATAGGGCCCAATTAACGATACTTAAATTTCTTAAACTTATAATTTTTTTCTCTTGAATGTCATCGAGGGCTAGTTGAGACAGGACAATGGAACGCTGCCTGCGCAGTCATAATCCTTTGACTAGAATTGGTAGCTTTCTATTTGTAGGGTACTCCCACCTATGGAAGAACACTGCATATCTTTGTATATAATATACTTTTGTCATCTTTGCTAAAAATCTGAGTGTTATATATGTATATCACCGTGTGTTAGTCTCCAGTCTTCATGACCAATACAAAAACATAAAGAAAGCTGACACTGCCAATTCTTTTCTTATCAGTTGTGCAGGTTTTATCAGACCATTGGTTAAAAGACAGACTTATCAGCTGTGTGAGTACAGTTAAGGACCTAGTTACAGAATTCAAACAACAATGATAATCTCTCTTTCCCTGAACATGAACTATTGTGTGAAAATATACAATGTTATGTGAGGTATGCAGTCAAACATTCTACACCTTTTACAAACCATCAGTAAGCCAGTATACCATACACTGTCCTGGCAAGGTAAACATCTGTCTTCATGCCATGAAGCCAGGCTATTCTGTGTTTCATACTTACTACAGTTTTACTAACTTTAGCTAACAACTTTCTCCAGAAACTGACTGATGGACAAACAACCTAATGTTGTATATATTTTATTTTCTAGAACTTCTTCATTGAAGTTATGGTTGAAACATGCTCAGATCTTTCACTCACGACAAGTACTTTAAGCTCTGAAGCTGGAAGCAATTCAGAAATTTACATGAAAGTAAAGTTTCCTGTTACAATATGTGGTTCAGTTCAGATTGCTTTCATTGTTAATACTCTATGGTTCATGCATATCTCACAAACTACCTCACTGATATTTTGGTCCTAAAGCATGCAGATCTGTAATGAAATTAAATTTCCCAAATGCAGTCTGGACACAAATGAGATTCCCTATTGTTTTAAAATTCCAGGAAATTATCAGATCTTCAACTGAAGGTAATATTCCCTAAAGCTGTTAAGTTCTCAGCTGAGAAAAATGCCATATCCTTGAATTAAGACCAGATATTTCCTTTGTTATAAACAGGCTTGCTGAGAAGTATGCAGACCTGCCAACAAAGATGTGACTACCATTTACAGCATTTGGGGACTGAACAGATCTTGACTTCTACATATGAGATTACAACACCATCCCAACACTTGAGATTTTGACAAAAAATAGAAATAGGATGAAGCGGCATGTATGATGTAGCATATTCTTAGGGATGACCAGTGTCACCTAACACAGTACTTGAAGCAGGAACAGATTTTGGGGTCTAAAAATGAGATTACAAGCCCTTGAGAGCACTATCTCAATGCTGATTTTCACAAATATGAGAAACAGGATGCCATGTCAGATCTTTGGGGGCACCAATGTCATCTACCACAGTACTTGAAAATGAACAGATCTTGAAGTCTAACCATGGGATTACAAGGGCTTGAGAGCACTATCGCAACACTTATTTTCACAAATATCAGAAACAGGATGAGGCAGCATAGTAAAAACTCCTGGAAGGGTCACCAATGTAAATGACAATTTATAATCATATTCAAAACTGCACAGCAGCCAAAAAAAACCCAGATAAATCCAACCAGAGAATTCAGGAAATCTTGTTGAAACTTATGACATCCAAATAACAAAAATCACAGGACACCTACACTCTTTTATGCAATACTTCAAGGAAATGACCACATTCTTGACCAAAGACACAAAACCAAAACTCCTTATGTCAGACGAGACACGGATGAGAGTGTGAATGCTGCTGCTATTATGCGACAGAGGCTGTAACCGGCGAGATGCATGGTATGTTACAACACTGTATGTCTGTCAAGTCACTAATGAGGTACTTGTCTAGGACAACATCATTGTCAGTATCTAGCTACCAACACAATGAGGAGTCTAGCTACAACCTTTAACCTCTTCTTAACGTTTCCACCAGATGTGCCTTCTCAATGGCATTGTTGTGTTCATCAATATATCTATACACTGACTACATAAGTTTATATATGAAAACAATTTCTCCACTGTGAAATGAAACCTTATTTTCCCCTTGTCAATCAAACCAGTGACTCCTCCCCCTCCTCTGATTCCCAATCATCTTCTGCCTCCACAAAGCAGAGAGGCAACTTGTCATTTGCTGTCACTTGGCGCGCATGGCCTGTGGGGCGGGGCTGATGGCTTTGATGCTGTCGATGTGGTTGTTGGTGGTGTTTTCCCTGCTGCTGCTGTGCATATCTCTCTGGTGTGGTGTTGGACTGAGGGTATGGCTCTTGGTGTCGTACAGCTTTGCGTGACAATTTTTCTGTGTGCGAATGGGATGACTGCTCCACTGGATGATGATTTTGCAGTGTCTGGGCATATCTATCTGGATGTTCATGTGCATATACTGGCTGAGATTTGACAGGGGAACCCTCTGGAGACAAACGATATGTATTCTGGTGCTGCTTCAATCCCTGACAATGGTAGCAGTCTTTGGCGAACTCTTCATACAGTTGACGGAGCTTCTCCTCCTGCTGTGAGCAGTGACCTGATTTCAATGGGTGCTCTGACGAGTTGTGACCCTGGACATGCGATGGGTGGGAGCTTGGAAAGTGTTGCTGTGTCTCCTTATGTGGGCTGGCTAAAGGTGTGTTGGGATATGAGCGGCTACGACCGGTCTTGTCTTGCCCTGGGTTGTGTGTGCTAGAGACATTCAGTGCTAGACTTTGGGGGACCTGGGCACGATTGTCTTGGACACTGACGTTAAGAGGTTCTGAAGGATAATGCTGCAGTTGTTGATGACGCTGATGCTGTGTATGTGCTTGCTGCTGCAGCAACTGCTGCTGAAGTATAAGGCGACGGGATGGGGGCGGAGTTCTGTGGGAGGGCGGGGGAGACAACTGAGGCTGGCTGCGGCTAATTCCTGACTGGTGGTGTGACCGACGAGAGGTTGGAGGGGAAAGAGGTGGTCTCCCCTTCTGTGGAGAGTGCTGGTAATGAGACTGATGGGGATCACCAGCGTCTACAGAGGCTGCATCAGATCCATGGCTGTCCAGACTATTAGGTAGGGACTTGTGTCTGAGAATAGGGCTTGGCATATCAGACCCTGTGTGAGAATGAACATGGCTTACTTTGAATGGTTTTTTCTTCTCACTCCTCTCCGATTCATTAGAATGTATCTGTAACTTGTGCGTACCCTGTTTGTGCTGTTGCTGCTGCTGCTGCTTTTGTTGTTGTTTCTGATGATGTTGTTGGTGCTGTAGCTGTTGATGGTGATGTTGTTGCTGTTGATGGCTGTGCTGACTTCGCTGATGACTAGGTTGACCACCTCCCTGTTGCTCACTGCTGAACCTCACCCTCTTAGGGGACTGACGACATAAAAGAAAAGAATGAAACATTATGAAAATGTTAAATGAAGAAACATACAGAGTAACACGTACATGAGAAAAGTGGCAGAAACATAAGGAGGAAACTAAACCTCTGACTGCTGTAAGTGTGGGGGGAAGAATGGCATGCACTCACCAAAACAGGAAACAAAAGAGTATTTCACTGTCATCTCTATCAGCCTCACCACGTCACACCCTTTCTATGCTGCAAGGACCACAATTAATTCGACTAATGCTGCCCAACTTGTCAACTCTGAATAATTTTGCTGAATGATAGTTGAGTTAATAATTCTCAGAGCACAGCAGTAAGTTTAACATACAAAAATGTCTTCTTATACCCCAACACCCCCATAAAAATAATATAAAAAAAAGAACTAAAAAACACAGAACAAATTACAAAAAAAAGAAAAAAAAAAAGACAGCACTACTTCCAAAGCATCAATATATACATGCATAAACAACTTTACTGTATCTTCTACAAGCAAGTACACACTTCAAAAGAAAAAAAACCCCAAAAACAAAACAGAGAATGTCCAGGTATTCCACCCTAAAGAGGTATCTACAAATTAATCTTTTTGTCTGCATCAACAAAAACGTGAGGTGAAGGTTTTCAAATTCAGGAGATTTTGCATGAAAATTATGATAACACATAAGAGAAATTCAAAACTATTTAAGAAAGAAAAATAGAAACTGCTAAAAGCACAAATGTTTGAAGATTTTGATGCATACAAGGTATGGAGACAGGAAAAATGTAGGAAAATGAAGGACGGTAGAGGAAGTGGGGGCACAGATTTTAGTCTGCTAAAAAAATGCGGCCATCCCAATAATGAATTTGGGAAGTAATAATATAAAATTCCATGACAGACCCCTGCAGCTTGCAAAAGCAGGAAAATCAAAATTATGTGGCAAATTACAAACCAAAACCATGACAAGCTTAGGTATTGTAGTCATAAAATAAGGGCACAAGGACATGGTATAAAAGTGGAGGTAGCCCAACTTAAAGGCTTCTTATTTTTGCAAATTTCTCCAACTCCTACAGACAGTATTTGGACTTGGTAGCTTGCAATGCCCATCAGTGTAAACTTCCTGCTTCTACCTCAAGCCTGCTCTGTATTCTCTCATGCTACAGACTCATTTTGACCCTTGAATATTGTAATCTCGGTATACTGGAAGATCTTACATTTGCCAGTATCCTGTAGCCACAAGAGCTAGTTTTAAGACTGGTGAGTGGAACTATTCCAATGACAATGACATGTTACAGAGCACACGATTTAAACAATATGTAGTAATGGATAACCAATTTCTTTCAGGATCTCAACATGACAAATAAACTGGGTTTAAGAGGTTCTTGTCTGAAAAATCAATCATTATTATAAAATTAACAGTACTCTCTTTAAAGTCGACAGCTAAGGTCCCATGGTGTAGAAATTATAAGGGATAGTATATTATTTTTCAAATGGGTGCGGGAAGAATGGATTTTGGGTAGGGGCAGGAGTTTACAGATTTACAATGCTGGGCAGTGAGAACATCGCCAGCACAAGGGCAAACAAACAAAAAATTAAAAGTGGCCCAGTGGATGGGGGTCCACATGCTGTATACACATAGCTCTCTGATTCATTCCTTTCTAAGACAGGCACAGCTATGTTATGTTATGGTGTCTTTCCACATGCGCACAAGCAACTGTCCAACACCAGGATTATTTGCTGATTATTTGCCTGTGCAATGTCTCCAAGGACAATAAATGCCAATTCGGAGACTGGCCAACACCAGGGTAAAGTAAATAAAACATGTCAGGGTTATCAGACATGGAGAAAACAAAAGCACTGGTCAAAAGCAACTGTGAAAACATTCCAAGCACAATAGCTGGTGGGTGATCTGCAATTCTTCCAAAGTACAGGATGCAACAAAATATGTTAGTTCTGGGTGGAGAATGGTAGCACAAACCACAAGTTAGTTGATCATACTAGAGCACTATGAATGTGCTATCAAACATATCAAATGTGTTAGTGTAACACATGCTATCAATATCAAAGCTCTATTTGTCACTCACCTGCCACTAACATTCACTCTGAATGCATGATAAAGGAAAGAAAAAAAAACAAGACACATGGCAGAAATCAATGGAACACACATAAGATGTCAGAAATGTTATACCATGTTAGAATTTCATATGCAGTCTAACTAGACCACTCAGACTCAGGCAAAGAATGGTGTCAGGTCATTCCACGGAAAAACATCCCAACAGTTACGAAGAAACTAAAGCAGTGACTTCATCAAATGTTCTTTGCTCTTGATAACATAATGACTACGATGACTGACAAACTGTATCATCTCTACTCATCCTTAAGGATCTTTATTTGTTCTATTTATCAAACACCTCTGAAGAGTCTTTTCCACAATATTTTTAAGTCCTTTACAATCTATGACAAGAAGGGAACTGCCCAATCCATCTTAAAGAAATAATCACTGAATGTTCTTGCATGACTAAAATAGAATATGGAGCCATTCACACATTAATGAAAAATACGTGGAAGTGTTATCTTAAGAAATTTTGCCTACAGAATTCTAACCACTGTCAATCATGTCATTTTGATAAGTTTCAAAATATTTGCTGCCAGATTTAAAGTTTGTACAGCACTCAGAGGCTGCGTGACTTATTGCACTGTCACATATTTACCTACTTGTACATAAAAAAGAATTTAAAAAACATCTACATGCAGTCCATTTGTCAAAGTGTTGCTTTAGATTCTCATAAACTGCAAATGGCCTTTTCTATGGAATGTCCCTATCTCAACTTATTCAGTATATTGGATGCAATGAGTGTGTATGGTTCTAAAATGCACTGAGTCACTCTCACCTAGACTATTCAAATCAGTTGTGCAGTACCATGAAACACACTTCACAAAGTAAAAACACTTCTCAGCATATGGCCAATCAAAATATCAATCAAGGTTTCTGCCTAAGGCCTTACACTGCCATTTCAGAGAAGAAAACAGTATACAGTAAAATCTCACAGTCTTGAATATCAAGATCTTGATTTTCGTTGTGCCTCAGTCCCTTGTTCTGTATCTTATAGTAAATTTACCTCTCAATCTCAAATACTTCATAGTTCAAATTTTCAAACTGTTGTCTTGAAATCTGAGATCCTGACTTCTACTGTATCTGCATATACAGTGAAGCACACTTAATACAGTATGCTTAGAATGTAAACAAGGATACACAGTCCAGTATGTTTGGTCCTGAGTTTTCTTCTCTACACGTACGAGTAAGGTTAATACATATTGCTGTTATTTCACTGTTAATGACCAAGGTGTACACATCACCTGTGCTCCACAATATACATAACTTCACAAAGACTCAACAAATCATTGGTCATGTATGGCACAAACATATTATCTGAAAGTTCATGTACCATTCATGAACTCCTAGTTGGGCAGTTACACCCTGCTCCACTTAAGAATATTTGTTGTCAATGAATTAAGTGACCAAGATTTGCATGATATGTTACCCTTTTCTTAGAAATGGCAGGATGGTAATTTTTTATCACTGGATGTTGTATTCTATACACACACTAGTCTATACTTTACTAATTATGTGATCATAACATAAATACGAATGATGGTGATGATGAAGAAGGTGATGATGACAATGATAACACAAGATAACCAGGATTTTGCTGTTGTTGATGATTTATTATTATGATTATGAATATAATGATGGTGACCATACTGACAATGAAAATGACAAAGAGTGACTAACGACGATTACAGTGATGATACCCACCTGATCAGCAGTAGGGGTAGGAGTGCCCTGGGAATCTGAAAGCAGAAATTTAGAAAATAAAAACCTTTACATAACTGAAGGCTGGCTGTTTGTGTTTGACAGCACATCAAATAAACAAAACTACAAACATGATAAGTGCTCCATTACCATCCTGAACTACATACATGACATGCTCTCTGTTTCCATCTTGTATTACACACATGACAGTACTCATGGACGTCATATGTGACTTGACTTCAATGATCCTGGACTCCACAACTAGATGACATCATGCCAGACACAGTGTTAGAGTCTCTTTAAATAACATGTTGATATCTGGTAAGTCTCACAAAGTAACAACATAATTTCGATGAACCCTAACCTACAATAAAACAAGTAAACAAAATGTTATGTCACTTTCAGAGAATTATCATGCAAGGCTGGGGTCATTAAATTCTCAGTGACAAATTATCGGTCATAAATTCCAAAGTCTGATACAAATCATCCTCATGCCTAGTTAACAAATTTTACTGTACCAAAATTGAATACGAAATGAAACTCTTCTACTTCTACTGTTTTATCTATTGATTCCAACAATATGAGTGTATAAATACCTAAAACATGCACCATGCATAACAGCGTATGATATGCTCTGTCCTTATATACAATTACTTATTCTAAACCTGCCTGAATAGCATACAACTTTGATTTGGCTAGGAAGTGTGAATTCTACATTTTTATTGTTTCACTTAAGCTAATCCAGCATAGCAAGATAGGTTTGTTTGGCTTAATCTGCTAGCATATAATAAAGTGTACATTTGGACAGTGGATGATCACTACCTGCTAGTGAATGTCCTCTTCTGATCTAACTTGACAGCATTATGATCATCTTGTTCAGCTTTAGGTGCATATGATATATAATGTTGTGATTAAGCTTAACATTAGAAGCTCTTGTGTAATACTTACAGCAAAACTCTATTCTGGTCTAGCTCTACATTATAGTTGTTCTACTTTCAACTATGTTTAGCTTGACAATGTTCTAGTTATAGCTGAGTAGCATGTATTATTAATCTTGTTGAGTAAAGCATTTGATTTTGGAAATGACTTTCATATTCATTTGTTATGCAAACAATTCCATGACAACAAAAAGTTGAAAAGAATATTGAAAATAAAGTGTCTTAGATAAAAAAAATTCTTGCACTAAACTGCATTTTTCAGAGTTACTGAACTCAGATAAAGAATCTGAGTAAGTCCACATTTTCTCTATTCAACTCTCACAAATAATTTATGGCAGGAATATTAGCACTCTACCAATATTCTCTAAAAAGGCAAAACGGCAAAAATGAAATTCAAATTTAGTTAGCTGTTGCAATCAACACAGCCTGAGGACAATTTCTGGTGTCACTAAAAGCTCAAATATTCACACAAGCCAACTACTTCTTTCTCAATTCATGCTGTCAGCTACATCTATTACGAAACAAACAAACAAAAAAAAAGCATTAAAAAAGGAGCATTTCAAAATGGAACACAAAAAGGACAGAATTTGACTACAGTCATATCCAATCTCTGTCTGATGCAAGATGCAAATGTGCTGAAGTGCCCTCTATTATATGATTTCTCTTTCAAATATTTGGACATAGCAACATGCAAGTTTCAGAAGTGCTACATCAAACCATAAAAATGTGACCTGAAAAAAGCAAGGATGGCATGACTTTTATTGAGAAAGAATACATTCCAAATTAATGAACTGTCAAAGTGAATGCTTTAAAGAGCTTAAAATATTATGGCTGTCTTCTAATTGTTTATGGGCCTAACTGCCATGCACCAAACAGATTAAAAATCATGTTAACTAGTTGGGTGAGACTGAACAGTGTGCAACTGCTCACAGTTACCTCCATTTAAACAATAAAATAGAAACAAAGTGGGTTTATTTTCAACCTGTAGAAGAACTGAATGCACATGCTGTAAACATGCTGAAAATATTCTTATGTGTGTTCAACTACGAAAGTAACATGCTGTTTCAAGTGCCAAGATGTCAAGAAAGTTCACGGGTCAAGTCATAAAAGTAAGACATCTACATAAGTTCTGGCATATTTCACTCATATAACTATCTATGTCTAGGTGATTAGAAAACGAGCAGCTGCTATTTTGAGAGCATCTCTCTCTTCTTGCTGTACACAACATCACAAAAACTAAGGACTGAGGAGTCCATATCATTTTCACAGGAAGAACCTCAACATTTCACAGATCATTCCCCTTCAGTGCAGCTAACATCACTTTCAAATATAGTTACCAATCATGACAAACTGGCAACTTCCATTCTTAAAGCAACAATCTTAAGGAAAGCTCTGCTCTGTGCCAAAAAATGGCAAATGGGTTAGGTAAAGGAAAAGGTCAGTGCAAAAGTGATTAATAGTGTGAAAAGCTTCAGAGAAAGTGATTGCAGCAAATCATGTTTTCCCTCAGAGTTACTTATCATTGTGTGTATGAGACTGCTCTGCATAAAATGTTATCACCTCTACATATGTGGTATGGTTTCTACAGTCACCTCTCCCACTTCATACCAAAATACAGTGCAACATCAAACAATGTCAAACTACAATATCCAAATTCTGTATAGGGGCATGCACTCTCCAGAAATCTTTCTTCCCAGACTAATTATGCAAAGAAGTGAATACTTGAATCCTCATGCCCAACATTTAACCATGAGAGTTATGATAGACAGAGTAGATGAGAGGGAATTGTCAATGTCATATGGTACAAAAATGAGACCTTAAAACAACTAATAAGACCAACATAACAAAAAAAAACAACACAACACCAAGCAATCTACGACATACTGTAAACTTGCATGTCAATGTGTTAGAAAGATGCCACATCATGTCAAGATATTAAGGTGTGCATAAACATCTGAGGTTCCGTTGACTCTGCTTAATCATTGCTCCTTTAAGGCATATAGAACAGTTGGTCTATTGAGTGATTTTTACACAGAAAACACAGCATTCTGTGACCTAAAAAATCTTGTGATTAAATGGAATCTATGATTACATGAACTACAATTAAGGGAATTGACCCTATCTACGCTGCTTCAAACTTCATCTGCTGTTCTTATCGCTTAGAACATTTAATTGTTCAACTTTGAAGGAAGATCAAGATAAACCTGACAGTGTCTATGCAAGTCATATAACCCTGATATGATGTGGCTTTTTAATTCAAATGTGCATGGCCTTTTAAACCTTTTGTTTTCATGGCTTTCACTTATTTTTCCTCATCTTTCACACTCTTGACAGAATGTAAACAGAGTGAATAACAAATGATGTGCCATCTTTATTTTCAAAGAATTTAGGAACCTCTATGAATAAAACAAATTTCAGGATAATTTAGAGTGCCTAAAAGCTCTCTAGTTAACACTGCCTGGGTAACATTAGGGATGTCTGGAGTGAAAGCCATAAAAAGTTTACAACTACAATGCACAGTAGCCAGGATTAGTGGCAGCACATGCAGCGGTGAGTAATAAATGATATGAGAGTGAGCAAAATAAAACCTGACTGATACCTAGACATCGGACTCGAATGTGTCGGGGTTGACTGAGCCCAGCCGTAGAAGGTGTGGCGTATGGGGGTTATTGTGAGTTGGGGTTGGGGGGTGTGATGTGGGGGTACGCTGTTTCTGATTGGGAGTATGAGCAGTGTGAGTGGAAGAGTGTCTATTTTGGCTGAGCTGGTAGGGACGGGTAGGGCTGTGGTGAGGTGCAGGTTGGTGCTGATGATGTAATGAATAATGCTGGTGCTGTTGGTGGTGGTGTGGTGGCTGATGGTGATAGTGGTGCTGGAGTTTAGTGGAGGTGAGATGCACCGTGGCTGTGGAAGATGCAGAAGAAAAAAAAACAAAAGAAAAACATGAAGTCAACCAAACCAAAACAAAATGGGTGCAAAAAAAAACAACAACAATAAAAAAACACTCAAATCTACATTAAAATATTCTGCATCAATTAAGAACGATGGTGGACACATCTCCAAGCCTGGATAGATATCATGGACCAATCAACATCAGATATAAACCCTATGGAGCAAGACAAATCTTCCTTGACTGAGAAGAAAATTATTTTCTTGGTTACTGCAGAAATTAAAAACATCTGTTCCTTGAATATTTCGATCTGCAATTCATATCCAGCCCTGCCTCTGTAGTAATGTAACAATGTGTGAGGACGACATGTGCTATGTTGGTACATTCTGTGAATCTACCTTTTTTTTTTTTTTAAGCATAATGCCTAATGCCCACACACAGCCAACAGTGGATGCTGTTTAGTGTCATTAATTTATATATTTAAATAGGGACTGGCATTCTCACCACCAGCCTTCCTTAGTGTCGGGAGTGCTCTGGTCTTATCAGATATGAGGTGTGATGTGTGGTTCATTAATGTAGAATTCTTGGTTAACATAGCATGTTTTGTATTTATGTGGATGAGAAATTTTAACCCCTGGCATACAAAAGCTGCTATTTCTTGCTTACAATTTGAAACTACACTAAAGTTGATTTCTCTTGTGAAAGCGGTAACTCAGTAATCAAGTTAATGTTCAAAGGTCCATATATCACTAGACTAGGCTTTGGTAAATCTATATTCTATACATGCACAAACAGATTTTTTCACACACACACTATAGATTCTAATTCTCTATGGCTGGGGATCAAGAAACACAGTGAACACACAAAAAACTAGTCATTCACATCAATATATTTTAAAAACCGGGCATCAGTTGTGATTGTATCTCAAAAACAGTGGTCATAAAATGGGAAAAAAGGTGCCACACTGTATATATCCACAGACTGTAGGAATGAAAGACATCAAGTGTAGGCTGTCTGAGAACCAGTGCCTACCACAACACATACAGTCACGCAACACAGCAGTCTGAAAACCACTCTACACTTACATAACTCCTGGAATATCATGCCATCTAGAAATGTCATACAACAAGGTTTACGTAAACAATGGATGCCAATACATATCACATGAGTGACAGATACTTCAACAACAGACACATCCCCATCGTGTATAAATTCATTATAAATGTGTTTCATATATCACAAGAAGCTGATGGGACATCTTACAAAAGAGCAATGTTTCACCAAACATTTCATGACAGTGGACAGTCCTTTTGGTGTGATCAACAGTGTACAGAACATAGAACTGATTGCTTATAAAACATATCAACTTCAAATTCTGTGTCTTCATGTTAGCTGGCTATATAATCTGCGTCATTCAATACAAAGCAGGATTTTCCATTGGCACAATACAGCTATAGGATAAATTCTCGGCTCAAAATCTTTAAGATGAGCAAGAATGAACACTGAATACAAGGATCAGTGTTATGTCACAGGCCTACATAAGCTACCTCATGACAATTACGATGACATTGGGATATAAAAATGCTCAGAATGAACAGAATTCTTTATCTGCACACGATGACTATGAGATATAAAAATGCTGAGAATAAACAAAATTATACATCTGCACACACACATACACATAATTCAAGAAATGTTACAGCACTCCAGATAAGTAAATTATAACATACACCATTACCATCTAAGTGCTCACAAACACGCACAAACTATTCAAGAACTCATTCATGTTATCATGTGCCCCTCAGTTATAGTGCTATAAAGCAAACTATACAGCTTGTGCTAATGTGATGGAACTTTCTCTCAGTTAATGATTAGCATGGAGCAGTATGGCTGAAACTTATGGTGGGACTCTCAATCTGAAAGTTGTGGGTTCCATTACCACCAGTGCTGTATTGCAAATACTTAGGGAAAGCATTTCACTCAGATTTGCCTGCTGACTTCTCCAAATAAGGAAACTGTACCACTTCACCACACCTGCACATTCCATGAGATGATGTGCTCCCATTTTAACCTAGGAGTCAAAGCCACATCTTTCTGAGCATAGTCTGAAATATCAGAGTGGGCCACCCACTTCCATCTAATGGCACATTAAGTCTTAAGTTATCAGATAGAAAGAAATGGCACAGAAGACAATCAAACCAGGTGAGGTTGATCTTCAGATATGATTTGAGGAAACTGTCACTTTATTGCTAGGGGAAAATAGAAGGGACTCATAAAAGCTATTCGGGATTTGGGGTTCTTGAGATCCCAAATCTGCCAAGAGTTACTCTCTTCACAACCAACTTTCTTCTTATCAAACTTGTCAGCTGCAGACCAAGAACAACCTGCTTTAGACGTGATCACATAAACTACAAAACAACAGCTAAAGTTACCATCAAACCATGGCAGACTGGTACAGCTCAACAACCAATGACTTGCTAAATAGTACAAAAAGACAGCTTGCCGCTAACCACTCAAAATCACACCTTGCTTTACCAAAACAAAACAAAAAATAGAACAGCAAATATGGAACATCCAGATTAAAACAGCGCGAAAGTTTTGGATCTGACCACAGAAAATTCTACGGCTTGTCAAAACAACAGCTTTACACTCTGATCACAGCAAAACAGTAACAAATAACAGAGCGCTTTTTAATGTGACCACAGCAAAACTGGAACAGTCAGATAATCAACAGCTTGAAAGATTTACAGTCTGAACACGACAAACTATACAGCTTGACAAAACAACAGCCAGCATTCTATCTGGTCATAGCAAACACGGTACAGACTGACAAACAGTATGCTTTAAGGTCTGAATACAGCAAAATGGTACAGCCTCATGAAAACCAGGTTCCTTTACAAGCTGACCACACTGAAATGGTTCACCTGATGGACAGTAACTTGCCTTCCAATTTGACTTCAGCAGAACAGTATAGACCAACAAACAACATTGCTTTACTGTTGACCAAAGCAAGGGGGTATAGCCCAAGAAAACAACAGCTTGTTTCATGACAAACCACAGGAAAATGGTAAAAATGGCATAAATTTACAAACAACTACAGAATAAGCCACATGACTGCTGATAACAACTCAACACACACCTGACATATGCACCCAGGATATAGAATCAAGTGCTCAAAAATCAGTGCACAGACAAGACTGAAAGCTTTCATGTGACAATGGAAAGACCCCATGGGTGGTGACTTTGCATGCAGATTATCATCCCCATTCATTCTGCATGTCCAATAACTTTACCACAAAGATCAGCTCCCTCTGCAGCACACGCCAATACTTTACAACATTAGAGAGCTTAAAAACATTTGTCAAAATGCTCCACATGACACTTTTTAGCTAGATTGGTCTAAGTGACCCCCATCTGAAAGACTAGTTAAGATTGCCCCTAGTGGCTGAACTGGTCTAGATTTCAGTTATCTGCCAGGTCATTCTTGAAGGCCTCTGTGAGCCATACTTTACAAAACTACGACTCTGAACAGAAATCTGCATGCAAGTCAAGTAAAAAAGTCACCAGCAGACAAAACCAGACAAACCGTGCATGAATTAGTGTATACCTTCATATGTGTCAGAAACCAGTTTTAAAGGAGGCGGAGGTGGAGGTAGTGGGTCATCTAAACCATCTGCTTTTGGGTTCATAGAAAAAAAAGGGCAGCCATTGTAAGGACTCCATATACCACCAAGCTCTCATGATCATTTGTTTGGTCAAGGTTCCATAAGTGCTTACTACAAACAAACACAAACATGACTCTTTCCAACTTTACAACTCTGATGTCACAATTGCAGGCAGAGTTAAGCTGAGTTGAGTTCATCCAGTTTGACAATGGAATCATGACAAGTGTTTTGCCATTTTATACCATAGTAAACCTAATGTCATAGTAAACACCTGTGGATGAAGCATGGCAAATACAAAGCGAGATCTTCAACAGCTTCACCAGTGACCTGGTGACATCCAACATCATTTCATTTGCTACCTAAGCCTGCTTGCTGACCTTTTTCTCAAACAAGGTAAAAATCAGTTTTGTTCTTATATGTACACCAGGCACTCTGTCTTTCTTTCACATTCCTTTATGATGAAAGGAACCTCTGCCATGGGAAAATTTCACCTCTGTTGCCAAACACTCTAGTCTTAAATTTTCTCCAAAACAACATTATCATGAAAATCAATCCTATATCCAGCAGCTTTCCCTTCTCATTCCTTTTTGTGAAGACAGAAATACTGCATCCAAGTTATCTCTAATGGAATTTTGAACCCTTCAGACATAAACAAAACGAACTTTGACAAACAGAAACATTCTGGCCCCTGTTGCTATACACTATTTTCAGGTCATGAGCTAAAAACAATATCAATAACAAGATCAATTAGTTCCCATCTATTAGTAAATTATCAACCACTTTATGTTCCAAGTAGGCTAGTTATCATGCTGTGGTTTTAATCACATTTGCAGTTGATGGTTTTAACAAACATGCCCTTCTTCACTGCTAAGTACAGTAAGAATACTGACAAGCAATCCAAATAATATATATAAGAACTTGACACTGTCAGATTTCATATGGCAATTAGTTCTGACATGCACATGATGAAGATTATGATTGTGACACTGTGTAACTTTCAAATATAATAACCCGCTCTTTACCGACTTCATAACTTGACAGCACAGTATATGGGATTGCATTTGAATTACACAAACCATACATGGCTAATACATGGTAACACAGTCATTTGACATGGAAGTACCATTCTCTCAGTTTATTTGCTTTACAGCCAGTCAAAATGAAGCTTAAGTCACCTTCTTTACTTCATGTTACTGGTATTAAATAGGGTTTGTTTTTTATGGACCTCCGTCAGGTAAAAAAAAATTTTTGAGCAGGCATATTCTGGTCTGACCTATAGTCATTTGAAATGGCAAGGAAAAGAAATCATGTAATCTACCTTACTGAAATTAAATTTGTAATTCCTGATCATTCATCCATGAAATTAGTTTCTTGAACAGAAATAATTGTACTTGCGATTTTCACAACTGCAAAAATGTTGATATGCAAAAAGGCTCTATCACTTCAGAATCCGATATCTCCAGTCCCCCTCCCTTAGTGACATATGCCTCATTTTGACTGGTCCCAAGAAGCTTATTCTACATAGATAAACAAAGTTAAACTTCAGACCCTTTACCATGCTGTCACAGAAAACAAGGAATGAAACAAGAAAACAGATCACCCAATGATTAGGCCTACAGTGGTTCATGAAACTCAGCTTACCTTCCCCATTGGCCATGGGTGGAGGAGGTGGGGGTTCAGCATCTGGGGTGGGTAGGGTGACATGGACTGGAGGTGGGATGGAGAAATCTGGAGGTGCAGGCATCATGCCTGGAGATAAGGGGTCCTGGAAACATATAAAGAGGCAGAACACGTATTGTGAGGTCAAGGTAAGGATTTGAAGCATGTCCTGCTGGAATATGATTATCCTTGATGGAAGGTGAGCAGAGCTCAAAAGGAACAGCTAAATAAACATTAAAAGTCACGCTGAGAAACGACAAAGATATATGACAAAATTCTGATGGAGTGACTTCTAGAAACAGTATTAAGAGGAACTATGAGCATAATCCAGAGTAAAATGAAGTAACTTTCTGTCATGCATAAAATCCAGAAAAGCCCAGGCATGAGCATGCATAGAGACATCTAAGAGAAAACTCATGTCCGACACCTGGTGTTGTCGTGAATGACATCTGTTCTAAAATCATCTTCTTTAAAGGAGCAAAATGTCTCATCCAGCACTTTGGTGTATAATTTTGTAAAGAAACTTTTAATGCATTTATGGTGATGTTCATGTTTCCTCTATTAAAACCTCTGAGAGCGAGAGCCGTGTCTCCCCTTGAAGGTTATATAATCACGACTCGCCATTCTATGTGAATAGGCAGATCAGGGATGTCAGCCACCAAAGGCAAAATTTTCAGACACCATGATTAAAGTACCTGCCTTTGTTCAAAACAAAAGTTGTTTCATCACTCTTTCTATTTGTTCATTTAGGAAAATATGCCTTTTTTAAAATTCGGTTTTCAGTTTTCCACAAATTTTTGGCATTCTGCTATCCTCTATAGATGCAAATCCTCACTTACATTTGGAGGGCCTGCAATCTCCTCCACTACAAGTGACGGAAACACACCGGAGCAGCCATTACACTCTCCTTCCCAGAATCCATCGTCCACTCCATTGTCATCTTTGCGCAAGATCTTGATCACTGCCCCTTCAAGGAAAGACAATTCTTCATCCGTTTGAGCTTCGTAGTCATAGAGAGCCCGTGCCCAAGAGATTTCTGAGGAAGGAAAAAATATTGATCCCTAACGTGGACCTGGAAGCTGAGTGATGTAAATGAAGAGTAGACTGGGATTTGTGGTTCAGACGAAAGTAATCTGTGAGTTTATAAATATCAGTTACAGATGGATATGGATGGTGCTGTGGCAGCATCTGATTAATAGTAAGCTCCTGGCAACATGCACCTATCACCATGCAGGTGATGCACAGAACTATTGACCATTCCACATTCCATATTTCATACCTATAATAATAAGTCGACTATGGGTGATTATGAAATTTTATATTGATTTGGTTGCAAGAAAACAAGAAAAATATCGATCCTGAACAACTGTTCACAGCAGAGAGAATGTTTCAAAATACAAATCGTTTCATATTCATAATTATGTTTACAAGTATAAAAGATCATCATATTCTCTAGCCTTCCTGTAAAATTTGTAAATTTTGTTTTATATTATTTGAGTTCTTCATAATAATATGTTCTTCAGTAGTCTTTTGAACAATAGTACAACCCTCGTTCTACACAGTATAATGATCACCACACAAGGAAGAAACAAAGACATCTGCAGAGAGAGATCAGGTCACTTACGACTCAGCTTATTCTGAACTTGTCAGGTGCATGACAAGTGATTAATTCGGGCTGTTTGTTATCAACGTTAATACAGTTTTCTTTTTTAAAAAAGTTGCGATTACTTGGACAGTGCAGATAAGAGGACTGTGACTGAGTGGAGTCACCTGCATTTCACCAATGCCTTGCTGCAATAATCCTATATCTACAGCTTAGAGTATTGTTACAAATAGGCTTCTTGCACCAATATGACAAAATATTCCCCAGATTACCATCACTGGTCACAATAGTCGTTGGCAGTCCGTCTGCGTTCATGACCTCTGTGGTCTGCTGGACTTCAAGGTCACCAGAGGAATAAGACGAAGTTGTGTCCTGCTGAAGGTCAACAGAGGTCGGGGACTGGAGGTCTGGCGTTGTTGTGGAAGTTGCTGCTGCTGCTGGTGGTGGTGCTGTGGGATGTGGCTGCTGCTGGGTGGGTGTAGTCGTTTCACTGACAGATTCATTAAGAGCATTCATGGCCTCTACCCCAAGAGGTGTTGGCACATCGGACAACCCTCCCAGATCGACGTAGGTTTCAGGAATGTATCCTTCTTGTCCAAGAGAATTTTTGGCCTGGAAAGACAATTGAAATAAAGTAGTTCAGATAGATGGGCAATGTAATAAAACTGACAGTGTCATTCCACTGAGAGCACCGAGTGTAAATGAAGACTCTAAAAAGTCAACTACATGGTAAAACTGAAGCCAGACTTTAACGTTCTTAGTCTGCCTTCTGTTGATAGAAAGACAAAATATCTCATGTTGATTAGTTCCCTGCTCTAATAATATAGAGTTAAGAAAGTTCTCCTTAACTTGTTAAGCCCTAACTTTCCAGATCACTGCTGATATTTTCTGTGACATTTGTATATCATTTGTTTAGATTAAAGACACCACAGTATCTGCCTGACAGATGTCAAACCCTTTCAACCCTGCACTGCTTGACTTCACTCCTCTCAAACATAGTCTTATCTTGATCTCATGATTTGCCTTTGAAAGTCCTTCGATGCAATAACCAGTGCTAAATCTTTTACCACTTCACAGATACACCCTCTCTGTGGCAGCCAAAACCCTATGACACATCTACACACAAAATGACAGACATAACAGTCCAAGAGAAGACTATACCATCTTACACAAACATACCCCAACACCTACTTTGCATATAAACAGACACATCATCTCACCTTGACCCATCCCTCCCCATCCCCATCGGCGATCAGTTCCAGATCGTCTTCTGCCTTAATTGTCATCTCATCATAGTTGCTGGCCTGTGGGAGATGGACAAAAAGAAAACATATATCAGAACTTAAAGGAAAGTTGCATCATCCTACAGATCATGTTAAATCATATGATACAATGTTGTTCCAAAATAATAGTCTTTCAAGTGTCTATCAACAGGATATAATGCCTCTGCCTGCCCCAGACAACCTACAGGGTTACGTTATGCAAAGTCAGTGCATGTGTGGCGGCCATAAGCTTACGTCAAATATGTTCTACCTGCACAGCCAAGCTGTCTAGCCAGTGCTCTGCAGACAGGTGATAACACATCTGTATGAATGTTTTAACTCCAGTGTAAACGGCAGCTGTGCCAAATAAAATCATGTGGAGGCAATAAAAATGCAAAATACTTTACCTGGCTTATACGGTCAAACTTTACTTTTGAATTTGGAATACCAAAACCTTAATTGAAAGCTCAATAATACATTGTCACATAAGGGTGTCTGTAGTTGCTGGAACTTCAGTGACGTCATCATTTTTGCCACAAGCCGCTGCTGTTCGGGGAAGGGGAATAACTCTAGACACAAGAGTAAATCCCGGTCACTCCAGCTGTTTTTATTGCATCATATTATACATGCATGCGGTAACAGAACAATGCTCCTTCCTTGCTAGATTGTCTAGGTATGCACCATAGATACTTTTCACAGGGAAAAAGTATGGAAAATTGAAAATTATTTTTGACGTGCATGTCCACGTTTAGACAACATATATAATTTAATTTTGATAAAATTACATAAAAGTCATGAGACTTAAAAAGTATTCCTAGGTATATATATGTATTCCTATATAATCCTACATATTCACACAAGCGTTTTTCTTTGAGGCAGCTCTTGGCGTGGGGATCAAAGCACCTAAGGAATATCCCGAGTACAGTGATAATGTTTCACCCAACAAGTAAGAAGTAAGGGGCAAAACAAATTCTGATCTTATGTATCTGGCTACAAATCCATGAAATCAACTAGACTTCTAATTTGCAGGATAATATTATTTCATATATGAAGAAGATCTTCCCTACCTGAAAGTCATAGAGTGCCTTGCAGTAAATAGGATAGACCCTCCCAGACCTGTTGGCCGTTGTGTTGAAGGTATCATCGATGAAGTCATCATCATCATCATAATGTGTGTACGTTGGTTCGTGATCATCATTTGCACTTTGCTGAAGACAGACGTGGAAAGTCAGAAATTACAACATTTAACTAAATCAGAATGAAACAGAATCCCTAACATACAAGTGAAATCTGCAGACAAAAAGACACCCCAGTTATGGCATACTTTATGAGTAGCCCACAATCTTAGCAAACTTTTTCAATCTTTACATTCACTATAACCCCAGCCTGCAAATCATCTAACAATATTTTTTCATATTCCCCCAAAACACCTGCATATAGTTCATGAGTCGCCTTACATGATTAAAAAAAATAATGACAAAGGTAATCTGTAATTTAGTAATCCATAAGAAATAGCACGTACATAACTGTGACTTGTCATTTGTTACCCACTTACCTATGTTTGGTTTGCATGTGATCTCCATAAACTGTGGTTGCTTAGAGATTTCATGTTCCTTTTTTTTTTATTTGCTTATTAAAATAAGATGTGACAATTTTCATAAACAACTGCTGTAGTTCCCCACCCCTCCAATCTCAAGTCAAGGGTGATATGAACAAAATTTCTTTGATTTAGGTTATTTGGCCTTAGCGTCATGTGTTAATCAGTTTGAAAGGGAAAAGAACCTGTACAAGAGAGTGAAATAAAAAAAAACACAGCTTACCCCTCCTGAGCTCTCAGTCCTGAGTGATGCCTGGCTAGGTGTCCTGGCTAAGCCACTCTCCTCCGCTACCAAGGACTCCATTTGTGCTTGGTTGATCCATTCATCTACATTCACTGTCAGACAGAGAGGTCAAAGGTCATTATCAGACTAGCTATCTTTTGTTATGTGAGCTAAGTAACGGATGCGTTCTGGTTTAATTCCCACTAAATTTTATCAACCTTTTTAGCCTAGGGATTATGATACATGCCTTCATGCCCAAACCACCTGACAGGGCTATCTGTCTTTCATCTTTAACTTGCTGCATCAAGCTACTACATCAACTTGAAAGGCATACCAGAGACACTCTATTGCCATCTGACTGAGTAACTTAAGATCAGTTTTTCTAAATACTGAGGTAATTTTACAATTTTTACCCATTTCATCCCCGTGTAAACAGCTGTGTGCCATACCCGTCTCAGGAATCAAAAAAGAAATGTTTGCATAATTTGCATCTATGTTAATATAAGCCATGAAATATCAAAAAAGTCAACACTCACAAACTTAAAACCAGTAGGTCAAAGGTAATTTTTGGCAAAATGATAGATTTTCTAGATAATGGGAAAGCTGCGAACTGCAGGATTTCAAGGATATCTGTATCAAAGACTATTGTTTCTCAATATTTCAAAACATAAATCCGGGTAAACAGTGATGAAATACTCTGAAAAATGATATGGGTACAGTAGAATTTGTAAATGACTTCCATATTTGTGTTCTGTTCTGTTACCCAGATGTCACAACTGATGGGTAGTTTGGGTAGTTGCGCAGCATCAAGCAAGGGACCAAATAGAAGGTGTGCACAGAATGCACACTGAATGCACATCAAATTGCATGTTTACGGTAAGCAGTGACATTTTTGCAGATACAGAGTACGACTCAAAATCATATCTGGTAGGCATACAATATAAATAACATCCACAGTGCTGGTCATGAGCTATAAATATTTCATTATCATGATGGCAACCCTAGTGTATTTGTAATCCATTACGGTTTGGATGGAGTTCAACTAGAAGGTTAATGTCCTTGCTGCACTTCAGTATTTTTTTTCCAAGTAGGACAAATTTCTTCCATGACATCACTACAACATTTCCACCCACATGTTTACTACCTGTCATGAACTCTTGACATAAGATTCTTTAAGAGTCACTCACCTCCCCCTAACCGTAAAGCTTCTAACCTTGCCTCAGCTTTCAGCTTAGCAGTCTGAGGAAAAATACAAGTAGAAAATACAGAAGACAGAATAGAACCACGGGCTGGTGGCACAGTGTGAGTCAAGGAGTGCTAAAAACAGACCACTTTACAACTGTGACCCACTGACATTTCTCTTTCTGATTTTCTGCCAAAGTCTGGATCTGCAACCTGTTATGATCTGCATGAAGTCTCCAAACATAAAGCCCTCATAAGTCAAATACAATAGTTCTCCATACCTTGAATTTTGTGCACTAAAAAAAAACCCCACCTACTTTCTGTAATGCTCTGGTTCCAAGACCAAGTTTTACTCATTAATCTAAATACTTTACAACCTGTATATAAGGGACTGGTCCCCTAGATTTCTAGGCTGCAAGGTCCAGCTGTACTGATCATTATCATCATGTAATTGCTATCCTTGGCGTAAAGACCTTACTATGGCACTTATTGAGTAAAAATAGAAAACCATGGTCCCTGTGTTCAAATTTACAAATTTAAGTTTAATATATTTTTCAGCCACCTATTACCCTTCAGCTCTGGCAACTTACAGTCCTTTTTATTCAGACATCCCTGCATGGAAACTTAGGAACATTCTTAGTACTGAATTTTCATGAATATGGAAGTAACATGCACCACAATCTGTATATGACAGATATTTAAGCTAGCATGCTTTTGACGTGATGGCATATCCATTGTTACTTTCAGTCCTTGCTGTAAAATATTCTCAGAATCAGTTCTCTTCTCTTTCACTCATAATTCCTTTTTCATCTTATTCTCACTACACTCCCTTCATTCAGCCTCATTTCCTCTCCCTGCCTCTTCATTTCTCCTCATTCCTCACCTCTGCCTTCCTTATACTCTGTTTCAGCTCTTCTAACTTGGTCTCAGGATCGGCTGTGGTTGACTCCTGACTCCCTGAATCTGAGGCCTGTAATACATATCAACATGTTACTGGTTGAAGAGACCTGCAGTAAAACTGGAGTGTTGGCATAACAGAGACTTGCTGGGACCTCCATTGACAATCAGTGCCACAATATGAACTGTCTACTCATGGGTACATACACACACACATCAAACATTCTATCACAAGCCAAGCATGCACTTTTGCAGGCATGTGCTACAGGATATTAACTGAGAGTTTGCACATTAACAATGGGATACCATCGTAAAACTTACACTAACTCTGCATGTTGAACGCTACTAACAGGCATTCAGCATCAATGCCCAAATATAATTCTTATAATGGTAAGAGAATCTTACTGTAAATGTGCAAGCTCTCTATTATTTGTAACACTTATCTGAAATATAAACCCCAGTCTGACCATGTGACTCATTGGTACCATGCGGTACAATACCTCACTCCTAGAATCATTCATTTTTACCTTTGACTGACATGTCTGGGTTACTCACCCATAAGCAAATAAATAAAACATACACATATTCTGGTTTCTGTTTCCTCATTACCCCTTCCCTCGCTCAGAGCTGTCAGCTCATACACCCACCTTCTCTTCAAACCTATTTTACAGGACAGTTCTCTGCCCTTGGCACCCACCTTTTCCCCTCCTGTTCTATTCTGTAAAACAGTCATCTGCCTGTAGTAGTCCCTGATGGCACGTGTCTCTTTGGCCACCCTTGTGGACCATTTCCTGGCCTCCTTCTCCAACTCTGACCCAGCACCATGATCACTACTCACTTTATTGCACTGGGGAGACAAAGCACACTACTCTGGTTACATCTCTGTCTCCTCGTGATAATACGACAAAATGCACTATTTATTACAATGCATATGTGACCTTTTCTAATAAAACGGCAGATCTGTGGGCTCAGATACCTCCAAATCACACTTTTAAACAGTTTATGAATATCTGGAAAACAAAACTGATACACCTTTGTCTTCAAAGACTTACTACTACAGCCATGTTGGCAAGAATTATTCACACTGTATACATATATAAGTCAACAGTTATCAAAGAATGTATTACTTTCTCAGATGCCCAGAATAAGAATAGTCATGTTCAAAAGATTGCAGTTCACTGAATTAAACGCTAGTCCACTGAGAATGAATGAAAAACCCGAAGACTGCCTAAAATTGCAACTTCCTTAACTGCAACAGTTTTTGCATAACAAAATGCTAGATTTCTATAAATAAATATCACTGGACGATTGCACTCAAGTTTAACTGCGATTTTTCCAAGCTCCCAAAAAATTGCAATTGAGAGGATTTGACCACTTTTTTAAGATCAAACTTTTCTTTTTTTTTTTTAATGAAAGCACTTTTCTGATCGATATATTCTGATGCTCAATTTGTTTACAGTGGCACCCAGCCAATCTACTTACCGTATCTCCATGACAGGGCTCAAACTGATATTGCACTAGGTTGGTAAAGACAGGGTTCTGGAACAAGTAGCACTGTAGACTGAAATCTCGACAGATCTGGGAATGACAACACAAGATAATTGGGCAAATATGTGCTGTAAATGACGCTGTCAGTGTGATGCAAGATTCCTGTAATCCATGCCACTATAAGCAGCGTTTTATTACATTGAAGGGTTGACTCACTGTTGCCATTGAAAAGTGTTCTATCAAGCACTATGCCTTCAGGAGTTATTACTTTGTGATGAAGTTCATTAACTGCTTTCACAGCTGAACAAAAATTAAACAAATGCACTTGAAAGAGAATTTATTGAGACAGAGGAACAACATAAATGATATAATTTGTTTTTCGACAGAAACAATCGCAATATTTGTTTTGACAGATACACCGACAATTTTTTATTTTCTCAAAACTACTGTAACTGAGTAGAAATTTTACAATGACTGACCCATTTACTACTAAAGTGCTTGCAGATTTATGGTGACAGCAACAGCTGTAGTAGTGAAAATGGATTGAACAGATTTCAAAAGCATGTACTCAACTGTACTTGACTTCGAATTGGATGGTTTGCCAGTATGTACTTTACAGTAAAAAAGGCATGAACATTTCCCAAACAGGGAAATGAAGATGGCCTCTGATAACTCACCTTGTCAGCCTCGACAGCAATGCTGTGGAAGAAAGATTCCTCATTCTGAGCTAGCTCTGCTGCTGTCTGACCTGCAACTGTGAGTGACTCTTGGATTCTTTCATACACTTCACAGTCTAAAGCCTGGACAAAGAAGGATCAGGGCAATTAGGTTGAATTCACTCTTGATGGTGGGGAGGGAGCTAGAACTGGAACTACCCTACCTTTTCAGATGGCAGGTCAGTTTATATTTTGTGTAACATCTTGTTAGGGTCATATCTAATGCATGGGGTTATGTTTTATAGTAACACATGACACTGAGCAATATAAAACGCTCTCTATAATAACTCTGTTGCTACTTCCTGGTGCATCTAGCTGTGAAGGCTGTAATGTACAGTATAAGTCATAAAGTTGTAGTAAAAAGTCTATGCAACAAATGGTCCACTTCTAAGAGAATCCATTTTCAATACAACATGTCAATACGTCATTTGCAGCACACTTCCCTCTCTGGATAGCGGACTTTAAATAATCTAACCATGTTAATCAGTTCTACGTACTGAAAATTACCAAGGCAATGTCGGATTTTCTATTCATCACATCTGGATTTCTTCCATGAAGGAAGTCTTACAGAGTGTGTCACTATTTGTGCATTTCAAAATTTGACACTAATTATGAATGTACTGCTTTCAACACCTATTCTGGAAACATAAAACTACAGCAGTTGGTACTGTCAAATACCTTCATAATCTCAGGTAGATCTGTACTATAGTAACGTATATGGTGAGCATTGGCAGCAGAAAGAGATAGGAGATACTCATTCCGTGCAGCCGTCTCTTTCACCTCACTTGCTTCTGTGCGTGTGCGCAACTGAAAGGAGTCAAATAAAGATGGAAAGTTAGTTATGCCCTGAACATTCCATAAATATGCTGTTATCATTTGGAAATTTGTTAATGCAATGTTGTGCATTGTTATAGATTTGATCTACATTATACACATTCAGTGATTTGCATGATACATTCATAACCTCTCACATCTAACCTACCTTCTCGCTGTTACCAAGTTCTTATTTGTTATTGCACTGCTGCACACTGTTACAGATTTCATCTATAATATCATATACAAATTCAGTGATACACATCATAAATTCATGACCTCCCACACCTGACCTACCTTTGCACAAGTCTTTTGTAAACCTGCTAGTGACTGGAATATGCCCGTGGATTTTCTTTTCAATCTGGATATTAAAGAAAAAATAAATATCATTAAACAAAAGACAAGAAACTATTCACTCTTTCATCCCTACTAGTTGTGAAGGTCCTGCATATGCCATTTTGTGACCTTTTCCAGTGGACAGGAGCTTATTTCTAATAATGAAAGAACGCAGCATGCAAACGTTCCTTTTTGTAGTAGACAACACCGACAACCGAACATTCATTCTCTCATAATGCTGTCATCTCTCTCACAGCACCAAAAGGTCCATGCTAATTTTTCATAGGCAGGAGTGGAATTATTTTTCAGGAAAAGTGCTATGGTTGAGGTCCAATCCAAAACTGAAGTTGATCCAAAGGCCACATAGAGAGAGAAGAACTGAACTAAATGGTATCTATATATATGCCAAATTAAGTTAAAATGTTAATTTAAATGAAAACAAGTTGTAGGATGACATTAATATCAAGCCAATCAGACTAAATCCTTGCACATGCAAAGTGTTGAAGGAAGAAGTAGAAGTCCTGGCCTTTTCAGCCATTAAAACAGAACTAGTCAGGAAAGATTGGAGAGCCTGACTGTCAGGGTCTGTAGCAGACCAAGTACATAAGGAGAGAAAATCAGATGAAACAAAGACACTCTTAGTGAAGCTCTCACGTTTCATCATATTCTCTAAAATTTTAGCAGTTTTATACAGTCTTGTATAGAGAAAGTGTCACTGTTGAACAATTTGCACAATTCCAAGACAGATCTTAAGAAATATGCTTGTATGTTCATAAATACAACAATTCAATAGAAAAGAATGCCATGATCAAACAAAATACAAAATGCAATTTTAAACATTTTTTTTTCAGATTTTGATATATCTATACAAGCTGTTTCTGTGACTCATAATAAAATACATTCTCTGATGACACCAAAATTCTCTGTTTCAGAGACTTCTCTGAAGAGTGACATCCCTGCCCCTTCTAATTCTGGTCATCTCCTCAAATACCTATGCAAGTCAAAATCCACGGCCTGCCTGTCTATCAGTGCACTTGTCTGTCAGTCTGTCAGTTTGTCTTTCCCTGAGCACTTACTTGTCCTCAGCTTCTGAAGATTTCTGTCGAGCCTCGTTGGCCACACCCCCTTCTGTGTTGTAGACCTTCTGTGCCTTGACCAGGTCCATGACACACTGGGCAACCTCTGTCTGGATCACACTCAGCTGGGGCATCACCTGATGGATGGATGGATGGATGGATGGATGGATGGATGGATGGATGGATGGATGGATGGAGGAATGGAAGGATGGATGAGTGACCTAGAGGCTGGATTAGCAAATTGTAATGGGGAGTACCAAAGAACCTCTTAGCAGATATCATTTGTGCTAAATATTAATTGTAAGTTTATCTGACTGGTAATTAATGATCTTTGCCAACTGAAGTAGTTACAGCATGTCTTAAAAGCCAAGTCCAATATTGCTTGCCAAGGTGAAGGATGGCATTGTGTCTAATCAACAGCAAAACATGATGTTCAATATTCAAAGTCTAGCTTTATGTGTTTGCAGTGCTAGCTTACTTTCTTGAAGCACTGGACCTTGGCTGCTTTTGTGGGCTTGAGAGGCTCTGCTGCCTTGTCTGCATAGACCTCTGCTGCTTGCAGTCTCTGCTTGGCCAGTTTATCTGATTCCTCCAGGATGGACCTCCATACTGTACAGACTGTCCTGGAACATACAAAGCCATACACTCATTCTCAATCTCTATGAAAAGGCTTGAAGTGGAGGATCTCAACACTCATGCTGTCTATGGGCATCTAAAGGAATTGCTTATCACTTTCACATTGTGCATGCCTATATACAGGTGAGGTCTTTGTGCTCAATATTTCATTCTAAACCATTCCAAACGGATTGCATTGTCAGTTACTCCAAAAACCGGCTACAGTGAAGTGATGACAGTGAATTTTTACACATTGGTTGACACTGGCAGCATTCATGTAAATAAAAGCTGGCTAACATTTCATAGAATTAAACTTGTTTTCTGATAACTATTTGGACAAATATATGAAATGGCTCTTCAGTAATTCACAACCTTCCCCCTCCCCGCACCTCACCTACATTGCTGGTCAAACAATGGCTAGACAAAGTGCAGAACCATGTATCTTTTCACAGTGCAAAAGAGTTTTAACTACAGTGACTGCTCAGGTTGTAAATGTATTAGCTTTACAAAGATTATGACATTCACAGTGCATAAATATTAATACATGAGCTCTCAAACAGTCAGTTATGAGGAGCAGTCTGCCACTCTACTGGTAGAGAATGCAGTCAGATCAGCAGAGAATTATAGATTCTGTTGCCACATTTTCTGTAGATGTCTCCATTTTACCAACACTAAACAGGGTCATTAAGTCTAAAAAGACTAAACAAATCATGCAACTTTTTCCTGGCCGTAGGATGCCCCTCCATTTCAGCAGTCAAGGCGAAGTAGCTTATATCCAAACTCATTATAATATGAAAAGACTCTACAGAGGATATGCTTATCTATCTCTGAGAACATAATGGGATTCTAAAACTAAGGCACACTGGGGTAAGTGATTCATAATCATTCATAAATCATAATTTATATATCATCTGTATTGATACATAACACCACCCTCCACAAACGAAGATTTTATAGAACAATGCGATCACATGCAACTCATTTTGTCAGAATAAAGAGAAAAATTCCTCATGACATTTTACAACTTTATGCTTTTAAGCTCATGCATGAATTTCAAAGATGGGATCAAGATCATCTCTAAACTTAATTTGGTTTAAGGCAGAAAAAGGCCTCATTAAATCTCCCAGGCTTGAAAAGAGGTTAACGATACATGTCTCAGTGATCCCTCCTTATTACATGATGATGATCTTCCAAACTTGACACCCCAAGGTTAAGTAGTGTTAAATTCTATACCAGATAGACAAGCCCAACTACAGATGTTCAATTTTATATATATCAAATATGTGGTGTGACATGTGGAGATCACTGTCTACATTGACCTATACTGACATACAAATCCATATACAAATACCCTTGCATCATACTTTTTTCAACCTTAGATGTCAACACTCATGCTATGAACTTGAAAGCACATTTGACAACAGGGCAGTGGAGCTAAACTGGTTGAAAGGAGGAGAGGCAATCTGGTTCTTTGTAGAGAGAGGGAGATAAATTGGTTCCAACACATGCAGACATTGTTAATCCACTTCACACAACATCCATAAACCACACAGCATGGAAGGCTCTAAGGAGATCAAAGGGAACAACTACAGCCCTAAGCTAACATGCATGGGATCCATTACTGGTGTTGCTGCTGTAATGTTGACACTGATAGATGCAGCTGTGGTGGTATTGATAATTGTTTCTTGTTTTTTAAATAAATATTTGTTGTTCTTTTCCAAGTGAAAGTTCTCTTCCCCAATGAAAGTTATCTGTGACACTGGTCCATTTGCTGTGTTGCTGCCACTGCTTATACTATGGGATATCTACCAACAATTGTAATACAAAAACTGTGTTAACCCTTACAGTGGTTGTCATTAATAGATGGTTTTGGGAGGGACGGTAGGGGTGGGAGGAGGAGGGGTGGGGGATAGTGTTTGGGTCAGTCACTTATAAAATTCAGTATTATTTCCTCTTTACCGATAAATTCAATCCAACGATCAATACTGCCAGAAGAGTGGTCTAGAATTGGCATGTGGCGATTGAATTGCATCTATGGCAAAAGTAGAAGATGAGATGCCAAAACATTAGTCAGAACAAGTGAATGAAAATACCATATTTTGATGCTTACAGACACCTTTATCATGTGACTTCGTCATACAAAAGTGCTCATCGGAGTCCTCAAAAGTGCTGTTTAGTTTTGAAAAATGACACCCTCTGTTTTACTGCCACAATAAGGGTTAAGTGAGTTTTTCAGTCTAACACTTAATCTTATCATGACCTATAACACTCAACAGATATCACGACCATGTAGATACTTACGGCCTCAATCATATGCATGTGGCCTCAATCATGACTTAATTTGAGGTCATGTGATCTCAATCATGACTTAATTTGAGGATATAGGACTTCAATTATATGACTCAATTTGACATCATGTGACCTTACACATCAACATGGGAGAAATATCCAGTAATGCATACCACAGTATCATTTTAACAACATGCCTTCAGTATATCAACATAATACAAAAATAAATGGTTCACACAACCTACAGGGACAAAACAAAGTCAAGTCCTCAGAAGAATCAGAATCAACTTGAAATGTATATTTCATATGCCTCAACTTCCAGTAAAACCAAGAAAAAGGCATCTAAACACACTGCCTTATCACAGAGAACTCAAATCACATGTTACATTGCCATTTTACAGCCAGACTACTATACAATGAAACGAGAAGGCATTCATAAAACTTGTAACGAAAAATACTTGGACAAACAACTCACCCTGTGACAAAATTAAAAATTAATGAAAAAAAAATGACACAACCACACAGCACTCTACATAATGAGAACCAAAGAGAACTCATGTCATACAGATGTAGTATCATCTAGTATGATGCTGAAACTGAACTGGGATTTATTAAATCATGGCTCAAATGTTGAAATGGCACTCATATTTGTAGATTTGGATATTTTTCAAGTGACAGTTGACTCCATCTAAACAGCAATTTCATGACAGCAAAACAAAAGTTGTGATGAAATGATGAAAAATGAGGCACCAAATCAATTTATTTTCAACCATTTTTCAGGGGTTGGAGATGACAGTGGAATTGTTGACTGTCTGGCCCATCAAACATGCACATGGGTATGGTCTCATTCAAAATAATACTCCATGTTCCATCACGCATCTTATGGTGTACTGCCTCTTTAGAAAATTATCATTTATCTTGGTTCATTTTTAAAAAAACGACAATGACAATGACTATCCACCCTCTGTGTAGCAGTTCTGAGTCCAGGGCAATGGTGTGAAGACATTAGACCGCACTTTGTGATCATCCAATCAATAATCACTGCACGTGAGTTATAGAAAAAATATAATTGTGAGGAATATGGTGTGATTATCTGATTGGTTTAATCTGCTTTCTGACCTATGTGGCAGGTAGGTGAAATTTACAAAAAAAGAAAAGAAAAGACTGTAATTAAATGAAGGCAATTGCACATGAAAATGAGCTGACTGAAATGTTACAACATAAGTACCATTTCTAAATCTGGTCATGAACTCCAACCAAATACAAGGGGACACAACCGTTGAGAGGGACACTAAGGGGTGATTCTACTTACCTCCCTGGACCAAGACTGAATGAATGGAGGACAGGATGGACAGAAAGAGAGCAAAGAGTGATAGGTAAGTAAATGAGCAGATGAAAACCATACATTATTAATGATGCACTGCTAATAAGCAGGGAGGCAGTATTGCTTGTGTATGAGGAGACCTAAAATAACACGTCAGGAATGGAAGCTGGCTCAATCATTATCATTGAACATTTCAAAAGATGTAGAGATAACTAAAACAAAAACTTCCTATTTCACAGTGATAACAAGAACACTGAATCCATAATTTTAACATCTGGGTAAAGCCTAATCGCATGTCGTGAAACAATTATCAACAGCCTTGGGGGGCACATCAGTATGCCATATCAGTAAACATCTTTACACCTCCCTGGGGATCAAGTAGCTCCATTGCCATTTCACAGGAACTGATCACTCGCATCTGACAATATCTTTCACTGCCCATAGCTAGATACCCATTCCATTCCAATGTGAGGATGAAAATGTGAATGGAATGTTGACTCAAAGCATTTATGACATGACCATGATGAGAATCGAAACCATGACAATTTCAGCTAAAGTCTAAAGCCATATCCATTTGGCCATGTTGCTCCAGTCTATCAGAGATTAAAATATATTAAAAAAAAGGCCATAAACAATATTAATGAAGACAGTGCTGCATGCACCTCTGAAACACCAAACATTTTTAAACTGAGTGGCTCTGTTAGGAACAGGTCATTCAACCTCTCTTTAATGTTTTCAATTAACCTAATTCAGTCCTTTCTATCTAGTCTGTTATCAATTAACTTAAATTCGATCCTCTTCCCAGTGTTTTCAATTGACCCAACACACAACACTGTGGAGTTCAAAGAGGGAAGAAAGTAAACGCCCTTGAAGACGGTCAAAGACACCGGACAAATGTCAGAATATTTTGAGTGACAGAGCTTCATTCACGTGAATAATACAATTACAAGGGATGACAAGAGGTGACCCTTCCTCCCCCATATCACTGTTTTGCTTGCCCTTGGACAACAAACCTTACACTCAAATTGTTATCTTGTAGGTGAAATTGGTGCAGATACCAATCAGGGTGCAAAACACATACTTGTACATTCACTGTAACTAATCCTCACCATCACACATAATATATGCACATGGCAATACCCATTCTCCATCAATTCTTAACTCCAAGCAATCCTCAATGATAGGCGAGGTTCGTTTTCTCATTGTGTTTTAAATAATGAATTGCTGGAAGGTAAAAACTTATACAGCTGGCATAAGTGCTTAGGTTTCCATACATAAAAAGAAACAAGCAAATGCATCAGACCATCTATCCCAATGGGAGAAGACAGACAGATACACATGGGTGATTTCATTTCACAATCACACTCATAAAACTAAACCAGTTTCTGTCTGTCATCACATTTACAGAGCACTATTGTAAGCTGGGCTGATAATAGATGAATGGGTGCTTCCATGGGCATCCAACCATTATGTTCACTTACTTTCTCAAACATTATTTCCCAAAAGCCATTGTCCCAAGCCATACTTTTCTTAATGCATATATATTTATGAATACAGTACTGTTTCAGAATTTGTAATAAGTTTGTGTGTTGCAGCCAGTTTAAAAAAATCTTAAAGTCACTTTTGGACTACATGATTTTTTGATATGACATAAAAGCTGAATGTGTGTGCTTTCACTGGGTGACTAAAGAAATGATTACTCTGGCTCAAGATTTCAGTGTTTGACGTGGCAGAAAGTCATTTTATTGTTGTTGTTGTTTTGATCATATGCCGTCCAGTTATTTACTCTTCCACAACCAGTGGCTGCCAGTGCCAGACGTATGAATGTGCTGATGTTCTTAAATTGTTGCAGCGAGCAATAGAGTATATTGTATTTTGTAGGGTTTGGGAGGTAGTAAATCTTTTCTCTTTACTGATGGATTTTGGACATAAAAATAGAAGATAATCATTTATTTCCTAGGGTAGATAGCAGTGTCTATGATGTAGCTTATATGCAGGTCACTTTCATACAGCTGAACACTGTCTCTGAGAACTTCACAACTGGTGAACAAGTTTACACTGCTGATCTCATCTAAGCTGCTTCACAAAAACTCCGATTTATCCACAATAACTGATCACTCACCCATAAAAATAAACATTTTGTGTACATGATGAATTCTACTCCTGATTTTCACAACAAACAAAATTTGATACGTGATGGCCCCAATCACTTTCAGAGTTGATATCTCAGTTCCTGGTCTAGCCACACACGCCTGATTTTGGCCAGTTGCCATTCTGTGAGTGAATGCAAGGTTCATTGCATCCCTTTGGAGCAAGCAGGGTGCTGATAATGAGGGCATCATTAAATAATTAAAATACACTAGGGGCCATTAAAACCACACTGCTCACTGAAAAATCAATGCATCTGCTTACACGCACCCATATTTTTACGGAATGCCCGTGAAAGGGCATGTCTGTGTTAAAAAAACAATTAGATAATTGTTCATGAATTTAATTTCTAATCACATTCAGCAAGGTTCTGCTTATATACTGATTGATGGCCTTGGTTTCTTTACACATTAATTTTGGCTTTTTATCACTGTCAATCTTGGAAATCAGTAATACCTGTCATAGTGGAGGTGAACAGGGAAGTAAGCATAGGCATGGTGCAGTAAGAGAAGACTATACCAACATCTAAAATATCTACTGTCCTGACATGCCATAAAACTCTTTTGGGAAATTATGCACATACATTGATAACTTTATAAAGTTTTTGTCCACTAATACGATTTAAGTGGTCAACAGTTAAACAGTAATGTAGTTTATGAACCTTGTACTTAGTTGTGCCCCTACAACTTTATATGACTGTTATCTCAGCAGGTAAGTCGTAGTAACAGTTAACATGCACAGACTGCTGTGATCCAGAAAACATCTTTTGCTGCCTGTAGTTTAGTATCAGAGTGAAAAAAAATTGCCTTTTTACAGAAAAAGAGCGGATCCTTCAGAATCACAAGTAGGAGAATGAGAAGACTTTGCACTGCACCTCTTTATATCAGTGTAATCAATGACACATATGATTGGCTGTCTGACACAAAAGGTAACATTCTCAAAAACTATAAAACCCAGACACAAAGATAGAGAACATTAGGCTCTATTAGGAGCCAAAACGTGAAGTTGACCTTATGTGGAGAATACTCTGTTTTCCATAAACATAACAGATGTGGTGAAACTAAAGTGTCCGTGTATGGACTGCTTCTTCATATCTATAAGATGAGAATAGCAAGACTTGAACTAATACTCTATGCATCTGGACTTCAAACACAGCAGACACCTGACCATACCATAATGCAAAGACAGTTTATGTTCTTTTCTCTTCTTTCCGATTATCATAAAATCACTGACGTGAACCCCCGTTAATAATACAGTGTATTTATTTTGCCCAACTCATAACAAGGAAGTGTCTTTTCAGACAGCTTGAAAAATGAATCATATCNAAAAGTGAACAAGAATCCAAACTACATTCTATCAAGAAAGCAACTTGCCAGATATCACTGAGTACAACTCTCAATGCAATTAAATGATGCTTCAGAATAACAGGTAACGACACACAACTAGAGGGAACTATGCTTCAGTGAGCCATCATACAGATTTAAAATTATCAGCTATACCCTGTGAACAACTCTATAGCCTATGGAAATATTCTGAGGAAAATTCAGGTCAGGATGACAAAATTATTATGATATTGGGCTCAGACCGCATGCCTCAAGTTTCACAGTTTATCTCCCACATGTAATCACTGTCTACGTTAACGATGTAATCCAAGCCCATGGGCTGTTAACATGAACTCATAACCAGCAATCATTGTGCACAGCATGCGCAAGGGAGATTACTTCAATTTTATTATTTGAGTTCCTATTTTAATATCAAACTCTATCGCTTTGCACTAGAGCAAGATGTTCCACAGGATCTACTTGCTTTTCGGGTTGAAAGGCAGATGGGAGGCTTTCTAAATGATGTGGACACTTTTTATTGTTATTGTTCACTACTTCATTATCTGCTGTAGATAAAACTGATTAAAAAATGAAATGAAGCCCTCTTGAAACCCACTTTCCAGACAAAAAAGAAACTGTTATCAATTCTGTATCCATCCTGTCCATGATATCATGCAGTTTTGTTTTTTTTTTCTTTAAGGAAAAGCCTAGATCGTGTGGACAGATTAACATCATCTTCACACAGAGAATATGAAGGGTATGCAGAGACAGATGCTTTTGCACCTGGTTTTCACACGCTGAAGAGTATAAGCTGGTGGGAAATAAGAGGCTCATTGGCACTGCTCTTGGCAGACATGTGGCTGGACAGGCAAGGAAGGGGATGGGTAGGTCTGGTGGGCTGAAAGAGTGGTGCTTAAATGCTATCGGAACAACTGAGCCCTGTAATCAGCTACCCAACAGTGAGATCAATAATATGATGGATATACTATTGGCTTGATGATAAAATCTGCAAACCCAAGTAGAGTAAATTTAAAGAAGGACAGAAATAGAAAACTTATTCAAACAAATTTTATCAGAATATTGAGACTGAAGTTGCTTTTATGCTTATGCAGGAATTTGAATTAAATAATTCTGTGCCACTTGCTTTTGGTGAAAGACAACTGGCTTAGCATTTGTTAACTGTTTTATTGTTGATGGTATCTATATCGTTACGCTCGATTTATCACCAAGAAAGTGGTACTGTTATTTGTTTGGCCAAACACACTAAAACTGATACATCCTGGCACCATTCTCTCATCATTATCATTCTCTTCCTCATTATCATCACCATCATTATTATTTGCAAAACATTTATCCACATCACCATCATTATCATCATCTTCATCATTTGACCTACTTATGTTCCTGTCCATCATCACTGGTGAGATCAGGCTGGGCTGGGAATTCCCGTTTCAGCAGCTGACCTGTGACCTTTAGCAATCCCTGGAAAAGAAAGGAAGGAGAAAAGAAAGTTGAAAAGAAGATTCACAGAATGGACTACATACAGTATGATATAATCAATAAGATAACAGAGATGCAGCCAAGCCTGCTCAAAGCTCTGAGACTTCTGGCTGGATTCTGAGTAGGGCAAAGATTGGCTCAGCCAGGGGCAAACAACTCTGTAAATCTTCATCACAATGGGACAGGGGAGGCAATTCAGCGTGGCTCAGGCTTATTGATGATATGGTCACAACCTCACAGCACAAACCTCTCACAATACAGACTGTCTGATGCATCTTGTCTTGCAAAGCTTCGTGTCTTTTCTCAATCCACAGTTCTTTGAAGTGACCAAGCCCTGCTTATCCCAAGTCTAATGGTTCTAATAGTTCTCTCATCAATAGAGGAATCAAGTAACTGTAAAATGTACAGTAAAAATGGATTTGAGGAGTGATTTGGATGAATATTTTGAACTTTGCTGCAGTTCAGTTCATGATGTCAGTCGCACTGAATCTACAGGGAAAAACTCGGCTACGAACTCAGTTCAAATAAGATGGATCAGGCGCAACTCTCACTGTTTTCATATCTTGAGAAGGGTAATGGCGGGGGAGGGGAAGGGGAAAGGAGGGGATGAGATGGGAGTGGGGGTGATGGTGGGGTNGTGCGCTTAGAGTGACGAAAGAGGTGGAGTTCCAATTCAATCACACGAGGATCTGTCATATCCAAATGTGTAACCTTGACATGTACTAAGCACGACAGTAGGATGACTGATCTGAAGATGTAAAAGTCTTCTTTACTGTATTAAAATATTGTTACATAATATTACTGTTTTCATAGTTGAATGATGGACAGTACCACAGGGGCATCATAAATGTAGAAATAAATCGGAGAAGGCAGTTAAGCCATGTTTTTCGTTTCCAACTCTTTGGCTGTGACAGAACGTGTCTTCAGAAAGATGACACAGTAAGCAAAACGTACAGTTTAAACAGCTTACAAAAAGCAAGGTGAACTGTACAGTCAATTTTTGTTTTCTTTCTTTTCTCATATATATATGTATATATAATGTGTGTGCGTGCGTGCGCGCGCGCGCGCGCGTGTGTGTGTGTGTGTGTGTGTGTGTGTGTGTGTGGTGTGTGTGTGTGTGTGTGTGTGTGTGTTTTGGGGGGAGGGGTAGAGGACGGGGTGGGAGGAGAGCAAAGCCCATTCTTGCCAAGTGCTGAAAAAAGATTTCGGAATCACTGAATCACACGTACAGTATTTACTCCACAATATACATGTCAGTGTCTTTAGATAGTGATGTCTCATCTCTTAACAAGAAGACGTGTCAAAACCTTAAACTCACTTCCCGTCTCTTTCCTGGACACTTCACTGGGCTAATGAGAGCAGGCCTAACTTAAACCACCTGATATGACTCAACCACAAGGTATTCAGTTTTCTCTCACACACTCACAAATTTCGGGCTGTAAAATGGCTGTCTTAATGAGGCAAAAACTTCCACAAACATAAAAAGAACATTTTTACGAGTTTTGTGCCTTTTTTCCCCCTAGGAGTGTGGAAGGGAAAGGGGCGTATTAATAACAGATCTGGTGAGGTTGTATCCCCCAAGGGCTTTTATCCAAATCAACCAATAGGCCATGATTTGGGATTGCTGGAAGTTAGTGAGGAGAGGGCAGAGAAAAGAAGGGAATTACAAAAAAAAAATGCTGGAAGGAAGACAGAAAGAACAAAGAACAGAAACAACAAAAATGAAGTATGACACCCCCCCCCTCCCCCGCCAAAAAAAAACAACAACAAACCGAGTGCATCCACCGATTTATAGGTGGGTGGAGTGGAAAGAGGTGAGTAAGGGTTGATAAAGCCAATAACTGAACATCAGCAACCACTGACTCACAAATGACATAAAAAAAAAAACACGAAGTGCATCCGCTGATTTATGTGGTGGGGGNGGGGGGGAGGAAGAGGGAGTGACTGATAAGGCCACTAGCTGGACACCAGCAACATTGACTCACAAACACAGTTGACATTGTAACTCCACAGCAGCAGAGAAGAAACTGCCATTAAAAGGAATGGTGATTATATGGCGATTTTATAGGTTTACTCATGAGCCATACAAGTGTTGTCTGCTGAAAGCATACTACAAAAACGAAACGGGCACATGAAATTTGAACCCCATACGGTTTTCCACCTTTTTTTTTCTCCAATATTTAGTCTTGCACACCGGAAATACTTCTCCTTGACATATCCCACATGTTAAAGGAAAAGGTGTTCTTTTTTTGTACATAGAAGCACCATCCTCAGAAAAGCTAAATATGTTGTTCACCACTGCTGGACGACGATATAACAAAAACAGTTTTAAAAATCTCAAAGTATCTTCAATCCCAAATATTTCTTAAATACTTTCACGGACCAACATCCCTTGATTTTCCCAGATTTTTTATGAATCCAAGTGAGTGAGGGAGGGAGAGTTCTGCTTTATATCAACGGATATTTAATATTCTCTTCACTCACACTTGTAACCTTAGAGAGGCAGTTGCGATTACGCAAACTGTGATTATGCAGACCCAAAACTGTACTTTACACCATCTCACTGGGGGCAGGAGATGAGGATGACGGGCGTTCTCTAACTGATGAAGCTAATGAGTTGCATGCAGCTTACATTATCAACCACTGAAAACCTTAACGTAATCCTGGCTTAACTTTACTTTGAGATACATAAGATTAGGGTATGTGTGTGGAGGGAAGGTGGCGGAGGTGTGTGGTT
>JAWQUT010000154.1:836432-848351 GCA_033807755.1 Ellobium chinense
AAGAAAGAAAGAAAGAAAGAAAGAAAGAAAGAAAGAAAGAAAGAAAGAAAGAAAGAAAGAAAGAAAGAAAGCTGATCGGTTGTTTGAAACCAAAGACTTACTGTTTTAAAACTTCTAGGCGGATTTTAAATAGTTCTATCGCTGTAGACCAGCTTCTGTCAACTGTGCTTGCTCCTTTCCGCGAAAACATTACACTCGGCTGTTAATAAATTTTAACAGACATGTAGTCATCATTATCTTTTCCCATCCATCCTCTCTCTCTCACTCTCTCTCTCTCCCCGGCAGCTGACAAAAAGGTGGAGCGATGAGGGGGAGTGGTCCAATATCACAAGTAAATTGGCAAGCAGGCAGACAGGCAGACAAACAGACAGACAGGCAGACAGGCAGGCAGACAGACAGACATATAGACTGAGACAGAGAAAGGCTAGAGCAGATACAGAGGCGAGAGGGATGGTAGGATAATAGAAAAAAAATATGGAAATTTTAATATGGGCAAAGAGAGCAGGAACAGAAGCCTCAAGGAGGCGCCAACTCTGACTTCGTCTCTAGACGCAAGATACCCGTGCCCCATCACTGCTCCTTCTTTCCACCCCTTCCATTCCCTACCCCCGAAAAAAAATAATCCTCTCGGCCCTAGCCTACATTCGGCACTGATTTTAGTGTGACATGTATGACCGGAAGCGGAAGTGAGTGCTTGCCAAAAAGAAGCCCTAGGCCGCAGCTCACGTCTAGGGCGAGATCTGACGAGAGACGGGGAGAAACAGGGGAGACTACCTTCACTACAGATCGATGAGAGATGGTCGTAATGCAGAAGTTTTCTTGCATTGGCGTAACTGTCATGGACCCAGTTTTAAGTTTGGTGATAACAGAGGTGACACTGGTATGAGACCTTATAAATCGTACATATTACCGGTATACGACTGAGCGCTATTACCGGTACACGACTGAGAGCTTGCGCATTAAAGATGCTATCTCCTACCATCGTACGAATTACATTAGTGCATCAGTGTTGAAAGCATCCTCAGTAACGTTCAACATCCAGAAATAATGTAATTCTTGCGAGGATAAGAGATCCCATCGTAAATGCAGAAGTTCTCAAATAAGTCAAGGGTGCTTCCTGTTCTGAGCCATTGCGGTTTGTGTGAAATACTGAATAAAAACAATGTGACTAGCGAGACAATTCCCTCACGATCGAGACCGACGAAAGACGATATGGCATATCACGAACTAGTCTTAATTAGATGACGACAGAGGCAACATAAGTATGACAATGACCAAACGTGATTAAGTCCAGTGCTGAGCCAGTTCAGTTGAGTCAAATACCAAAAGTAAACCACATGGTAAATCTAATTACCCTTAAAAAAGTCACTATGCAATCAAATTACATTTTTTTAGAGCCATAATACAAAATAGTACTTCATGATCTCAAAAACAAAAAGAACTCCTTTATCGTTGGTGAGATGGGAGTGATGAAGCGTAGTTAACTTTTCTCTGGACAAAGACAAATCAAGTATCTTCGTCTACCCTGCCACTCCTGAAATATCTGCCCTTGAAGGGTATTTTATAGACTAACATAAGCCGTTATTGAAGAAAACAGGCTGTTGTTTTCTCTCCCTCTAAACACTGCCGGAAATCATGGCAGGGGCCCACGTACTACTACAGAGGAAAGGCATCACTTTTTCTTGAGCGCTCACAGCTTACAACCCGCCAGCATGTCACTTTAATCCAAGAGATACCGACTTCCTTCACCATGGCAACAGGCATTGGCCTTCCCCTTCAAGTTCAACATGACCCTAAGACACTGATCCAACCATGAACTTTGACCTCTATCAAACCTATGAAACGTTTAACAATGACGTAAGCCCTTCCTGGAAATACGGAACGAAATCTAAAGAATTTCTTTGAGGGAAAAAAAATATGGTGGAAATGGAGGGAGGGGGGAGTAGATGACTACAGAGCTCTTTTGAGTATTCACATAAATAACTTGGAGCTAGGAGAACAATTTCTGTGAGACAGTGAAACTAAAAATAAACGTATAAAACAATAAACAACCTAAACCAGTCTGGTCGTTACCCCTCCCACTTCCCCATTTTATTCCTTTCCCCTCTTCGCCATGGGCACGAAATCCAATCTGGAGAAAAACAAGCGCCCAAAATTGCTCAGGAGAGCGTGAAGTGCCCTACTATTAGCGTGTGATGTGAGTGCGGGTTGCCGGAGGGAGGAAGGCGTTTCGATCCAATGGCTGCATGGGTCAAACAACCGGTATTGATCCACTCCTAAACAGTCATTATCGAACAGTAATCAAAAACACAATGATTTAGCACTAACAGTTAGCGAGGGCAAGCGGTATAAATACAGGCTGGACAAAAAAAACCAATAAGGTCTAGGGTTGCTTCCTTAAAGCTGATCGTAAACATTGTAAAAATGCCGGAAGCCGGACGGGTCAAACAAGGAATAAGGGGCTGGGGGAGGTGGGGTTGGGAGCGGGGGGAGGGAGGGAGATTGGGCTAGACAGAAAAAGAAGTGAAAAATGAAATTTACTATAAAATATAAAAGGTCTCCAGCGCAAGCCAAGTGAACGAGTCTGAACTGTGTTGTGTTGTGTTGTGTTGTGTTGTGCTGTACTGTGTTGATGAACATCTACTTTCACTGATAGTCAATGGGTCTAAGGCTTCAAACCTCCTCCCAAACCTACCACCAAAAATCAAATAAACAATATCTCACCTTTAGGTAATCATAACCTCTTCTTAAGGTGCGGCATGCTTGTTACAAATCTGTCATGACCAATATATATTATTTCTGTATCAACAGACATACAACCACAGGCAAAATTACATCAAATAGAACCATCTCAGAGAAACTACAAACGACTTCGATTTATCTACATTATGCTTAACAAGTGATCTGGCCTAGATGTAGTCTAGTCTTATCATGTAGCGTTTGGGTTACTGGCACCACAGTCTGTGCTAACCCACAAAATACCACTGTGATTCCGGGATATTTCTCCGATGGAGGTTAAAGTATTTCCTTTGCCTGACATTTTTAAGGAGGAAAAAAAAAGATGTGTGCGTGTGTGTGTGTGGTATGTGTGTGTGTGTGTGTGGGGGGGNGGGGGGGGGGGGGTGTCAACGACCAATTTTTTTCACAAATCTCTTTTAAATATGGTCACGTCGAATTTTGAATTGGTCCCGTATTTTTTATTTGACTGATTTTGACCGCGTGCTAATATTTAGGCTTAACACACTTTACTTTTTTTTTATATCTAGAAGTAGGCTCAAATTGTGCTACAAACTTTAAAACTGGATGCTTTAGTTTAACCACAGGTCATTTTACACATTTCTACACCCTGATACTGCCTGGCAGGGCCCCCAAAGTAAGAGGATTTTATATATTAGCGGATTGAATGGGTTATACAAAATGAGTGATTTGGTCTTCTAATAGGTACATGTACCTGATACCTTTGGTCTGACCTACATTATCGATATCTCACTACGAAGACTGTAAGACTCTCGTTAAGTACCAGGGTAAGTCGTTTCTTTCGTGGTTCCACTCAAGGTTGAAGGACGCGATCTTGCCACTTAGTAAATCCGCGAGCTGAAACATCTCGTGACGTTCCTGAGTCTGTAGTTCTTAAGACATGAACTTGAGGGCTCAAATTCAAGGGGGTCAGTCCATAATTTCGATTTTGGGAGATGTTGCAGTTTGTGAGCATTACACTGCATCATAATATCTATCTGCATCATAAATTATATATCATAATATAATAATATCTATCTATCTATCTATCTATCTATCTATCTATCTATCTATCTATCTATCTATAATTTTTACCGGCATGTGATTTTACATCTTCACCGATTTTGAAAAAAAAAAAAACAACATGATGTTTTAGTCACAAATTCACCGTAGATTTTTTTTTTTTTATTTGGCCAATAGCGGTGAATCCTCNCAAATTCACCGTAGATGTTTTTTTCTTGTTTGGCCGATAGTGGTGAATCCTCTGCGACTGAATTTATAGAAAATGGATTTTCCTACATCCAAACGACCTCTTCTTGTTTTTTTTTTTGCTTAATTGGCTTCGATGCGTATGCCGTCAATAGACTCACTTCCACTGTGCTGTCTAGAGCCAAGTTGACATTAAGAGGCCTAATTCCTAAAATCGACGGGGTTTGTATTTTCAAGGGGACTGGCGTACCGAAAAAATCTTTTTGGCATTTTGGTTTTTGCAAAGCTTAACCTTTACGTCTGCTTACAATGAAGCGTTTGAACACATTTATTACTATAAAAGCAGCAATGAATGTGCGTGTTTTCGTGTAGTTTGGTCGTGTGGCTTACACCAAAATGCCAACAAATGTGCAGGCTTGCACGTGTTAAAAAATTCAAAAAGGCTCTCATAATAACAGCACTGTAAAAAGTACACCATTTTTGAATATATGTGGTCCAACTGTATACGATATTCTAAAGGTCTGTGGAAAAATTAGGAAGATAATATTTCTTTCAAAAGCATGGGTCAACTACTGACACTAAAATGGCTACAATCGCTGCACGCGCTATACAACACATGCTATGGTCATGCCGATCTGAAACTGCACTTGCTGCTAAGAAGTCCTTCGCAGAAGGAACTAAAGTTGCAGACAGAAAGTGGCTAACTGTCTTTTTCATCTCCGAAAATCCACTTTTTTCTCACGTAACATTGTAGCATCTTTAGTGATTAACAGCTTCACAAAATGCCCGCACTGGGGTATAGGAAAAGCAAGCGAGGCTTAACAAAGGACAGCAACAATAGCAACAACAACAGCAATTATAACAACAACAACAACAGCAATTATAACAACAATACCTATGGACAGCAACAATAGCAACAACAAGAACAACAACAACAACAATAACAACAACCATAAAAACAATAACAAAAGCCTGCAATTCTACAAATGAGTAAAAGTTTATATAAATCTAGGTTAAGTGCCTTTTGCCACGATAAGGACCAGCGCAGAGAGATAAATAACGCTAGTGTGAGTACAAGCCGCACACCATGTGGGGTAGCTGGAACCTCTTAGTAACCATAGCGGCAATGAGAAGATCGATACAGAGGCTTGACAGCTCAGCACTTGCCTCAGTCCATGGTTACTGCTCTACAAATAAGGACATTACATAGTATAACAGTCAAGGTCTTGCAGTACCGGGAGAAGCCGGCACTTGTGGGTCCACATCTAGATCTACCAACATAGAAACGCCAGGATTATGTCCTCAACGACTGCCCACTCTATGGGACGATCCCACACAAATCACGAGCTGAGGATCAAAAAAAAAATCTACAAAAAAGGGTGTTTTGGGAAAATTGAAGTTAACAATCACAGAAGAATGGCCTAACAGCAAATGGAATCTACTGTCAAAATGGATTCAACCAACTATAAAAAACGACATGTTGTTCTTTCCATGAATACTGATGGTCGATACTAAGTACTCTGAGCAGGTGCCTTTATCGTAACTTGACATTAGCAATTTTGCTGAGAGCAACATTTGACTACTGGCTGAACAAAGGGACTTAACCTGCATGTGTGAGGCAATGAGGCGGGTTGATACCTGACACCTACGTTCTATTAGTCCAACCGTAACCGAGATCGAAAAGACGACGACGTGTCCACACCGAATATGAGTGAATACAAACTACTGCACGTGAGGAAGGTCTCCAAGAAACCACATCAGCAATGAGGACCACAGAGGATCGATATGGAGCTGTTTAGATTAACACTTGCCTGCGTGCATGCTTGCTGTTCTACAAATTAAGAGCATTTAGCGAGGCCTCACAGGACCAGCCATGTGACGGTGCAGATGAGTTGAACTATTGACTATGACCGCGTGACCGAGTGGACCATCTATTCTAAACGATCATTACAAAGGCTTGAACGAGGAGATCGATAAAGAGCGTGCCAGCTTAATACCTGCCTCAGTTCAGTATATCCTTGCTGCTCAGCAAATAATGAGATAACAAAACTGAAGACCTTGCAAGAAGAGAAGATCACAGGATGAAGCAGGGGCTAAGGAAGACAAATAATGTTGGAATGAGTAGAAATCATACATCACATGCGGAAGGTCTTTAGGAAACCACATCAGCAATGAACATGATATCAGAGGTGACACCGGTTGAAGTGGCCAACATTTAAATAAAAAAAATTTTGCCATACAAAGCACACACGGTAACTCCAGCCTCGAACCAGTGCAGATAAGTTATATACTGAAAGTGACCAATCATCACGCATGAAGAAATGATATGCTTGCTGCTCTACAAATAACGCATGTAAGACCGCTAGAGTGAGGACATACTACAGCTGACCCAGCCCGATTACAAGATACTTAATCAATACAATTCGCCATGAATCGCTTGTATGTATCAAAGGAAACAAATGGCGCAGCTCAGTCACAGCGCTTTTTCTGCTTAATGGGTCAAATATGTTATGTTCAATTTAAAAAAGCGCTTTAAGTCTTCAAGGCATTTGCCATCAGCTGCTTATATTATTTTGATTCATTACTCATGTCGGAATGTTAACGTCCATAATACATGAATACATTCATGTGCATTTATACTTGCGAAAACATTAACTCTCCAGCCACTTACACTGTATCGTGGTTTACATTTCTCAAATCCGTTATGAGCAAATCTTAGGCCTTTTTGCAAACATAGCAAATTTTAGGCCTTTTTGCAAACATGCGCAGAACCGCTGAACATTTTATCTGTTGATCTGAAGCAGTTTTACATGAATAATTTGTAATTATTTCAAGTTCTCATTGAGTTCGTTTAGGCGGAGTAAACTAATTCCCTCCCTCCCTCCCAAAAACATACACATTATCACATAAATCACAGAGTGAATACACCACACGTACAGACATGTTTTTGTCTTCGTTCTAATTGGTAAAGTAGGTGCAGCCGTCCACAAACATTGATTAAGCCGCCAAGCTTAAATTGGATTAGGCGAGTTGATTTAGTCTACTCTTGTGGATTTGCTTGTATTGTTGTTGTCGTTACTGTTGTTGTTGTTGTTGTTGTTCCTCTCAATGCTAAATAATATAAACTTGAAGAGCACAGAGGAGGCCTTTTGATGTCCTTGTTACTGCTTTGGACTTATCAGACAAGTTTTACTTGGCGTTAACGTGTCTCTAGTGGTTCAGACAATATTACGCAGAATCTGCGTAACACTGTCTGAATGTCTGGCACTGCTCAGCTCCCGTCACTGTAATCTCCAACTATTAACGCTCAATGGTGAATTTAGCCGGACTGTCTTCACTCAGGACGCAGCCACTACGTCAATACGGCCGAACATTTTCGTCCAAGGATAGCTGTCAAATTTACATCCCCCCAGGGTACCGACTCTTTTTCCAGAAAAGCGAAGGCCGCAGTCGGTGAAAATGGATATAAATAAGTGATGAGGGGAAAACCATCACCCTTCCCCCTCTTTCCTTTTCTCCGCTGCCGCCTGCAAGAAAAGTACGCGGGAACTGCTGGAGTCGCAATCTTCTTCCATCGCTGACAACACAAGCCTGGGTGGTTTCTATTACTGAAGAGCGCCCGAGGCGAGCGACAGGAAAGTGATCAATGACTTATTAGCATCATAAGTAGACTAGGGTTCCCTAGTTGTGGGCCGATACCTGCTTGCATTTTTAGGTATCGCTGTACTCAGCCTTCATGCTGCGGACATCGAAAGTGTAGTCCGTATTTCAATTCTAATGATAAGTACGGGCTAGGCATTTCAATCACATTTGACGGCCTTTGAAACATTGGACACCTTTCCACGATCCTGCAAGGACAGATTATATTCGTCAAACTATCACCGCTCACACTGAAAAGTAGCAAAACAGTATCAAAACTCCAGAGCTGAAGTTTTGATATCGACATCAAAGTTGCCGAGTACCGAAAGCATCGACATCAAACACGATACTGCCCGCCACTAAAGTTCCGGGATATGGCGGCACGGTCTTTCCCTGGGACAATACGTTAACCACCAAAATGAACCTCGCAATGCTAACGGCCAAGGAAGAAGACAAGATAAGCAGTTAATCTAAACCGCCACGACGATAGTACCGTGGAACCTGCACAGGAAGACCAGTCAATATCTTCACTCCTCAGAAAAGTGGTCTTCTTAAACAAGTGGTCGTCTTAAAAAGGTTGTTTTTTATGAGGGGGAGAGGGAAAGGGGTAAAGATATAAAGGAAACCTGTCTCCTACAGTTTACAATACTATTTCTTGATCTTTGGCTTGGAGTTGTCGTGTAGTACTTTTAAAAGTCATATATTTAGCCTAGAAATAAAGCCCTTTTAACTGTATGGTAGTCTACAAAACCATGAATGGCTGTCATCGCAAAGTTTAAGATTAGCCAAATGACCGTCGCCCCAAACAGTAAGTAAAACTGGAAAATGGAAGAAAGGATGGTTGCAGTCGCGTTAGACAAATAGCTGCCATATGGATGTCATATATATGGAAAATATGAACGGTTGATCGCGATATACAGGTGGTCACGATATACAGGTGGTCACAATATACAGGTGGTCACCAAATCGGGCACGATTCTAGTATGAATTAAGGTATCCGCCATTTCGTAAGAGGACGATGTATGGATGGAGACCCTTGCGGGAGAATCCATTACGTCACCCCTCCCACCATTAAATCAGAGAAGTACAAGATCGTATCACACTGCTCGCCATTTTGTAAATGTATAGTGGAAGATTTGCGGGAGGGCCGGATATGACGTCACTTTGGTTCAACCTCTGGGCACAAAGTACAGAAGGATGTCGGAAGTTTCGTTCTAGGTATAGACAACTGGAAATCTTCAAAACCTAGTTCTCCTCTATGTACAATGCGGTCTAATTGTCAACCCCAAAATGGGCTGATATGACTGTTAACAACCACTTGTTTTTTGTTCATGTATGTTTGGTATATTTTCCCTTGGCGGAGGTATACGCTCTAAGGAGTGCCTTTCTAGTTGCTAATCAAATGCAGCATCTAAAACGAGGTAAATACATGAACACTTCGCACAGGGACTGCAGCGTGCCGCGCTAGAGGAACATGAAAGAGAATCATCAGGCCACCATAATACAGAGAACGAAGTCGGGTGCCCATTAGCAAACAAGCAGACAGTGAGTCAAGCTTGCACTGCACGGCCATCCATATTGTTACAATGTATCAATGCACAGACTATCCCAGACCGCAGACTCCATTTACCCTTGGCGGATCGGCATCGTAATTCGCAACATGTGATCAATACAAACATTATTCTTTCTGTCATATCTTCCTGACTGATTTGGCTCCAAGTTATCTCTTGCCTCCAGTTCAAACACCCATCTCAATGTCGGAGTCTTCTCTCCCCAGTACAAAGCAGAGATCTCATTTTGCCCATACAGAGTTAGTTCCAAGTTACACTCTTTTCCACACCCCCAACCCTCTCCCCCAGACATAATCCTAAAAGTATGAAACCTTCCACAGAGTTACAGCTCCCCNAACAACCAACAACACAACAACAAACAAACAAACAAACAAACAAAAAACAACGTTACTTACCTTACACAGACTTTGTATCAAGTTAAACCCGTCTTCCCCTCCCCCCTCCCGGTACGAAATGTCCCTGGGCTCGGCAAAAACATTCATGATCACGTGATGCCACCATTAGCTTAGTCGTTTTATAGCACAAGATGCGATGGAGTCAGGACGGTCAAACTGACTGACCGCTTTGATCCTTCCCATCACAAACCCCGCGTGCCCACCGACGAGCCGAATAAAAACCTGATATCTGCCAGAAGGTGCACCATTTACATAATAATCCACTCAGTTAAATCGAATCTTTCTTTCTATCACAACCTTTTTTACTGATGACAGAACCACGTATAATCGAGCCCACTTAATATCAACTTCCATTTCATTGAATATTTTGCCAATAACGGAAATGGTATCAATCTCTGTATAAAAGTCACAATATAATCGCAACTTTTAGTCTTGTTTTCCATCCTCCCAAGGAGTTCCGATTAAGCGAAGTTGACTGTAGACAGATATTAATATTCTTAGGGTTGCGGTGCTCTAGTAGCTCGACCACCAGGATGGAAATGAAAGGGTAATGAAGGAAAAAAAGGCGAAAGAAAGAAAGAAAGAAAGAAAGAAAGAAAGAAAGAAAGAAAGAAAGAAAGAAAAAGAAAGAAAAGGAAATAAGAGGAAGAAAAGAAGATTGGATAAAAAATGGAAAGAATGACAGACAAAATGAGGTGGCGAGAGAGAAATAACGAAAAAGAAGAGAGCTAGAGAAAGAGAGCGAGAGAAAGAGAGAGAGAGAGAGAGAAAACGAGAAAGAGAGAGAGACAGTGAGTGCCAGAACAGGGCTGGAGCACGTGTCTGTGTGTTCACAGTTGATGCAACAATGGCCGGAGGTTAAGTCTGGTGTCTAGGGGACGCCACCCGTGATCTGAGTTGACTCCCATTAACAAACATGAGTACCCTCACCCAGCCGGCCCCACCAACGAAAAACAGTAAAATAATAGCAACCCGGATCAGGATAGCAAATTGGAGAAACATTTGGAAAAGCTGGGCAGGATTTCCTCTTCGGGTGTTTTTTTTTTTTCTCCCTTTGCTCCTTGTCTGCGAGCAGGAAATGATGTCACCGCCGTATCAAAATAATAGCCAGGAAAATTTCGCGAACCGAAACTTGGGTCATTACCTGTCTGGGTGATGATACGTTGAGAGTTGAGAAGGTATCAGGAACTGGTGGGCAGTATCGTGTTTGGGTATCGATATGTTAGATTGTTAGCCTTTGTGAAGGGGGCATCGAATTAATTGTCACTGATATACACAATCTCTTTAAACGCGAACGTCGAATTTTCTTCGCATGTTGGTCCGACCGGGCAGAATCTAGCGTCAAACTCATGCAGATGTCTCACACAGTTGGGGAAGCTGCAATTCTCAAGGTGAAACCATAAGATTGTTGGCACTGGGTTACGCGATGAAGTCATTACAAGGGCCGCAGGTGCTTAGCAAATCAGTATCGAAAGGTATCGAAATGCTCATACAGTGTTAGATATCATAATCGAACCAGAATCGATACTTTCGATCATTAAAGCTTTAAGCCTCAGTATCACGATTCTTAAAACATTCTGGTATCGGGTTCCAGGAAGGGAAGGGTACGAGAGAGACTAGTAGGAGAAAATTAAGCCCATCAAACAAAACATTTGGCATTATATGTTATCTCGGTGTAATGCCTGTATAGATGCTCCAATAGCGTGACTGTTTCATAATTGCCACTTTTCGACTTTCTGCATTTTTTTTTTAACACAGCGGAAACTCAGGTAACAGAATTACCCTTCCGACCAGGATCAGGATATTTGGGCAGTATTACAGAAGTAGTGCGTGTCAGGTGAAAACGGAGCTCCCAGTCATCCGAGGAAGTCAGTGCTACTCCCCTGCTTCCCCCCCCCCTCCCCCCAAAACCAATCACTTAGTCTCATTGCTGACACTGAATTTCCGCCAACAGAAACAGCCACTAATAAGATGTCATTATATTTCTACCAATCTGCACTACGACCTGTGACCTATGATCATATTCACCCCCAAGCGATGACGTAGCGTCGAGCAGAATTTGACAGCAAATGCCATGGAACCTGACAAAATCTTGTCACAACACATTCCCCTCGCACGGCTTTGACAAAATCCTGTTTATTTTCATTTTGCGTATGTAATGCGGTTGTGGATTAGACACCCTTTTTATAACCCTCTGTAAACATCCTGCTCAGAGGGTGACTTTGTTGTCAGGGTTTCCACTGTGCCAAAAATACAAACCCAGACGACCATGATGTGACAGGTACGAAATAGCTACACTGTTGCAGCATCTATGAGGGCATTGCACCCATTATATCTCTATGCCGCGTATCAACAAACAGTGGCAGCCC
>JAWQUT010000154.1:854586-868965 GCA_033807755.1 Ellobium chinense
CCATGGGGGGAAAAAGGGGGGAGGGGGATACAGGGAAAAAGGGGTCTGAAATAGGGTCGCAGGTCTTGTTTTATGTCATGTGAAAATCAATGCAAGTGCTGATCTATCACTGCCGAGCAAGTGTCTCAAATTTATCAGCTTTCCTATAAGTCTCGCTGTCTGGATTACTTCTCTCCCTCAGGCCTCCGTCAATACAAGGGTCAACCACTTTCTTTCCCTTACAAGGTCTTTTGCCCGTCTGGTTATCAACAGCACCGAAACTGAGGAGGGAGGGAGAGAGAGAGAGAGAGAGAGAGAGAGAGAGAGAGAGAGAGAGAGAGAGTGAAAAACAGAGATAAAGAGAGAAAGAAACAGACACACAGACGGACACACAGACCAAGAGAGACAGAAAGAGAGAGAGAGAGATGGGAAGAGTAGGATAGGAGAGATGTGGAGACAGGATCAGTGAGCTTACCTGAGCATATTCCTTCTCCAAAGCTGCTTTTCTTGAGAAAAATGTTCTGAAATGAAAAAAAGAAACATGATCTGTGTCAGATTTGACGATAGCATCATTCATGCACACCTTATACCCTACGACGGAAACATGCTTTTCTGGACAGTGAAGGTGGAAAGCAGGAGGCGGAACGACGCACAGAGAAAAGGAAGAAACATACAGTTAAGAAAAGAAACCTCCGCACTGAAACATACTGCAGTCTTTCCACAAAAACAGCCTTGAATTTTTCTAAACAAAACATGTACCAAGGGGACTTTTGTTCTATAATTTTGGGCACTCCAAATGTGAGCTTCCTGTTACATCTTAATGCATTGTGAACATGTGTGATGTTGGTAGCTGTAGTGCTTAAAATGTCCATGTGCTGTCCCGCTGCATACTGTATTTTGCCCATGTGCCACGGCTGTGGTCTGGGCTTATTCCCAATAAACGTGTTAAACTTGTTGTTGTTAATACATGTATGCTGAGCTGAACTCGCACTCTGGATGCCCACCCCTAATTGATTTTGAAGAAATCCACTTGATCAAATCTAGATCTACATCCGGGGCACGAGGTCGTGAGAAATGTATGTAGGTGCATGTGTTTGCTATTTTTTTGTACATAATGTTGTCCCAGTTCTCTTGACCTGAGAGGTCTAATTCCGACAGAGACGGTATGTCACAGCTTCACCAAAGTTATTGGCAACCGATCTTAAACATGCTGGCTTGGCGGCTGATGTTTCTCAGGTATGCACAGATGAGTCGATGTCTCATTTCAAAGCCAGAAAAAGATAATACATGTAGATGATTTGCCAACCACTGAGAAGTAGAAGGCATAATGTTCTGTTGGGTGTAGGCGTATTCACATCTGTTCTCCATCTGCACCTCATGAGGGCAGGTAAGGAATGAATACTGCACTGAAATGGCTCAGGTTTTAAGTAAATTCATATCTTGTTTGCTGTGCTGTGCTCCTCTCACTGACTGTTCTATAGTATTACGTCTGATAAAACCTCGTAATTATACTAAATAAATTAGTATACTTTATAGGGCTTTTAACAAAACGGTTCCGATATGCTACGCTATATGTACAGTGACGCCATATCTGGGCTCTCCGAAAAGAGGCTTCATATGTATTCACCTGCTTCTCTAACAAACTGGATGGGAAAGTGTAACATCATCAGTTTGTTTAACAACGACACCACAAAAAAAAAAAAGAGNGGGGGGGGGAGTGGAGGAGAAGAAGGATGTTAATGTTAAAATAAATGAAGTAACTGCCCATGCACCACATGTCGATGACACATTTTAAGAGTAAAGGGCACTACGGACGCCACTAATCTGCGTCACTGAACGCAACTGATGGGGAGCGGGGGGAGGTGAAAGGAAGAAGGGAGAGGGGGGGGGTTGACATGAATCACTACTGGAAACAAAGAATGGGAGGAAACACTCTATTTCTTAGGGGGGAGGTGCGGGAGGGAGGGATGAGTGAGATTTAAAGGAATAGTTGCCGATCTAAAACTCCAGCACCGGATAAAAATGTTGCTTCTCTTTAAGAATAAGCTGTACTAGCTTCAACCACGGAGGACGCAAACTATAATGACGTCATTAGCGGCAGGATCTGTCTGACATGCGCAGTTTTTCACAAGCGAGAGCAACATCACCACAGTCAACACCCAGTCCACGGCAGGACTAGTTCACAATGTTCAAACAGCTGTCGATATACATAGCCAATATCTGTACATTGGATAAATGTAAAGAGATTAAGAATGCCGCCGTACAGCATGTTGCCTAAGGCGCTTCAATTTAACTTTAACAGGACACAATGAATGATCTTTAACCAATATCCCGTATCCATCGACAAACCTTTCGTGTCGCAGCTGACGCCAAGCCATGGACAATCTGGTCAAAAATCAATATTTGTGGGTTAAAATCACAGCCTACGTCACACATAAATGAGGAAAGATGAAGGTATTTAGAGTCACTCTTGATAAACGGCATTTTGCACATTGCTTGGATACAGAGTGGCTGTCGAGGAAAGCCTGTCGGAAATCACAGACCAGATTTCTGCGCCAGATGCAAAAAAAAGGTGATTTTTTTTTGTTCTCAAGATCGAAATCGAGTTTTCTTCATTATCACATTCACCAACATTCTATCCACCTCCTCTAGAAATCTGACTTCGTAAGTCTGTATGTATATGAGAGAGTGAGATAGAGAGAGAGAGAGGGAGAGAGAAAGAGAGAGAGGGAGATTGAGAGCGAGAGAGAGAGAGAGAGAGAGAGAGAGAGAGAGAGAGAGAGAGAGAGAGAAAGAGAAAGAGAGAGAATGTCAATAATATTCCGAAGCATTTTGCGTTCTGTTCATATCATATTGATGGCTTTTTTTAAAAAAAAAAATTTGAGGGAAGGCGGTGGATGGGAACGGGTTATAAATTACACATCGCGGACGCGGGTGTCCTGAAGTGCGGTTACAAATCTGCCCAAGGGAATGTCAGTCAACAAGAAATCTGGTCTAGAATTCTCCATGTCACCAGACAGCTTGCAAGCATTCATTACGGGGCACTCGAGAATGCGGGCCCCATAGCATATGCCCCTCTTGCTAAATAGGTTAATCCGGCACTGACGGTATAGCTGNAGAGAAAGAGAGAGAGAGAAAGAAAGAGAGAGAGAGAGAGAGAGAGAGAGCAAGAGAAAGAAAGAGAAAGAGAGAATGTCAATAATAATCCGAAGCATTTTGCGTTCTGTTCATATCATATTGATGGCTTTTAAAAAAAAAAAAATTGAGGGAAGGCGGTGGATGGGAAGGGGTTATAAATTACACATCGCGGACGCGCGTGTCCTGAAGTGCGGTTACAAATCTGCCCAAGGGAATGTCAGTCAACAAGAAATCTGGTCTAGAATTCTCCATGTCACCAGACAGCTTGCAAGCATTCATTACGGGGCACTCGAGAATGCGGGCCCTACAGCATATGCCCCTCTTGCTAAATAGGTTAATCCGGCACTGACGGTATAGCTGCATTAATTGCCAATGTTAATACTATTACAACCTTTATAAAGGAAAGCAAAACTGATCTCAATGGACACAGAGTGCAGGAGAGGAGAAGGAAAAGAGACAGATAGGCAGAAGACATAGAAATGCAGAAACAACTCGGTCTTTTTCGAAAGAGACATTCAGAAGAAGGGTCCGAATGCGGACAATGCAATGCATAATGAAACCTCGACAGTTTCATGGCATGGAGATGATCCAATTTCCTGCAAGTAATAGATATCCACAACGCTGCTATCTGATGAAGATTCAGTGGGAAAGAGGATGGTGCGAGGGGAGGAGGAGGAGGAAAGAGAGCATAAGAAATAAGATATTACACATGCAGATAAACACAAATCAAGCGACTGGAGATTGCCGAATTACCGCAGCAATTCTATCTCAAAAACCTCTAACCAGATTACACTAGGCAATGCCGAAAGCGCCTCCCGAAACGCGGCTCTTTGGCTGATATGGTCACCTCCTCCTCAGCGTGCCCAGCCCTTCCCACCTCCTCCCCCCTTTCCCAAACTGTCCCGTCGCCGGATGTCTGGTGAAATGCCAAATCAATGTTGGTGTTCAGTTGGCAAGCGAGAGGTCAGGGCGGCTCATGACCAGCAAACTGCGCTATGAACGCAGATCAACTCATTCTCGTTTAAGTTTGTACTTCGCTTCAAACCTCTCAGATTACGAGGTCACAATGATACTTCAGAGTTTATGCATTAATGATGGGATCTCTCACCATCGTAAGAATTACATTAACTCTGATTTGTTAAACACTACCAATGATGCATTCAGCACCGATGCACTAATGTATTTCTTACGATGGTAACAGATTTCATCGTTAATGCGGAAGCTCTCAACTACTGTGCTCTGCACTGAGGGTTCACTGAAATTAAAGTAAAACTCTTCACTGCTTTACACAATCCCTTTACATACGCCCATTCAATAGTCTCAACTACTTTGCTTCTAACATAAAAAGCACTCTTGTTAACACAAAACTTCTGATAACACACCCTCGGTAGCTCTGGAGCCCGCTGCAAACGCCGAACATTAAATTTCACCGGTAAATGTCCAAAAACTCAGAGGTATTACGCGCTGCACAACATAACCAGAAAATGAAGCGGCGCTGATACCCGGTCCTCCCTGTACTCAAGGACAAAACTCAAAACTGCCTCCAGGCCCCTTTTGATGTTTTGGAACAAAAGAAACGCCAGTGGCGCTGTGACGCGGTGTAATCACACTGGATGACCAACATAATTGTGCTCAGCAATGCCTAGCCCCACTGGCCGTGCTCTTCTCTGAACATGGAACATCTTTTCGAAAGCAGTTCTTGTTTGAACATTATCGCCTTTCTTTGAACCTATCCCCCTCCTTTGAACATCTTCTTCTGAACACTAACCCCTCAACGCATGTCCTCCTCCTTTGAACATATCTTCCTCCTCTGAACACTGACCCGCCCATGTCTCCCCTCCTTTGAACATTTTAACTCCCATACCAAGTGGAAACGCATAACATAAAGCAAAACCACAATGCCAGAGCATACTTCTTAAAGTACAGACATCAAGTGGTAGCAATCCGTCCCCTTCTCTCCCTCCTTCTCTCTCTCTCTCTCCCTCTCTCTCTCCCTCTGTACTCCCACATCTCTTTAATTAATTGCATTTCAATGTACCGGCTGTGTCCACACGATCTAAGCATTCAGGTTAGGGGATGCCGACCTGAGAAAAGTATTTACGGCTCTCTGCAAATATCTGCGTCATTTCGTTCATTTTTTTTTTTTTTGAAGCATGTTGGGAAACTTGGCCGCTTAAGTAGCACCCAAACTGAACTATCGTAACTTCTTCTAAATCATGGTTCTGTTATAGATTAAACTGTTGAACTTTGAAACTGTGTTAATTGTTGGTTAACTGGTCACTAGGGTTCTAATAACTACTAGTGTTATATGTTCTGAACGTCAATAGGACATATCGATATATAATGATAACCAAGCCCACAATGAAAGTGGTGGCTATTGAAATGGTAATGGTACTGGTGGTGAAAGTGATGATGGTGATGATGATGATAATGATGCAATAGTTATGTAGGAAGCGATGGGATATCACCGGTGTGCCCTTTGCTAACAAGTGGCCATTGCGGAAATACTGGATTCTTTCTAATGGCACTCAGGATATAATGTGACACTTCCTGGGAGAATTACAACATTAATTTTTTGTCATAATATAATGCCATCATCTTTATGAACAAAAACTTCTGTCACATCACATTATTTATACAGATCCATTTTTATACCTAGAACAGCTCAGTTGTTTGTAAGCACCTTTATCTACGCGCGTCTGCGTCTACGCTCGAAGTTCATTATTTACGCTTTGTTTTTAGCTAGTCTGGTCTGTGTTCTGCACATTGTCAGGTCATGATGATTCAGCCAGCAGCAAGACTCATAAATAACAGCCCTGTGACCCCAGGTACACAACTACCAACAGCTACAAGACCCACGGTGCGCTGGAGTTTGGGCCCTCCTCCCTTCCATGAGACACCTTGCACTCTGATATAAAGGTATGCTGCACTCGTTCATGAAGGTCAATGTTTGCATTAACGAGGGTGGAACGTTCAAGTTAAAATGTCATGCAACTAATAAATAATAATTATTATAGTATGCGGCGGAAACAACAGATACAACAACAAATACAACATCAGTGCAAGTTGGGCTTTTTCTGTAAAGTACAGAAAACCAGTTTTACATATCATTTTCGCACTACTTCTCTGTGAAGTTCTCCACATCAAAAGCTGATTAATCTTATTAAAATACTCAAATTTGAAAGAAACTCAGTTAACGCCATTCCTTATTTCATTTCCCTTGTTTTCAGCAGTAAGACGTAAAATGGTGGTCAGTTACCCCCACTGACCATTGTCCACTAAAAAGGTATGTTCCACCCTACCGATCTTGGTAAACGTTTTGTGACTTGATGCGGGAAGCTTTTTTTTTTCTGTCCAAAAATGCAATAAAACAGTGGTTTACTAGCGTTTATAGGTTACGATCCAAATTACTCTATCTGTCCCGTTCTATATGCTGCACTATTTCATGAAGGTCAACGTTTATATTGACGAGGGTGGAACGTCCGGGGTAAAATCTCATGCAATTAACTGTTACAGTATGCGGCATCAGCCGAGTGAAAACAACCGCAACAACACCAAAAACAACACCAACAACAACTTGTTAAAAGAGTGCTTAAAAGCCAGCCGTCATGAGGTAATAAGAAACAACAGAACTGCGCTCCGCTAATGTCCAGCCCGAGGGATTCATTTTTCGAGGAAAAAATTATTGAAAATGTCTAGACCATAATAGATCTTTGGGCGCATGTGAGTGATTCATATCCAGTTGATATGAACATAACATTTTGGGAGGGGGGAGTTCAAAGCCCTTTAGCGACGCAGAATTCAATGGCAAAATGTTAACTTCATTTAAATACGGTCTGCATAATCGCAAAGTACGCTTAGTCCTAATAGTTTTCAAATGAGAGAATACTGCAATTTCAACATAAAAGTCACTGGATATTGGGAAATCCTCTTACTCAAAACGTTTCCATTCTATTAGGAAGTTGTAATTAAGCGGGGCCGACTGAGAATGTGTCTACTTTCGGCTAAAGCAGCTTTTCTAAAACAGGTAAATTTGTCATCGCAACGAAACTCATGTATCATACAGTCCTCCGTGTGCTAAAAAGCAAGGGGAAAAGAAGAAGTATGTGTACATATGTACATAAAGACCGACACCTCGCATCACAGCTGTAGAAACGCTGAGCTTACTGACTGCATGATGTTTGCAGTCTTTGGTCTTGGCAGGTGACAGAACATTTTGCTGACCCCCGATTGTTTTAGTGTCTTTATCCTCCCAGGTCTGAAAGCCCCATAGTCCTGCTTAAGCATCCTAGCATGACCCAGTGTATTCCTTTATGACTTGGTGTGTTAGTTTATGACCTGGTGTGTTATTTTATGACTTTTCTCATGCCAAAGATAAAACACACAGGTCATCATACATGAGCCAATTCCACGGCGATTGTTCTGTACGCTCATTGAACAACCAGTCCCAGCCCCACATACTTGTTTGCCACTGACCCAAGCATCTAAGTTAAATGGAGACCGACCAAAACACCACAGAAAAAACTTGTTGTCTGGTGAGTGCCTACACCAGTTCCATGGAATGACCCACATATGGCTTTCGCGGCGTGCTGCTGTTTCTTTATCCTCCGTGGTGCCCTTCGGGCCAACTGCTGAGTGGTCCCAAATATAAGGGCCATCTTTACAACAGGACTGAGTATTAATACTATACTATAAACTACGAGATTCGCTGGTCGCGCAGCGTGTGAGTTCTCCTGAAGGTGGTCCGCTTAGACATGCTTACCAGTACATACTTAGAGCTCCTTAGAGAATACAGAACTCACTACAATAGGATCATAGAGGAGTACCTTCATAGTAGACAGATAACTGACGAGATTTGGTCATTACTCTGCGCTAATGAGGACAAATTCATGCTCCAGTAACCCCGAACCTTTATGGCCTGGATCTGCGAGGGTCTCAAGCATTTGGCACATATTCGGAGATGACAGGCAAAAGTAAAACGGTGATTTAAAAAAAAAAAAACATTAAAAAGCTGGCCACACACACACACACAAAAAGTTTACAAGTTTGCTGCTAACCACCTCAAGCTGCTCAAACTCAGAAACTAAAGCGAAACTCGGTTATAACAAAATCACTGGAAACAGACCACTCCTTGTTATGCCACAAAGGCAAGAGATCTAACCACAATTTGCTACCGTAGTCTTGCAGTCATAAATGTCACGTTCGAGTTCTGACAATAACAATGTCACCCCTCTCTTCGGGCCTTTAAGAACATGGTCCAAAGTGGACTCCACCATGAACTATCTTGAGTTTGCGTACGTCTTGTCACTTTAAATATTTTAGGAAGTTTTTACTTCCTATATGGCTGTCACAAAAAATACACATTAAAACCCATCCGTCATAGCAACCGCTACCGGAAACCAGGCTGACAAGCGGAACAGCGCGACACCGTAACTCAAGAAGAAAACTTCATTTCAAGATTCTTCTGGATTTATTTTTGGTCTGTTCTGGTTGTGGTTCTCATTCTTGTTGATTTTTTGGGGGGAAATAAAGGGGTGCGGCCAGATTATACTGTCAAATGTATCAAATTTCGGATCATACGAAGACTCCGGGTGATACAACTGATACGTGTATGAAGATGTGGATTCTTGTCTTTCTGAAGCTTGCAGCTTACTACAGCCAAATCTAATAACTGTGGGATCTAAATCCTTTATGTGCGACGAGCCCCAGGGATGGCTGACAGTAGAGTGCAATGAATCACTATGGTGGTCAAATCTGGTCGTTGTTTTGGTGACTACTGCATGATAAGCTCTGGCCTGTGACGTATGTGATTATCCACAGTTTCATATTCATATTGTTAAATGGGGTCATAAAATGTTAGCGAGATTTGCTTTAAGACTTCTTTTAATTTTAAGCGCACATTATAAAACACACACACACACACACACATATATATATATATATATAATATATATATATCCACACACACACATATATATATATATATATATAATATATATATATATACCCCCACACAGACACAGACACACACTCACACACACACACACACACACACACACACACACACACACACACACACACACACACACNCACACACACACACACATGTATGCAGACAGCCACACACAAACAAGTCGCATTCAAAAACGTTAAAGAGATAGCGATACTGCATAACAGCAGAGCTAATGGTGGAAGGCAGAGAATAAAAATGGTTGACCTAGTTCCCTCAGGACTATTTCATCCTGTCAACTGCAAAGACTGTCGCGACCACGTTGTGACAAGACCGACTCCACGGACTGACTGGCTTCACACGACCCCTGACCTCACAATTCATCAACAAGACGGGGCAGACAGAGAGAGAGAGAGAGAGAGAGAGAGAGAGAGAGAGAGAGAGAAGAAGAAGAAGAAGAAGAAGAAAACACAAATGTAGAGAGAAAAGTGAAAATACACCAACAAGAGGAAATATGGGAAGACAAGGATAGAAAACATAATTAAAAAAAGATAACAGTAATAAACTAAAAGCGGAAAAGAAGGCAGCACAGAGGGATTGGGCTGGGAGGGGGGTAGGATGGAGAGGAGGAGGGAGAGAAAGAACGCTTTTAAAAATAAGGGACTAGAGGAAAAACAAAAGTACATCAGAAAGAAAGAAAGAAAGAAAGAAAGAAAGAAAGAAAAGAGGATGTCGTGACATTTGCAAAGGGACTGGTACCAGCCACGGTTCCCTGGAACATCCGGACTACCGTCTGGTTGGTCCAAGGCTTCTCAAGTTTTTCCTGATCACATAATTATCCCTTGACCACACGAGTTATCTCAAAAAATCTTGTCTTATAGTCACACATTATCTCGAAGTCAAGTAAGGTCAATCAGTGATAACATTTTCTCATTTTGCTGACATATTACGCTCTCCGTATACTCTCTGGAATTTCCATGGCATTACCCATTGCCTTGGGGAGCATACAACCCAAGTTGGGAACCCCTGAGTTAGTCAAATGGTTAGTTGACACACCGGGTATGCCAGGGAGTTCTCTACGTGGTGTAGGCAGCGGAAGGAGGGAGAAGAGTGAATGGGGTCAGTGGGTTATTGTTTCATTATCTTGCACGTGCACAAAGTGGTGAGTATGTCAAAGGGCACAGCAGAACTCACTCAACTCAGTTACAAGGACGGTTTTGGACCCAAGGATGCCAACTGAGCATAGCAGTTTCCTGAAATTCTCAAGGGGTGGGTCCGACTGTTCGCACCGCCAATAGTGACTGTTAGCAAATGGATGACAGATAACTAAATGCGTATTCACAATAGCAAGCTATGCTAAAGCCAACAAAGTTATTTACATATACCACTTCATTGCCACATTCGAAACACCCCGGATGTATTGTTCACATCACATTCCCTCCTCCCCCCTCTCCCCGATAAAAGAATAAAAAGGTTTACGAAGGGACTGCTAATTTTATATTTCAGAATTTCCTGCACGACATTTCCTGGAAAGTGAACCGACAGACTCATATCGTTGCGCTGATATTAATATTCAGGTAAATTTAGTAGAGCCGGTGTGACAATACAGAAAGCAAACCTCACATCACAACATTAATCTAGATACGAAGACGATGGGAGCTACTGCCCCCGTCAGAACGTCTTTAGCCCTGCCTCTTCCTCGCCAAACCCAACTATTTCTCAATGTTGATAATATATATATTTTTTCCCATACATATAAGTACTTCCCCCCTCCACCAACTCCTTACGCCATCTTGCTCCCCTACAAATAAAAAAGAATTCAAAAGCATGGTATCCCCTTCCTGTTCTCCGCCCTTTGTAGCCCCTCTCTTCGTTCCGCCACAGCTCAACGGAGATTAAAACACAAATCCAGGTACCGGTAAATAAATAGATAGTAATGAAACTGAATAATGTCTTCGTTATAAAGTTGCTGTTAAGCCCTCAACAACACCAGTAGCACTGCTTTGTCTCGGGATATTGATGTTAGTGTGTGTTTTCTACCTCATGACAATGTTACTTTAACTACCTCTCCGGGCTCATTACGGCTGTAACTATACCCCCCTGGCTCCACAGTTTACGCCTTTTAATTTTTAACAAAACAACCTCGCTACGTTAAACCAGTCAAGAGGAAGAACACATTTAAGATGGTTATCTGGGAGATTTTTGTTACGGTGACGATGGAGCCATGCCGGCCTGTTCTCTGCTCTACACCTGTCTTGAAAGAAGCATTTTGTTAACAGAAGCACTTCGATGTCTGAGTATCGATAAAACGAACTGGTAGGCAACGCTTACACAGAAGCAATGAATGTGTTCGATAACATTTCCTAAGTGGGAAGAATTACAGTAGTTATAGTACATGTACTTTGGTTGTTTTTTTAATATTTTGACAGTGTCGCTTTCTTCCCCCTTAAAGACTCGATTTGACGTACGTTTGATAATTTTACAATAGTTGCCATCATTAATCAGAAAAGGGACGGCGAGGAGCGATAGTGTAATAGGGTGGGACAGCAGCAAAGACAAAACGGTACGTATCACAGAAGTATTTGCTGTCAAGAATCTCCAACAACCTCTGCCACAATGTATATAAGAAGGGATAATTCGGTTTAGTTTTAAAATTAATACATTTGATTAATTATCTAACTTATCTACAGTGCTGTCTCCTCCTTTCTCATGAAGCTAATATATATATACTTAATCCAGTTTAAAAACACATGATTGTTTCTCTTGCCATGGGCCAAAATATATCGAAGGTTTCCTAGCACAATATCGATGCTACATTTGATTTCTCTTTTTTATCGTTTTTTTCAGACATCACCCATTCTCAGCGTTACTGTTCATTNTCACATTTTAAGAGAATACGAACAGTTTAAGTGACACAACTGTCCGTTCCTTTTCTTGCAGAGAGGTGGGGAGGGTGTTAATTTACTGTTACATATAAGTGTCTGTTCAAATGCGATGTTGTGGAAGTTATAACTGTTATCATTAGATGAGGAGAGTGAGTGAGCGAGAGAAAGAGAGTGTGAGTAAGATAATGAAAGAGAAAGTTAGTGGGAGAGTGAAACAGAGAGAAAGAGAAAGAGACAAGATATGTAAATAATAAATTTAATTTAGTAGCAGTTATGTGTATATATATATTTTTTTCTTTCTTCCTTTTCATTTGTTCCTTTGTATTGACATAACATTTCATTGTATGTGGTTGGTTGGTTTATGCCTAGATAAATAAACTTGAAATTTGAAACTTGAAAGTTACAGTACATGTACTTTGGTTGTCTTTTTTATTTTGACAGTGTCCCTTTCTTCCCCCTTAAAGACTCGATTTGTCGTACGTTTGATGATTTTACAACAGTTGCCATCATTTATCAGAAAAGGGACAGCGAGGAGCGATAGTGTAGCAGAGTGGGACAGCAGCAAAGACGAAACGGTACGTATCACGAAAGTATTTGCTGTCAAGAATCTCCAACAACCTCAGCCACAATGTATATAAGACGGGATAATTCGGTTTAGTTTTAAAATAAATACATTTGATTAATTATCTAACTTATCTACAGTGCTGTATCCTTCTTTCTCATGAAGCTAATATATATATACTTAATCCAGTTTAAAAATACATGATTGTTTCTCTTGCCATGGGCCAAAATATATCGAAGGTTTCCTAGCACAATATCGATGCTACATTTGATTTCTCTTTTTTATCGTTTTTTTTTCAGACATCACCCATTCTCAGCGTTACTGTTCATTACAACGTGTCGCCAGCAGCCCCTTCCAGACATAAACACTGCAAAGAAAATTGCGTCAGGCGCTCACAGAGGGCTGGGCAATAAGAGGTGGCTTCTTCTGAAAGACAGGGTGTGAGTGTGGCGTGCAAGTGGTATTGATGGAAAGGGGTGGATGGGACTGGGTTGGATGGAGAGAGTTGGATGTCATCAAAAAGGAATTTCAGTACTCACTACTAAACTTGTTTCAGGCTTCGCAACTTCGCACTTTGGGAACGCCTATTTTTGTGCTGAGCCTTTACGCTAAACCCAGCATCTCAGATGTCGATGGGTATCGTGCCCATTGTTCTGGATTTCCGTGTTCCGACTTCACCAGTGCTATCATAGGCCTCTAGCATTTGTGGCCCTCTACTTTCGGTATTTATCGTTCCCTCGGCAACTGGGAAGTATGTGATCTCCAAACCTTGTGATCAACTAATCCTTCACATACTGTACTAACGAAGGAATTTTGACATTTTGGAAAGGGATGGTAGTTGGTACCCAACAATGAGAGAGCCAGGAATCGACTCTAAAAATTCATATTGTTTTCTCATCGACAGCGATGTCATTGATTTTGCATGGAATTCTTCGAACTTTCAGCAGTTTCATTTAGATTAAATAATTGAGCTGAAGCCTGTATATTTTTGCAATCTCAATAATGAAAAGATGGCTATCTCAATAATAAGAAAATGCCCAAGAGGGAGACAGGGGCAAATATACACCCGGAGTTTGCATTCGAGTTCGGCAATTACAAAATCAAACTCTTGTATAAACAACACAATCAAGTTTAACTGAATTGAACTGAACTGAATTGAATTGATTGAACTGAACTGAATCGAAATGAACTGCAAATAATGCATGAGAGAGGGAAGCAGTTTCTCGGAGTAATATCAGATAACATTTCATGCTTGACATAATTCTCTAATAGGGGGGATTCTCTTGGGAGTGACATTTCTGCATCTAACCAATGAAAGTAGGCCATGCAGGTGCGATTCGCCCGGTCTGTAGTTGCTTACAACTCGCGGGGTCAATTCAGCCTGGTGCGAGTCCAACTAAATTGAATGCTAAAAAGTAACCAATTTACAGTACATAACTTGATTGCTATCTCCGCATAAATATCATAGCAAGATTTTGAATTCAGATTACAGAGTCTAATCGATTTCATGTGGTCGCAACTCCCTGGGAGCATGGAAAAAAAAAAAACTGCCATTAAAAGGAACTGCGCATTTCCAGTCGCTTATGTTTGCAACACAATATTATTTTTCTCATTTCGAGGAAGTTGCAAATTAGCGAATTGCAGTGTATGTGTAGTACACTATAAAGTATAAAATAATGAATCACCACCTGACATTAAGGACCTGTTTCGATTCATACAGCATATCCTCACTCTGCTCTTATGTAAAACGCCCAGGTAACGCTGGCGACTGACTAATGCTTATGTTTTATATTTAGAAATATCAAAATAACACTTGATGACAACCACACCTTCACACATGGGCGTCAGGTTTACTTTTTTTTTTT